>CM066321.1:107335054-107922554 GCA_033807775.1 Saussurea involucrata | reverse complement strand
TATGCTAATCCAGAGAGTATATACATTCAGTTGATGGAATCATCGATTGAAACCAACAGAGGCGATGGAAAACTGCCGATTGAAACTAACAGAGCCGTTTTGTTGTTTCAATCGATTGAAGTCCACATGAAATCGTTTTTCAAACCAACATGAAACCACCACGATCTGCATCGACTGTTTTTTAAGCCTCTGTGTTTTGTTGTTGGTTTTTGAAGATCCAAATCGATTTTATAATCATTTCTTCCTTTCTATTGTCTATCGTTTGGTTGTTTTTTTAAGATTCGAATCGATTTTAAAATCGATTTTTTTTGTTTTTTAAATCAAGGACTGTTACATTTTACTGGTCGTCAATAGTATAGGTTGATTAAAGTCAAATAAGTATTTTACATCTATTCGTTTGATTCCAGTCATGAAATCAATCACATGTGATTTTATGTATCATGGGTTAATGTCATCCAGTACTGACATTGAAGTTTTGTTTAGATTATGGTAGTTAGAAGATCGCATGTGATTTTATGTATCAAGGGTTAATATCATCCGGTCCAAGACATTGAAGTTTTGTTTAGATTATGGTAGTTATAAGATCACATGTGATCTTGTTGGTAGCAGTCATGATTATTATATTTTCTATATGATATCACATGTGATTAGGTACCAATATTTATTGCATTATTATGTTTCATCTGATTATATGGGTATATGTTTTTAAGTGTGTTTTGTGCAATTGTGCGAACATCCTCCAGTCCCATACATTGAACTTTTGTCTAGATGATAGTACTCTTAAGGTCACATGTGACGTTGGTGATAGTCATGATTTTTATCTTTTCTATGTGCAATCACATGTGATTATGCACCAAGATATATATATGACTATCATGTTTTATATAATTAAATTAGTATATGATTTCGTACATGTGTTTTATCTAAATATGTTTATAAATTTGTCGTTTATTTATTGTAGGTCATGTCACAACGAATGTCAACTGTGATGCAATCACTTGTGAGATGATGGACAAAATTGGAAGCTCGAATGTATCTATAATGGACAATTGTGATGCAGACCCTTGTGTGGTGAACTCAAACCACGAATCACACAATTGCCCAGTGAAGAAAGGAATGTCCAATTAATCAGATGATTGATGGCATAACACTAGTTTGATTATGTTAGACATTATTATTTCATATCGGAGTTGTATAACTTTTTGATTTGTTTTTTATTATTATTTGTATAATCATACATATGGATACAATACTAATTTATATGAAAATTATTACTTGCATTTATAAATCATATATGATTATATTGTACATAAATTGAACATAATGTTAAAGTGTAGTTTGCATTCCAAAATCATGTGTGATTATAATATAAAAAGCTTGGACATAATTCAAGTGTATTATGCATCACATAATCATATGTGACTGTACTATGAAAAAATCAAACAAAATGCTTAAGTGTATCATGCACCATATAATCATATGTGATTATACAATGAAGAAATTGGACATAATGGTTAAGTATATTATGCATCACATAATCATATGTGATTGTACTATGAAGGAATTTGATAGAATATTTAATTGTATTATGCACCACATAATCATATGTGATTTTACTATGAAGGGAATTTGACAGAATGTTTATTTGTATTGTGTGCCACATAATCATATGTGATTGTACTATGAAGAAATTGGACATGTATTATCTACCATATTCATCCAATCAAAATCATAGTTGATCACATACAGATACCGAAAATTTACATGATTTAAAATGTTTAACATAAACCAACTCCAGGGATTAGTTGAATGAAAGCGCTAGCTCATGGATGAGCGATCAGAGTGACTAATCGGCACGGAACGAAAGGAGTTTTCTTGCTTGCCCTACTTTCCACTTTGAAGCCAAGCCAACGCTGGGACAAAGGCGGTAGTAATGGCTGTTTCTCCCTCCTTCTTTAGGGAACAAGTCCTTGGCAAAGATGGTACCGAACCCGACCTATTTACCAAAATTTCATCCATATAGTATTTCAAATAAACCACATCATTACCCATATAACTAAGCAAATAAACTATTGTTTATCAACATTCTAATGCTAAGTCTTCCTAAGAAGAAAATAATATCCCCAAAGTGAATTGTTCAATAGCTTGACCAACTATCCAAAAAACGACCATCAATAATCAAGATCTAAAGCAAGATGTGCACTTTTGGTTTTCGATGCATCTTGTATTATCTTCTTGGTTAGCTTAGGAACCAACTTTTCAAAATCTGTCGCACGCGTTGTAACGTTATACCTCATAGCATTAGGCTTGAAAGCACGATCCTTAATAAGTACTTTATACTCAAAGTGTTGATTGATGCATCAAACAACATAAATCATATGTTATTTCAGCATTTGTTAATCACAGATGATATAGATCATAAGAACATGCCATTTCTATTTACCAAATATGAATATCATTAAACTCAATCCCAAGCCCCAAAACATATTTATGTTACCAATATCACATGCGATTAGTTTCCCATAATCATACAGTAATGAATGAATTAGCAAGATTTGGTTATGCAAGCATCCCATGAACCCTAACCCCATGAATCCCAACCCCAATCACATTGTTAACCAAATCCATATGCATATTACCACCTTTGTGAATCCTACATGATTAGAAATTATATGTACAGTAACCCCATGAACCCAAATTTCATTTGCTCACACCATATGCATATTACAATAACTTGTGAATCACAGATGATTAGAAATCATATAAACATGTCAATTATGATATATCAACTATAAACACCATTAACCTCGATCTTAAACACCAAAACTGGTTTATATTACCAATATCACAAGTGATTAGTTTCCCATAGTCATACAATAAGGAATGACTAGCAATATTTGGTTATGCAATGACCACATTAACCCCAACCCCGTGAATCCAAACCCAATCACATTGTCAATCAAATCAAAATGAATATTACAAAGTTTATGAATCACATATGATTAGATATGAACATGATTATAAATTGTATGAACAACATCCTCATGAAGCCTAATTACATTTGTGACCACAATACACATATTACAACAACTTGTCAATCACATATGATTAGAAATTATATGAACATGTTGGTTATGTTAGAAATCATATAAATCGGTAACACTTTAAAATAATTGAAATGTTTACCAAAATGTTTCATCAATGAGAGGTTTGATAGGGTTTGATCGCTGTCTTCACTTAACTTGAATCATCAATATCAAATGGGTCTTCAATGGTGTTTCTGATGCTGCCAGCCCCTGACTTTTTTGCAAGCCTAGTACGTTTTCCATAGCTACCATAAACCCTAGGGTTTATGTTCAATAAACAAAAATCGGGCAGAGGTTTGGCAGATAGAGTAACAAAAGCATACCCGTCGCATTCATTGTTGAGAATCCAAAAGTTGTTTTGTGTAATCCGACTTTGAATGATGCAGATGCTTAGATCTCGACAAGATGAATCTGGCGTTTGAGATTTTTTTTGGAAAGGATTGTAGAGAACGATTTGGTAGGGATAATCATATCCTTGATTAATAGCTCGTATAGACATAGGAATTCTACCAGATTTTCTTATTCCCATTTTACCCCTAAAATCATTTGACCTTGGTGGAAAGTTGCTTTCTATAGCCTACAATTACTGAATTTGCCAATGCCATTATCGATTTCAACCCTTGATTTCAACCCTTGATTTGATCTATATATATATATATATATATATAATTAGAGTTATTTACATTTTTGGTCCTGAATTTTTGTTGGATTTTACAAATAAATGAAAAAACAAAAAATATTACAAAAAGGTAAGGAAGACATGGTTGGACGAAAATACCCCTGACATCAACGGAGTTTTCAGATGGGGTTAGTGACCAGGTCTTCCATTTGGAGCAAATTTGAAAACTGAAGGACCACTCCTTGAGATATTGAAGTTTATGTACCTCTTTCAAAGAAATCAGATAACCACAGGGACCAAAAATGCAATTCACTCAAATAGAAAAATGTTAAACGATAGGAACTAAAGCCACAAGATTTGCAAAACACAAGCACACAATGACGAAATCGTCCTGATAAATTGTGAAAACTTTGGATTTTATCCCTAACTTCTTTTTTTCATATATGTATCCAACTGTTTATATTTTGTTATTGGTTTTTGTCCATCCCTCTCACGACTGTTATGTGTCTCTTTAAGTGCCCTCATGTGTTTCTCAGGTGAGTACATTTTAGTATTTTATGTCGTGTCTATTTCATTTAAACTACAATAAAAGCATATATAGAGGGGACAAAAATTAGTTCTCGTATTGTCCTACATTAATTTCATGATAACAAGTCGCCGCTATAGTCAAATATAAAAATCTATAGATCCGTCTCTGAAAGCGATACGATGTCGTTTTGATTTAAAAAGATATATCAGCTCGTCGTAGCAAGGTTTCACCTAAACAAAATCCACATTGAATCGCATGAACCATTTACGGATTAGAATCAATACAAATAAACACAATTGCTTTGCCTTGTCACTGCTTCGATCTCCTTTCCTCCTCATCGTTACTGATATAGAGAGAGTTGCAAGGAAAATTGAGGAACAAATTCAAAGTGACAAACAGCGCCCGAAGCGGGTTACAAGTTAGTTGCATGTTTGCTAACTCACTTCAAAGTCGCTCCCAGCACTGTTTGGTACTGTTTGGTGTCGCGTGTTTCATTCCATTTCCATGTAAAACATCACGTGACACTCACCCCAATTTCAATTAACATGTCACGTGTTCCTTTTGCTTTCCACATTCATTTTTTGTTTAATTAATTAGTTTTAGTTTCCTAATAAGACTAGGTTGAATTTGATTTTCTTAATTATCCTATTATTAGTTAGTATTTATCTTTTTTATTAATTTAGATTATAAATAGGGTACTTAGGTTTCTTTGTTAATCAAGTTATCAATTAATAAAAGTTCTTTTAAGAGTTTTCTCTTAATTTCTTGAGTTTACTTTTAGTAACCTCATTATCAAAAGGGTTTAGACGCTTGTCGATCCTTCCGCAAACCGACGTTGCATCAGTTACTTCCTTTTGTATTTTGATTTGAGTTAGGGGCTGTTTGGTTGGTTTTCCATTAAGTCCTGTATGAATAAAGTTGTCTGTGTGGATTAATCTGTCTGTATAGATTGGAAAGGTTTTTGTTTGGGAGAGTGTTTTCATAGATGGAAGGACCATGTTTTTTAATTGGGAGAGACTGGTTTGGACAAAACTTGACTTTCTGCATAAAGCTCCCTCCTAAAAGCTTAATAAATAAGTCACTTTTTATATCATTAAGCCACTACCAAACAGTAATGTATAGCTGACTGAATAAGCTATATGCAGGGCCGTTCCTGACATATTATAGGCCCTGGGCGAGATGTAAAAATGGACCCTCAAAAAGTACGATTTTTTTTCATATGTTGTTTTTTATCATCAGAAATAACATCGAGTTCAATAAATATTAATAATTCATATAAAACTATTTTTTCAAGAAATCCTAGACGCAAAATCAATCAATAATTATTTCTAAATTAATATTATCTATCATATCATTTTTACCTAGCATTATAAATTTGTTCCACCGTCAAACCCATCATATGATACACCTTTAATATATAGACCGACATCATTTTATGTCACAATATTGACTATTCAGAGTAACACTATATGCAAATTAATATAAATCGGTTGGGTTTTCATATCACCTCATACTAATGTTTTCACCATTTTAAACTTTTAGGGTTAATACATACTTTTACGAATCATCAATCTTAGAATCAAAAGTCCATGTTGGTTGTAACTTGAGATCTTATTATTGTTGTAGATATAGAGAAATACTTAAATTATGCATTCAATATTAGGTAATAAGGAAGTCCATAATGTATGGAAAAACAAGGTTAGTTTTGAAATCCTAAATATAGATATATGGTGGATAGTCCCATATGGTTGGTAATTTTTTCGAAAGGAATGAGAACAAGAAATCTACTATATTCTAATATAAATGTTTGAGCCTTTAATATAATTTTAAATTCTTTTTGGGTCCTGTTAAATACTAAAAAAAATTGTGTCTTCTTTATTGACTACTTTTTTGAACTACTACTATATACTAAAAAAGTTTGGGCCCCTACTTTTTGTGGGTCCTTAATATAATGTTAAATTCTTTTTGGGTCCTATCAGATACTAAAATAATTATGTCTCTTTTATTGACTAACTTTTTAAATGGTACTAGATACTATAATTTAATGTTTTTGTGTGTTGTTAATATAACTTTTTTGAACTACTACTATATATAGTATATACTAAAAACGTTTGGGCCCTACGTTTTGTGGGCCTTGGGAGTGTGCCCGACCCGCCCTCCCCTTGACATGGCATTGGCTATATGTTCCATTAAGCTCATTAAACTGCTAACAAACAGGCCCTAAGTTCACTTTATCATGCATGTGTATGGTTTATCTTTCCTATCTGTTTGCTTCATTTCATCATAAATTGTTTTTCATGAAAATTGGAAACATAACTTGGAGTCATAATAGGATTAGCAAATGTTATCGTCGTTTATCATAATGATTTGGCATAAGACTTTGGTGCTTAATGGACAAAAATTAAACGTTGTTAAGTTTTATAGCGACCAAATCATTTAAGAAAATTGGAGCCATAATAAGTTAATAACCGAAATATAATAAAAAGTATAACCAACATTTTCCCCGTACCAAACGTGTAGTTTATTCTTTATTCAATTATATAAGTATAATTATGGAATCAATTTTTTTATACGTAGTTAAAAATATATAATGATATCATAATGATTTTATCTATTTTACTAAGCTTATTCCAAGGCTAGAAAAATAAATAAAATGGGAAAGTGAGTTTAATTGCATGTAAGCATTTCACCAAAATGGAATCACACTTTACCCTTCCCCACTAAAATGGTATATGCGCCTACAATTCCTTGCTTAACTCTTCAATGTAAACTTATCCACTTTTTGTCAAATAAATAAATTAACAAAGTTTGTTTATTAAATAAGATTATATATATATATATATATATAAACAAGAACACTATTACTTTATGAGAACGTGAGAACATCTATATGGTTATATCACATATGATAATACTCAAGAGGAGACTTGATGGTATGTAAGTAACTTGGCCCACAACTTAGGTTGTGCTAAAAGTCCCTTAATGAGCTTAATGGTTTAATTGGCTTATTTGCTCAGAAGGTGACTTGATCGTACAAATGAAGATGTGTTGTTGTCCCCGTTTAGCAAAAAAAGGGACATCCCTACCCCTTATACATGAGACATGCCTCCTTCCAGACTACAAACACGCCTCATGTTGGGGAATATGTGCAGAACATTGTTGGGGGAAACCGGGGAAGACAAGAGGAATTGGTGATCGTAAGAACTTGGATAAACGCAGAGATCGCGTGAGAGCTCGCTTTCCGTAAGAGATATTTCGACCCTATATGCCTGGGTATCACGAAATTCTCTAGGGGATAATCTCTTTGTTTCGGTGTATCGATTAAGGCACTAATCGATTCATATATATACACTTTAGAAATGTAACCTACGCTGTATTGTTTCAGGAAATAATCATCTCAATTAATGAGATTTGATTGTGGACATAATGACGTCGGTTACAAAATGAGAGTTACAAAAGAGAAAGAATCCCTGACGCCGGCGCTACTTCCCGCGCTACATAAGTAGCGCCAAAAGGGGCGCGGGAAACATTCCAGAGCCCGGCGCTACTTCCCGCGCTAGATAAGTAGCGCCAAAAGGGGCGCGGGCAACATTCCAGAGCCCGGCGCTACTTCTCGCGCTAGATAAGTAGCGCCACAAGTGGCCCCGACGCCCAGCTCATGAAACCACTTTGTAACTTATCGATTTTAACCGTCCAACAATCCCGGGTTCTAGTTAGCTTACACGAGTGTGCACTCCACACCTCCTAACTCATGTTATTGCTTAACTAACAACCCTATTATTACCTTTGTGAATCCAACTACACAAAATGGACCGATGATTTCACTAAAATCACCAACATTCCTCCCCCATTTTAGTGCAATCCTTGATTCACAAAATAAAATTACAATACAGGTAAACAAACTCATGCATAAATGAAAATATCTAAAAGATTGAATTTCCATCTTAGTACATTACACATTTCAAATACTCGAGAATCCGGGTGTCCTAAGGATTGAACCCGTCAACCCATTTGAGTACCAGAAGATAACATACACATGAATTTAAAATTATCTAAAGCATAAACTTGACACTATACAGGCCATGTGTCCTTATCCATTCGTGAGTGCATCAAAGCCAAGTCCAAGCTTCTTGAAGCGGCCACACTTCCCACTCATATAGGTAGTTCTTTTCCTCATGCACCTGCACATGCATTTTTACAAAAGAACAATTACCTCCTTCACTTGCAGTACCGAGCACACACCTTGGGATGACCGTCTTGTGCTCCAATCTCTTAGAGTGATCTTCCCCATTGAATTCAACTTCTAACGTTGTACTAGAAGGGAATTGGGTATCTCACCGTTAGAGATTTAGATGGACTTTAATCCCATCCCAATCACCGACTTGTGAACCAAGTCCCTAGCTAACCCCTTCGTCAAGTGGTCCGCTAGATTTTGTTGCGACCGAACAAACTCAACCGAGATCACCCCATTCGTGATTAGCTCACGAATCATGCTATGTCTAACACCTAAGTGTCTAGACTTGCCATTATACACTTGGCTATAAGCTTTAGCCAAAGTTGCCTCATTATCACAACGGATAAAAATGGGTGATATTGGTTTCGGCCATAATGAAATTTCATGGACCAAATTCCTTAGCCATTCCGCCTCTTTACCGGCAGCGGCTAATGCCACAAATTCCGACTCCATAGTCGAACTCGTGATGCAAGTTTGCTTCTTGGAAGCCCAAGAAATGGCACCCCCCAAGCAAGTACACCCAACCACTCGTGGAAGAGTGATCTTCCAAATTGGTAATCCAACTTGCATCCGAATATCCCTCCAAAACCGAAAGAAATCCGACATATGACAAACCATAATCAATGGTTTTCTTCAAGTATTTGAATACTCGTCTTATCGCTTGCCAATGATGAATACTAGGATTACTAGTATATCTACTCAACTTTCCTATGGCAAATGCGATATCCGGCCTAGTGCTTGTCATGGCATACATCAAGCATCCTATAGCCTTTGAGTACTCGAGTTGTGACACCGCTTCACCCGAATTGGGCATAAGCTTCACACTCGGATCCCATGGGGTACTCACCGGAGAACAATCAAAGCAATTAAATTTCTTTAATACTTTCTCAATGTAGTGAGATTGCGTAATGGCAATCCCTTTGTTCTCACGCTTGATCCTAATACCAAGGATCACTTCCGCCTCTCCCATATCTTTCATGGAGAAACTCAACGACAAAAACTCTTTGGTTTTCCCAACTTGATTTTGGTCGGTGCCAAAGATCAACATGTCGTCAACATATAAGCAAATGATTACACCGTTACCGGAAGAATCAAATTTGCTATATACACACTTGTCCGCTTGGTTTATCATAAAACCGTTGGACAAGATAACCTCATCAAATTTCTGATGCCATTGTTTGGGTGCTTGTTTCAGCCCATACAATGATTTTACAATTTTACACACCTTATGCTCCATTCCGGGCATAACAAAACCTTCCGGTTGTTTCATGTAAACTTCCTCCTCCAAGTCACCATTCAAGAATGCCGTTTTGACATCCATTTGGTGAATCACCAAATTGTGAATAGCGGCTAAGGCTATCAACAATCTAATAGTGGAGATTCTTGCAACCGGGGCATATGTATCAAAATAATCGATGCCTTCCCGTTGCCTAAAGCCTTGGATCACTAATCGAGCCTTGAACTTGTCGATTGACCCATCCGCTTTCATCTTCCTTTTGAAGATCCACTTGCAACCCAAAGGTTTACAACCCGGTGGCAAGTCCGATAATACCCAAGTATTATTCCCCATGATGGAATCCATTTCATCATGTATTGCTTCTTTCCAGAAAGCAATATCTTGAGACTTCATAGCCTCATCAAATGATTTTGGATCCTCCTCAACACTATAACAGTAAAGGAATTGGGATCCAATCTCATCTCTTGATCCCTCTACCAAGTACACTTGGAAATCGGGACCAAAGGATTTTTCAATCCTTCCTCTTTTGCTCCTTCGAAGCATCGGAGATTCGGTTGGAACAATTGCTTGTTCTTCAACCTCACTAGTTTCACTAGTATTTGGAACTATGTCCTTAGGCCTCGGCATTGAAGAGAATCTAGTCTCATCAAATATCGCATCTCTCGATTCTATAACGGTGTGAATCGCTGTAGAATCATTAGGTTCAATAACATAGAACCTGTAAGCCTTGGAATGCTCGGCATATCCAACAAAGATGCAATCAATGCCTTTCTCACCCAAAGTCTTCCTTTTGGGTTCGGGTAGTCGAACGACCGCTCGACAGCCCCAAACTCGAATATAACTCAAGTTCGGCCTTTTCTTGAACCAAAGTTCATATGGGGTAATCTTGTTCCTTTTATTAGGAACTCGATTCAGCAAATAACAAGCCGTTAACATGGCTTCACCCCAAAATCCATCACTCAAACCCGAGTCGGATAACATAGAGTTCACCATTTCTTTAAGAACTCTATTTTTCCGTTCCGCCACACCATTTTGCTGTGGTGTATAAGGCGCCGTAGTCTCATGAATTATTCCTACGGATTGGAAAAACATGGGGTCGTAATATTCCCCACCACGATCGGTACGTAAACACTTAATTAAGCCATTCATTTGCAATTCAACCTCCGTTTTAAAAACTTTAAATTTAACCAACGCTTCATCTTTTGAGTGTAACAAATAAACATAGCAAAAACGTGAAGCGTCGTCAATAAAAGTGACAACATACTTTTTATTACCAAAAGACGGAGTTGAATGCAAATCACAAAGATCACTATGAATTAATTCAAGTACCGAAGAGTCCCTTTTTACGTTAGGAAAAGATTGTCTAGTGATCTTTGTTAACATGCAAGTTTTACACTTATCAGACTTAATATCAAAAGCCGGAATAAGACCGTCTTTTGACATTTCAACCATCCGTTTAAAATTAACGTGACCAAGTCTAGCATGCCATAAATTAGAATCAACACAAACATTATTTGCAATAAAAACAGAATTTGAAACAACATTCATTTTATTCAAATTCAACATAAACATATTATTAAGCAAATAACCAAATCCTACAAAAGAGCCACCCTTTGACAAGATAAACTTGTCCGACTCATAAACTTGCCTATACCCTAACTTATTCAAAATACTACCGGAAACCAAATTCTTTCGAATTCGCGGTACAAACAAAACATTAAAAAGTTCAACTACTTTGCCAGAACTAAATTCTAGCCTAACTAAGCCTCTTCCAAGAATGGGAGCCATCGACTCGTTCCCCATGCGAAGCATTGATCCGTCTTCAACCGGTTCCAAAGAAGTGAACCAACGGCGATCTTTGCACACATGACTTGTAGCACCCGAGTCGATCCACCAAGCAACATCATCATCCTGCACATAAAATGATTCGGATATCAGTGGCACATAATCCAAATTTGAATTAAAACCAAAGTCAAGAAACTGACCTTGCCGTGGGTTTTGATCCTTGGATCCTTTCCCACTTCCACTCGTGCTTGCTCCACCCTTATTCTTGACAACCTGACAATCCCGCTTGAGATGGCCGGTCATCCCACAGGTCCAACAGGTTAAAGTAACCTTTTTA
Organism: Saussurea involucrata; assembly: GCA_033807775.1. NCBI lineage: Eukaryota > Viridiplantae > Streptophyta > Magnoliopsida > Asterales > Asteraceae > Saussurea > Saussurea involucrata. The sequence goes on along the minus strand of CM066321.1, from coordinate 107,910,727 downwards.
TTGGGCCCTTTCTTAGCATCATTGAACTTCCGTTTTCCTTTGAACTTGTTAGTTTTCCCCTCTTCCACCATGTTCACCGAAGGTGCAGAAACCTCTTTAATCTTAGGTTTCTCAGCCTCTTGCGCCCGAAGAGATTCCTCTATGCGCAAGTGACTACCGAGTTGTACAAGAGACAACTCTTCCTTCTTGTGTTTCAACATATGTTTAAAGTCTTTCCAAGAGGGGGGCAGTTTATCAATAATGCTTGATACGGAGATGGATTCGTCCATCTTCATATTATGTTGAGCATATTGGCCTAAAATGCGAAGGAGCTCATTGTATTGCTCCATCACCGGCCTTGAGTCCACCATTTTGTAATTATTAAAATTACTCACGAGGAACTTCTTACTAGAAGCATCCTCGGCCATGTATTTGGACTCGAGAGAATCCCATAGCTCTTTGGAGGATTCCACATTTTGATAAATATCGAAGAGGGAGTCACACATACCGTTCAAGATGTGGCCACGACAGATGTAGTCGTCATTCTCCCACTTGCCGCGACGCCGGGTAACCTCCAGCGTCTCGTTCTCCATCAGCTCCGGTATCGGGGTGCTTAGCACATACACCACCTTCAACGTTGTCAACAAGAAATGCATCTTCTTCTGCCATCTACGGAAATCCACACCTTCAAACTTCTCAAGTTTTGTGAACTTGGAAGTCATGTCTCTCACGGACTGATCATTCACCATCTCTCTCGTGATAAGTAAATATCTCTTACGATTGTTGGGGGGAAACCGGGGAAGACAAGAGGAATTGGTGATCGTAAGAACTTGGATAAACGCAGAGATCGCGTGAGAGCTCGCTTTCCGTAAGAGATATTTCGACCCTATATGCCTGGGTATCACGAAATTCTCTAGGGGATAATCTCTTTGTTTCGGTGTATCGATTAAGGCACTAATCGATTCATATATATACACTTTAGAAATGTAACCTACGCTGTATTGTTTCAGGAAATAATCATGTCAATTAATGAGATTTGATTGTGGACATAATGACGTCGGTTACAAAATGAGAGTTACAAAAGAGAAAGAATCCCTGAAGCCGGCGCTACTTCCCGCGCTACATAAGTAGCGCCAAAAGGGGCGCGAGAAACATTCCAGAGCCCGGCGCTACTTCCCGCGCTAGATAAGTAGCGCCAAAAGGGGCGCGGGCAACATTCCAGAGCCCGGCGCTACTTCTCGCGCTAGATAAGTAGCGCCACAAGTGGCCCCGACGCCCAGCTCATGAAACCACTTTGTAACTTATCGATTTTAACCGTCCAACAATCCCGAGTTCTAGTTAGCTTACACGAGTGTGCACTCCACACCTCCTAACTCATGTTATAGCTTAGCTAACAACCCCATTATTACCTTTGTGAATCCAACTACACAAAATGGACCGATGATTTCACTAAAATCACCAACAAAAATCGAGGGAGACAATGAGTGATTAGAACTCAGATATAGATTTTGAGATCGCGTGAGAGCTCATTTTCCTTGAGTGATATTTCGACCCTATTCTGCACGGGTACCATGAAGTTCACTTTAGGATAATCTCAAATTTCGGTATCGATTTAGGCAGAAATCGATCCTATTTAAACACATAAAGAATCGTAACCGAGTGACCGACCTCGTATTAACAATGATGATAATTTCCCATTAAATGAGATTGATTGATGAACATAATTAGTGGCGGTTACAAAAAGACTATCAGTTACAAAACTGATAAAGTCACATGACCCGTGCTATTTTCAAGAGAAAAAACGCATGGCCCGTGCAAAACCTTCTGTCGACAAATGCATGACCCGTGCTCCTTTTATGAACAAAAATGCACATGTCGTGCAAAAACGCATTGGCCCTGCACATCCATTTTTCACTTAATAACTCGCCAAACATAATCATCCAACGATCTCGGGTTCTAGTTAGCTTACACAAGTGTGCAATCCGCACCTCCTAGTTCTTGTTATAGCTTAGCTACCAACCCCATTATTATCTAGTAAATCCAATTACCTAAACTGAATCGATAATTTCACTAAAATCACCAACACATCACTCCTCCATTCAAAACCCTAGCCGTTGCACCTGAGATACACCATCGATTTCGACCTTCTTTCCGGTGACCTTCAAAATCCTGGTCGCTATTTCTTTTTCTCTCTTTCTCCGACGATCGTCGAGTCAAAAGAGGTGGTAGCTACGATCGACGACCTTCAAAACCCTAACTGGTGTATCTTTTCCTACATCGATTTCTAGATCGATTTCTTCTTCTATGGGGGTGTATATATCGATTTTTTCTACATTGATTTTTGCATATTGCTGATTTCGCCTATTTATTCTATGCTACTATTTTTTATCTTTGATGTTTGCATATTGATGAAACCAATTTCTTGCTTTGATAGCAACTTGTATATTTTGGCTTCTACATTGACTTTTGCTTCTATATTGATGATTGTATATCAACTTCTTCTATATTTTTGCTTCTATATTGATGTTTGCATATCGATTTATTTTTTCTCTATTATAGAATGTAATCAACACACTTTTGTGTTTTAGAAATATCATTTATCTTAAAAAAATAAACATCAATTTATCAAACACCGCATAATTCATATTAAGGGGTAAATCATCATTTATGTCATTTAGGCTGTTGATTCAGATAAAAAAAAATAAACAATAGCACAAATTTATCCAAACAGAAAATTTATCTAGACATAAATGTGTATCCATAAAATACTTGATATAAAATTTAGTTAACAACCCCTTAGTATCACATGTGATGAATTACAATATCACATGTGATATAGGTGTTATATCATTTTCGTAAAATAGTGGTGTTGTTTTTGAACTCGCCTAGTACATATATATATATATATAGAGAGAGAGAGAGAGTACTTTATTATACAACCTATCACATGTGTACAACTATTGTAACTCAACCTTAATCGTCCATTAATCTATTGAATATGTGGTTCATAAATATCTTGATTGTTAATTTCTTAATACAAAACGTTGATCATAATTAATGAACTCTAATTCTCTTCCATAAATATCTAAATCATAATAAATGAACTCTCATCATTTATCGCTTAAAATCCGAGAAAGGGCTTTTTTTAGTTTTGGAATGTTCAAAACCAAAAATAGGTTTTTTCTCTATTGTAAAATGGAGGAGGGCCCACGAAAGGGAACAACTCTCAATACAAGAAGGCGGGTATTGATCAGGAAAATGGGCTGGGCCCCATACTTCCTGGATTTTCATAAATATCTCAATTGATTGGTTGCATTGGTTGTACAAGTGAGATAGAGTGCATTTGAAAAGTCTTATATATATAAGTCCAGGACTAGGGAAAAAAATGCAAAAAATGAAAAAATGATAAACACCCTGGTAATGGTTCACGTGGACGATATGCATACAAGTAATTTGTAACATGCATAAAAACCAAAAAATAACTTCAATTACTTGTCTGCATATGTGAATACCGTCCGGATGAACGGTTATCAGAATATTCCTCAATTTTTCATTTTTTTGGGGTTTTCCTTTGAACACGCACACACACACACACACACACACACACACACACACATATATATATATATATATATATATATATATATAGGGAAGGGTTCAATAGAGAAGTCTAAATATTTAGAGAAATAGAGAAGTGATCTTGACCATGCATTCGGTCAAGATCGGCGGCTTTGACCGAGAAGCAGATGATAATTCCTCGCGTGGTCTGCGCGTGGTCTGCACAAGATAGAGGGGTAGTTTCGTAAAAAATACGCGGGACATGTTCATATATGAATTTGTGTGATTCATATATAAACCTTTGTGTTCATATATGAACCTTTGTAATTCACATATAAAATATTTTTAACTAATTCATATATGAACCTTTGTAATTCACATATAAAATATTTTTAACTAATTCATATATGAACCTTTGTGATTCATATATGAATCAGTTAATTTGTTCATATGAGAATTAGTTAAAAAATTCATACATAAATCACAAAGGTTCATATATGAACACAAAGATTCATATATGAATTAGTTAAAAAAAGTTTATATGTAAATTACAAAGGTTCATATATGAACACAAAGATTCATATATGAATCCGTTAATTGGTTCAACTGATTCATATATGAACCTACAGTTAATAAGTTTCATATATGAAACACAAAAGTTCATATATGAATCACAAAATTCATATATGAATTAGTTATAAATAGTTCATATGTGAATTACAAAGGTTCATATATGAACGTATAAAGGTTCATATATGAACGTATAGTTCATATGTGAATCACACAGATTCATATATGAACTCAGCCCGTGTTTTTTTTGTAAAAGTTACGAAATTGCTTTTCTATTTTGGGAACAGCCGCAACTTTTGACCGGTCAAAGCCGCAACTTTTGACCAATTATAACCGATCTTGACCGAATGAATGGTCAAGATCACTTCTCTATTTCTCTAAATAATTGGACTTCTCTATTGAACCTATGGCTATATATATATATATATATATATGTGTGTGTGTGTGTGTGTGTGTGGTTCAAGAAAACACTTTCATTTTACGAAAGCACGAGAACACACTTTTACTATTGTCAATCACATGTGATACTATAATCTATTGCATATGATACACATGTGATGCTAAATCATAGATGTGTACAACCTTTTGGCACGACCTAGGTTGCGTGCCAAGTTACCCACACACTATTATGCCGAATCACGTGTATTACCACATGTGATAAGGGTGTTCTTGATGTGATACTATAATCCACCACATGGGATACTAAATCAGACGCAGATAACCTTTGGCGACCTAGATCGTTGGTCAAGTCGTCCTCACTACCAAGTCCCTCGCGTGTATTATCAAATGTGATAAGGGTGCGAATTACATTTGATTTTACACGTGATTTTTGCACATGTATATTCACACACACAAAGAGGGGTGGGGAGGGGAGATCAAACTTGCACATGGTCAAAATAAGCAAAACAAAATTGTCTAAATTAATCACATGTGATATCGAACACGATCAATGTAAGGGGTGGGCAAGTAATTTGGCCCGCGAACGTATACGTCACGGTCAAAGTTGTGTAAATTACATGTGATAAATTTTACACGTGATTTTTGTGAAAATCACCTGCGATTTGTCCTTCTCATGTTCTCTTGTTTGGTCATTGGTCTCGTTTGAACCTAATATATATACATAAATAACTAACAAAAGTCGATGGTTGATGAAGACTAATTAAACTATATAAACAACCAATGTTGACTAGATGTGACATTATGAAGATATCACAACCATAACGATCAATTAAGATTGAAGTTGTGCATGGTCAACAATGTCAAGGAGCCATACATTGAAACCCTCTCGACCATTGGCATTAAGTAGACAGCCAAGTGCGGGGATTTGATTTTTTTTTTTTTGAAAAGCGATTATTATATTACCACACAAAATGTGCAAAATTTACAAGAAAAGAGGCACTATGGTAAGCCTCAATCAAACGACCAGGAAACATCCAGGAAACAAAACCAAAGCCAAGTAACAAAAATGAGCCACATCCCAACAGCGCAGCATCATAACAGTAAGATAACCATGGCTTGATAACACCAACACACAGCAAGAGAAGAGAAGTCGCTGTCCCGAAACAGTCACTGGGCTTATTCGGACAACAGCAGTCCCCAACCAGAAACCACTAGGCGGCATCTACTGCTACCAAGGATTAATAAAACGTACGACGAACGACTGCAAACATCCTACCCACAAACAGACATGACCAAACAGACCGCACATCACTCATATCAGCACCTGCAGTCCATTCAGACAACACAGTAGATTACAACCGTGGCTTATCGACATCTGGCTGGATCGATCAGCCACTTATTCCATTCCAACTTGATCCTGCGATTTCTCTTTGCTATCCATTCGAAGCTCGTTCTCTGCAACTCAAGAAGTTTGTCTTCTATCTTCCGTTTATCGTTTTTAAATACGATTTGGTTGCGATGCGCCCAAATCAGAAAAGCCACGCTCCACACTGTTTCTGACCAAAAATTGCCACGTGAACTGGTACTCGCTAAGTCTATTAAGTCTTGCAAGGAACCTACAGCTTTTTCGTTGAAGTTCCACCACCTCATTACCCATTTCCACACCTTTGCTACATCTTGACAACGTACCAATGCGTGATTCACTGTCTCTACTTCACTCCCACATCTTGGGCATAATGTCGAGTCTAAATCTATACCCAACTTGTCTAAAACCTTCCTACTCGGTAATCTCCCTAAATTGGCCCTCCACGCAAAAATACACACTTTTTTGGAACCACCTTCGACCACTTGGTTTCCTCAACTTGATCCCCCCCCCCCAACCGTACTCTCATCAATTATTTCCTTAAGGTCATGGACCGAGAACTTCCCATCTCCCCCCCCCCCCGACCCACTTGACATGATCTTTTATGCCTACCTTCAGGCTACGACCTTCCAAAAGCTCCTTCAATTCCAGCCATTCCCCCATTTCCCTACCTCTTGGCTCCCTTCTCCAACTCCATTTCCATTCCCAACCACCATTGTTCCAACCCCCCATCTCGGCTATTGAAGCCTCCTTCCTCGTCTCTAATTGGAAGAGTCTTTTAAATCTATCGCCCAACTTCTCGTTTCCTACCCATCTATCCTTCCAAAACCTCGTGTCATCTCCACTCCCTACTTCTATCCTGAACAAAGAATTGATATTTATGCCCACTTTCTCCAACTCCTTACCTATTCTAATGATATTACCCCACACCTCCCTCCCTCCCTTTACTTCCCTTCTATCTCCCTCGATACCCCCTTCCCTCCCGTATATGCTCTTAACCACCTTTACCCAAAGCACGTCCTTCTCCGAGAGAAACCTCCACCACCACTTACCCAATAAGCCCCAATTAGAGGTTTGTAAGTTCCCCACATTAAGCCCTCCCCTATTGAAATTTCTTACCACTCTCTCCCATTTTACCCATGCCACCCCTTTGCTTGTTTGAGATCCTTTCCCCCCCTCCCCAAAAAAAAACGGCTTCTCACACTCTCAATCTCACGAACCACACCTCTCGGGGCACGAAAAAGCGAGAAATAGTACAAAGGAAGACTACCTAATACCGACTTTACCAAAGTGTGCCTTCCACCGAACGAGATCAATTTCACCTTCCATGAGGCCAATTTATTCTCCACCTTCTAAGTTGCTTCTTTCCAACTTTCTATTTTACTCATGTCCCTCCCCACCGAGAGTCCAAGATAAGTGAATGGTAGCTCCCCATGACCGCACCCCAAGCTTGATGCCCAAACTTGTGTTTCTTCACTTCCAACACCCACTCCATAAAGTTTGCTTTTTCCAATACTTATCTTTAGTCCCGATGTAATAACCAGGTATGTTATTGGTCTAATTTAATCCTTATTTATTTTGGTTAAAGTAGTTTTATAAGTTAAGGGGTAAGTTTTAATTTTATAATGGAACTTTAGGGGTAGGTTTTGCCAAATAAGAGAAGTATAAGGTTTAGTTGGTCTTTTAGTCATACCTTATACCACCACCACCGCCACTTTCATTCAATTAGGAGGAGGTGTCCTCTCTTTAGACATCATTAGCAAAATATCAAAACAAAGTGAATGTGTGTGTTTTCGGTTGAGAGAGAGAAGAGATAGATAGAGCCGTAGAAAGGAAAGAAGAGGAAGGACAAGATTGTTGTTGAAATTAGAAGGTTTATCTTGTGAAGATTAAAGGTTTGTAACCTCTTAATCTATCCTTTTTGTTTAGATAAAGTTTTATGTAAGTTTTTAGATGGGTTTTGATGATTTAGGGATGTTTTGGAAAATCTGAGCATATGGTTAGGTTATGTTAATAGTCTAAAACAAATCTGCATAATTACAGTAACATGCATAGCTTAAAAGATTAAATTTCTGGGTTTAGGATGAACACAGTGAACTGAGATATTCATGTATGTCGCAGTAGTGGGTTGCGACATGGATGATAGTTGCGACATTCATGAGTATCGCAACCTTGAGTTGCGACTTGCTCATTGATATCGCAACAGTTGGTTGCGACTTGGTGCTATGTCGCAACAGTTGGTTGCGACATGAGGGAGTTATCGCAATAGTTGGTTGCGACATGGTACTGTGTCGCAGTAGTTGGTTGCGACATAGTACTGTGTCGCAGTAGTTGGTTGCGATATGTGTAGTGTGTTGCGACATGGGGTATCTTCGTAGTTGAGTGCGATATGAGTCGAGGATTTCAGGATTTTAGAGATTTTAGTCTTTAAAAGAAATATTTGTATTTATGTGGTACAGATTCTGTGAAACTGGGCTGAAGAAATTGGAGTGCTTGGTAATAGCTTGGAAGGATTTTGGAGATAAGCAAAACAGGTGAGTTTTACTTCAAAACGTTTTCAACTGGAATACATATACGTGTGTATTGGATATGTGATAACTGGTGTGACTATGTTTATGTTTGAATTATAATATATTGAGATATTGTAATTACGTGAGTATTATATTATATTATAATACGTTGGCCGGGCATAGGACCGGTGTGTTGGCTGTAGTTGTTGTACAGTGTTGTTGGCTGTAGTTGTTGTACAGCGTTGTTTATTAGTTGGCTTGCAACCAACTAATATGGCCATGGGAAGGAGACAGGGAATTAGGCGATGAGTGAGTTATGATTGATAATTGTCTTTGTGATATATATGGTGTTGTGCAAATGGTTTTAAAAATGGCAGAGATTTTCTCACTTAGACCATTAGGTCTAACCCTCATTTTTGTTTTAAAATATGTATTCCAGGTCATGAAGCAAGTAAGAGCAAGTGATAGGAGTATATAGGACTTTCTTTTGAAGATGTAGACTTAATGAAGATCCATGATGTGTTATGATCTATTTTGTTTAGTGAGGATCATGTAATTATTAGCAAAAAGTTTGTACGAAATTAGTTATTATGTTGTTAAAGACTTCGGGACCGTAAATGTTAGATGTGTATCTTTTAATGAAATTATATTATGAAATATATGTTATTTGTATGTATTTGGGATTTTGGGTTATTACAGATGGTATCAGAGCCCTAGTTTAAGGGATTTAGGTATTCGTATTTGTACCTAGACTTAAACTGCATGTGAAGTAGGATGTCCCTGTTATTGTAGAACCTTGGGATGTTAAATATAAAAAGGTAGAAGGAACATCATGTAAGGTAATTTCAGATTACACCTGGCCAGTGTAATTGTGACCTTACAGGTACATGTTTGGACTGGAATACCTTGTTATATGGGGTATGTGCTTATGTGTATATTAATCTTGTTTGAATCAAGAGAATGGCAAGCGGTACTAGACAAACGAATCGGGGAGGAGGAAATCCTAATAGGACAAATCCAACAGTTGGAGCAAGGGGAAGAGGGGGAGAAAGAGGCAGAGGCAGATTTGGGGGCAGAGTTCAGGAGCGTGGCACAAAATTTGTTACTAGAGACGACTTAGCAGCTGAAATAGGAAGATTACAAGCCAATATCCAAGCTATGTTCAACCAAACTCATAATACTGAAACAGAAAGACCAGTTCCTACAATCACACCAGTACTAAGAAAGTGTGACTATAAAATGTTCTTAAGTTGTAAGCCTCCAATTTACTCGGGAGATCGGGATCCAGTGAAAGCTATGAAGTGGCTGAAGGAAATAGAAGCTATCTTCAAGACTAGTAAGTGCGCGGAAGAGGATAGGGTACTTTATGGAACCGCAATGTTGAAAGGTGACGCTTTATACTGGTGGGAAGCTCATATTTCTTCGGGAGGTTCTGACATAAATTCTACCTTCTCGTGGGAAGAATTTTGTAACAACCCAAATCCCATATACACAACAAATCACATATGTAACATAACATTGACATAACAAACGAACATCATATTACAAGTACGGTCCCGTAGTCTTTTACAATCAGAAGAAGTCATTCTACTACAAACTTCATACTAAATACATACATAACATTTAACCATTATAATACAACTGCTAAACAAGCCAAAATCTTCGTCATATAATCCTTCACAAAAGCCATCCCTTGGTTACTCTAATTACTTGCTCTTACTCGATCCACCACCTGGAATACATATTTTTAAAACAAAATGAGGGTTAGACACGATGGTCTAAGTGAGAAAATCCCTGTTAGTTTGAAACCATTTATATAACTTCATTCATGTAAATCACGCAACACAATCACATATATCCAATTAAGCTCACATATCATGTACCTTCCCATCTCATTCCTTCTGGCCATATTAGTTGGTAGCAAGTCAACTAATAATTTACAACGTTGTACAACATCTACAGCCAAACAACGCTATACAGATTTTATAGCCAAACACACCGGTCCTATGCCCGGCCAACGTATTATAACACATTATAATACTCATGTAAATATAATACCTCAATATATTATAATCACATATACCATACATATAAACACGTAATCACCAATTATCACTTTCCAAAACCATACGTATATGTATTCCAGTTAAAAATACTTTTAAAGTAAAACTCACCTGTTTCGCTTATCAAAAACGCTCGCAAGCTTCTTTCAAAAAGATTATATCTTTCACTTCTACCCCACAGTATCTGAAACAATTTAATACATATATCGCTTTACTAGCCAATTACATAAAGCTTAACAAGTTCCTATCCTCAACTGTCCCATTACACACTGCACTTAACCCATTACCCACAGAGTATCGGGACTACACAGTACCGGGACTCATTGGTACCGGGAGTTCGATCACCGGGAGTTCGTATTACCGGGACTCCACTACACTGGGACTCACACTACCGGAAGTTGGCAATACCGGAAGTCCGCAATACCGGGAGTCGACTATACCGGGAGTCTACCATACCGGGAGTCTACCGGGACTTCCCCGGGACTCTCAAGAACACAGTCGGTTCCATTTTCTCAGAAATCGATTGAGACTAACACTAAACAATGAAATCGACGTTTCTAAACCGATAGATATCTTTTACTCATGATTATACACACAAAATATAAAGGGACTTACCTCAAAATCGTTTCTAACCCAATCGATTGATGCTCAAACCGTAACTTTCTTCTTTCGCTTTCTTCGCCTCCAAAACTCCCGCATACATACACTCTTTCTATTTTAGGTATGTGAATACTATCTGTTGCTTAAGAGGTAATATCAAACCACTACTTACCAAATGGACCTTGAACTTCTCAAATTTAACCCAAACACCCCTAAACTCATAATTTTTCCCAAACATACCCTAAACATCTTACTTTAAAGTTATCTTTATTTAACGGAAAGAGGATTTAACTAACGGACTTACCCGAGGTATTACATCATCTCCCCCTTAAATAGAATTCCGTCCCGGAATTCAGTTAAGTGAAAAAGTGAGGGTATTTGGCTCTCATTTCCGTCTCTGATTCCCACGTGGCATCCTGACCTCTATGATGCCTCAACTGAACTTTCACTTGCCTGATCTCCTTATTCCGCAGCACTTTGACTTTATGATCAACTATAGCTTCCGACTCTTCTACATAATTCAATCTTTCATCGACTTGTATTTCTGGTAGGGAGACCGACTGTTCTGGAGTAACCAAACACTTTCGGAAGTTCGATACGTGAAATGCGTTATGAATCTGGCTCAACTCCGGCGGAAGATCTAATCGGTAAGCTACCTCACCGATCCTTTCTGTAATTGCAAACGGTCCGATATACCTTGGGCTAAGTTTACCTTGTCTCCCAAATCGGATGACTCCCTTCCATGGCGAAACTTTCAACATTACGAAATCCCCGATTTGAAATTCCAAAGGCTTTCGACGTCCGTCAGCGTAGCTCTTCTGTCTATCTTGAGCCACTTTCAATCTTTCTCGAATCTGAGTAACCTTATCGGCAGTTAACTGAACTATTTCCGGTCCCGCTAGCTGTTTTTCTCCCACTTCATTCCAACACAAAGGTGTTCGGCATTTTCTACCATACAGTACTTCGAACGGTGCCGCTTGTATGCTGGAATGATAACTGTTGTTATATGCAAACTCGATCAATGGTAAGTGCTTATCCCATGATCCCCCAAAATCAACAATGTAAGCCCGGAGCATATCTTCTAAGGTCTGAATCGTTCGTTCACTCTGCCCATCTGTTTGAGGATGATACGTCGTACTTAACTTTATCTGTGTCCCCATTTCCCTTTGAAAACTTCTCCAAAATCTCGAAGTAAAACGACTATCACGATCAGAAATGATCGAGATTGGAACTCCATGTCGAGTTACTATTTCGTCAATGTATAACTTAGCCAATCGCTCCATCGAATCGGTTTCCTTTATCGGTAGAAAGTGTGGAGACTTTGTCAATCTATCGACGATCACCCAAATAGAATCAAATCCCTTCGGAGTCCTTGGTAGCTTCGTGATGAAATCGGTGGTAATCTGCTCCCACTTCCACATAGGTATTTCTAGCCGTTGTAGTTGACCAAACGGCTTTTGGTGTTCGATCTTTACTTTCTTACAAGTATCACATCTTTCCACATACTGAGCAATCCCTCTTTTTATCCCCGACCACCAATAGAATCGCTTTAGGTCTTTATACATCTTGTTTGTACCTGGGTGAATAGAGAAACGGGATTGATGAGCTTCTTGTAGAACACGATCACGTAACCCACCCAAACGAGGTACCCACACTCTGTTTCCCAGACACAATAACCCACGATCGTCTTTTACTAGCAATGCTGACATCCCCGCTAACCGCTCTGATTTCAGATGTTCATCCTGATAAGCTTCCACTTGACACTTCTGCAATTCGTCAAATATGTTGGGTAGGAGTTCAGTTCGTAGAGAAATAACTTTTATTGTTCCACCCCTTTCTTGACGACTCAATGCATCAGCTACCACATTTGCCTTTCCCGGATGATAAAGGATTTCACAGTCGTAATCGTTCAGCAATTCTAGCCATCTCCTTTGTCTCATATTTAGTTCCTTCTGATCAAAGAGATGTTGGAGACTCTTGTGATCAGTATAAATCTGACATTTGGAACCATACAGATAGTGTCTCCAAATCTTCAACGCGAAGACAACTGCTGCAAGCTCCATGTCGTGCGTAGGATACTGTCTTTCATGATCCTTTAATTGTCGAGAAGCATAAGCAATTACTTTCCCACGCTGCATAAGCACACATCCCAATCCCAGTTTAGACGCGTCACTATAAACAACAAAGTCTTCCGAACCTTCAGGTAGTGATAGAATCGGTGCGCTGCACAGTTTCTCTTTCAATATCCGGAATGCCTCGTCTTGTTCTGCTTTCCATTCAAACTTCAGGTTCTTCCGGGTCAGCTTAGTCAAAGGCGTTGCGATACGAGAGAAGTCTTTTATGAATTTTCGATAGTAACCGGCTAAACCCAGAAAACTACGTACTTCGGTTGCTGTCTTCGGCGGTTCCCACTTTTCAACTGCTTCCACTTTCATCGGATCAACTTGTATCCCTTTTTCTGAAACTACATGCCCCAGAAACTGAACTTCTTGTAACCAAAATTCACATTTCGAGAATTTAGCGTACAACTTCTCCTTCTTTAATAGCTCCAGGATCAAACGAAGATGTTGCGCGTGCTCTTCCTTGGATCAGGAATAGATAAGGATATCATCGATAAATACAATAACAAATTTATCGAGATACGACTTACATACCCGATTCATTAAATCCATAAAGGCAGCTGGAGCGTTCGTCAGTCCGAACGGCATCACTAAGAATTCGTGATGTCCATACCTTGTTCGAAAAACAGTCTTTAGAACGTCTTCTTCTTTAACTTTCAACTGGTGATAACCGGATCTTAGATCAATCTTGGAGAAATAGCAAGCTCCAACTAACTGATCGAAGAGGTCATCAATTCGGGGTAACGGATACTTGTTCTTTATCGTGCACTTGTTCAATTCTCGGTAGTCGATACACATTCTCATCGAACCATCCTTCTTTTTCACAAATAACACTGGTGCTCCCCACGGTGAATAACTAGGTCTGATGAAGCCTTTATCGGATAGATCTTGTAATTGTGCCATCATCTCTTTCATCTCTGGAGGTGCCAGACGATAAGGTGCACGGGCTACAGGAGTGGCTCCAGGAATCAGGTCTATACCGAACTCTACTTGTCTAACAGGCGGAAGACTATTCAAGTCTTTGGGGAATACTTCAGGGAATTCACTAACGATAGGAATATCTTCCAATTTAATCTTTTCAGGCCTACTATCTATCACATAGGCTAGTAACTCGGGCAACCCTTACTGACACATTTACGGGCTTTTATCATAGATATTAGGCTAGACTGATGATTCCTACGATCACCATAAATCACTACTGGTCCCTTCTCAGGTAATACCACATTTATTAACTTCTTATTACATACTATGTTAGCCTGATTCTCGGCTAACCAGTCCATTCCCACTACGACGTCAAACTCTATCAAAGTTATAGGAAACAATTGTATCGGCACGTTACACTCCTCTATATTTATCACACAGTCATCAAATACTTCTTTAACTGACATTTGATTATCATTTGCCGTATCTACTGATAGATCATGTTCTAGCATTTTAGGTTTCAAACACAGGCAAGCAGCAAATGCATAAGACACAAACGATCGGTTTGCACCGGAATCAAATAACACCTTAGCACGTGTAGAGTTTATTAAAAATGTACCTGTGACTACATCCGGAGTTTCCTCCGCTTCTTTCTCAGTCATTTGAAATGCGCGACCCCTGGTTACTGGCGGTTCCAGTCTTGGTATTACTGGTTTAACAATTGTTGGCCTGCCCGATGACCCACCTTGTTGTATCCTCCCCCGCGGACAGTCTGACTGAAGGTGATCCAGAGAATTGCATAAGAAACAGAACCGCGTTACCTTACAATCTTTAATGACGTGTCCGGTCTTCCCACACTTATAACATGCTCGTAAATCACCTTGGCAATTTCCTTGGTGGACACGGTTACACTTCTGACATGGTCTTTCCGCTGGTCGAAACGGCGGACGGTTATCATACCTCTGAAATCGGGACTTCTTCGGATCGTATTGTGGTCCTTCCCACTTTCTATTCCCGATACTTTTATCGCCAGCATCCCTTCTAATATCTCTTTCAACATTCTCCGCGGCATCAACTGCAGCTGAGAAGGTATCGGGTCCTTTTGCAGTCACTAGCCTTCTGACTTCTGAGTTTAGCCCAAAGATAAACCTTTCCGTCTTCATCGCCTCTGTATCAACGTAGTATTCTGCGAACTGAGACTTTTCCAGAAAGCTAGCGGTGTAGTCTCGAACGGATAAGTTTCCTTATTGCAAGTTCATAAATTCCCCTTCCAGTTGTTTGACGGCTGCTTGGGGACAAAATGCGTTCCTGTAGGCTATCACAAATTCTTCCCAAGAGATGGTAGAATAAACATCAGATCCTTTAGAATGAATAAAGGATTCCCACCAATACAAAGCATCCCCTTTTAACATTGCTGTCCCATACAATATCCTATCTTCATCTGCACACTTGCTTGTCTTGAAAATAGCTTCTATTTCCTTCATCCATCTCATTGCTTTTACGGGATCCCTGTCTCTTGAGTAGGTCGGAGGTCTACAGCTTAAAAACATTTTGTAGTCGCACCTCCTTTGTACTGGTACAACAGTCGATGTGATTGGCATTTCATCTTTCGGTCCGGGATCCGGTATTCCAGTTTTATTATGACGGTTCCGATCAAACATTGTTTGTATGCTAGCCTGCAATCTTCCCATTTTTGCCATTAGATCATCCCTGGTAACAAACTCTGTACCCTGTGGCTGGACTCTGCCTCCGGCTCGACCTCCAGCTCTACCTCCGACTCTGCCCCCAGTTCTGCCTCCCCTGTCCCCCGTTCCTATCGACGGATTCGTACTATTCGGATTTCTTCCTCCTCCTCGATTCGAATTCCGTGTACCGCTTGCCATTCTGTAGATTTAAACAAGGTTAATATACACATAAGCACATACCCCATATAACAAGGTATTCCAGTTCAAACATGTACCTGTAAGATCACAATTACACTGGCCAAGTGTAATATGAAATTACCTTACATGATGTTCCTTCTACCTTTTATACTTCATCATCCCAAGGTTCTATAATGATAGGGACATCCTACTTCACATGCAGTTTAAGTCTAGGTACAGATACAAATACCTAAATCCCTTAAACTAAGGCTCTGATACCATTTGTAAGAACCCAAATCCCATATACACAACAAATCACATATGTAACATAACATTGACATAACAAACGAACATCATATTACAAGTACGGTCCCGTAGTCTTTTACAATCAGAAGAAGTCATTCTACTACAAACTTCATACTAAATACATACATAACATTTAACCATTATAATACAACTGCTAAACAAGCCAAAATCTTCGTCATATAATCCTTCACAAAAGCCATCCCTTGGTTACTCTAATTACTTGCTCTTACTCGATCCACCACCTGGAATACATATTTTTAAAACAAAATGAGGGTTAGACACGATGGTCTAAGTGAGAAAATCCCTGTTAGTTTGAAACCATTTATATAACTTCATTCATGTAAATCACGCAACACAATCACATATATCCAATTAAGCTCACATATCATGTACCTTCCCTTCTCATTCCTCCTGGCCATATTAGTTGGTAGCAAGCCAACTAATAATTTACAACGTTGTACAACATCTACAGCCAAACAACGCTATACAGATTCTATAGCCAAACACACCGGTCCTATGCCCGGCCAACGTATTATAACACATTATAATACTCATGTAAATATAATACCTCAATATATTATAATTCACATATACCATACATATAAACACTTAATCACCAATTATCACTTTCCAAAACCATACGTATATGTATTCCAGTTAAAAATACTTTTAAAGTAAAACTCACCTGTTTCGCTTATCAAAAACGCTCGCAAGCTTCTTTCAAAAAGATTATATCTTTCACTTCTACCCCACAGCATCTGAAACAATTTAATACATATATCGCTTTACTAGTCAATTACATAAAGCTTAACAAGTTCCTATCCTCAACTGTCCCATTACACACTGCACTTAACCCATTACCCACAGAGTACCGGGACTACACAGTACCGGGACTCATTGGTACCGGGACTCATTGGTACCGGGAGTTCGATCACCGGGAGTTCGTATTACCGGGACTCCACTACACCGGGACTCACACTACCGGAAGTTGGCAATACCGGAAGTCCGCAATACCGGGAGTCGACTATACCGGGAGTCTACCATACCGGGAGTCTACCGGGACTTCCCCAGGACTCTCAAGAACACAGTCGGTTCCATTTTCTCAGAAATCGATTGAGACTAACACTAAACAATGAAATCGACGTTTCTAAACCGATAGATATCTTTTACTCATGATTATAAACACAAAATATAAAGGGACTTACCTCAAAATCGTTTCTAACCCAATCGATTGATGCTCAAACCGTAACTTTCTTCTTTCGCTTTCTTCGCCTCCAAAACTCCCGCATACACACGCTCTTTCTATTTTAGGTATGTGAATACTATCTGTTGCTTAAGAGGTAATATCAAACCACTACTTACCAAATGGACCTTGAACTTCTCAAATTTAACCCAAACACCCCTAAACTCATAATTTTTCCCAAACATACCCTAAACATCTTACTTTAAAGTTATCTTTATTTAACGGAAAGAGGATTTAACTAACGGACTTACCCGAGGTATTACAATTTTGTTATAGCTTTCAGGAAGCAGTTCTGTCCTCATGCAGCGGTTAAACAACTAGAGGGGGAGTTTATGAACTTGCAGCAAGGAAATTTATCTGTTCGGGACTACACTGCTCATTTTCTGGAAAAATCTCGTTTTGCAGAATATTATGTTGCCACGGAGGCCATGAAGATTGAAAGGTTTATCTTCGGGTTGAATGCAGAAGTCAGGAGTTTCGTAATTGCTAAAGGACCTGAAACTTTCTCCGCTGCAGTAGATGTCGTGGAAACCGTGGAGCAGGATAAAGGAAGAAATACTAGCGACAAAGGTACAGAAAAAAGAAAGTGGGAAGGACCACAACACGATCCAAAGAAGTTCAGGTTTCAGAGATACGATAACCGTCCACCTTTCCGACCAACGGAAAGACCTTGTCTGAAATGCAACCGTGTCCACCAAGGGAATTGTCAGGTTGAATCGCAGGTTTGTTATAGGTGTGGGAAGACTGGTCATGTTGTTAAGGATTGTCGTGTAACGCGGTTCTATTTTTCATGTAATTCTCCGGATCACATACAGTCTGATTGTCCGAGGGGAAGAATACAACAAGGGGGTACGTCAGGGAAACCAGCGGTTGTCAGACCAGTAGTACCGAGACTAGAACCAGTAAGAACAAGAGGTCGTTCATTTCAGATGACAGCAAAAGAAGCGGAGGAAGCCCCGGACGTGGTTACAGGTACATTCTTAATAAACTCTACACGTGCTAAAGTGTTATTTGACTCCGGTGCAAACCGATCGTTTGTGTCTCCTTTATTTGCTGCTTATATGCATTTAAAGCCTAAAGTGTTAGATCATGCTTTAATGGTAGATACTGCAAATGATAATCAAGTGTCGGTTAAAGAAGTATTTGATAGCTGTGTGATAAATATAGAAGGATGTGGAGTACCGATACAATTATTTCCTATAGCTTTGATCGAATTCGATGTGGTAGTGGGGATGGATTGGTTAGCTGAGAATCAAGCTAACAAAGTTTGCGATAAGAAGTTGATACATGTTGTCTTACCTGAGAAGGGGCCGGTAGTGATTTATGGTGATCGTAGAAATCATCAGTCTTGTCTTATATCTATGATAAAAGCCTGTAAGTGTGTTAATAAAGGTTGCCCGAGTTACTTAGCTTATGTGATAGATACTAAGCTAGAGAAGAGTAAGTTGGAAGATATTCCAATTGTTAGTGAATTTCCAGAAGTTTTCCTCGAAGACTTGAATAGTCTTCCGCCCGTTAGACAAGTAGAGTTTGGTATAGATCTGATTCCTGGAGCCGCTCCTGTTGCCCGTGCACCGTATCGTTTGGCACCTCCAGAGATGAAAGAAATGATGGCACAACTGCAAGACCTATCCGATAAAGGTTTCATCAGACCCAGTTCTTCGCCGTGGGGAGCACCGGTTTTGTTTGTGAAAAAGAAGGATGGTTAGATGAGAATGTGTATTGATTACCGGAAACTAAACAAGCGTACGATCAAGAACAAGTATCCACTTCCAAGAATTGATGACCTCTTTGATCAATTGGTTGGAGCCTGTTATTTCTCCAAGATTGATCTAAGTTCCGGTTATCACCAATTAAAGGTTAAAGAAGAAGACGTTCTGAAAACTGCTTTTCGCACAAGGTACGATCACTATGAATTCTTGGTGATGCCGTTTGGATTGACGAACGCTCCAGCTGCCTTTATGGATTTAATGAATCGGGTATGTAAGCCGCAATTCGTGATTGTATTTATCGATGATATACTTATCTATTCTCGATCCAAGGAAGAGCACGCACAACATCTTCGTTTGATTCTGGAACTATTGAAGAAAGAAAAGTTGTATGCTAAATTTTCGAAATGTGAATTCTGGCTACGAGAAGTTCAGTTTCTGGGGCATGTAGTTTCCGAGAAAGGCATTCAAGTTGATCCAATGAAAGTAGAAGCAATTGAAAAATGGGAACCGCCGAGAACGCCAACCGAAGTACGTAGTTTTCTGGGTTTAGCCGGCTACTATCGAAAGTTTATAAAAGACTTCTCTCGTATCGCGACGCTTTTGACGAAGCTGACTCGAAAGAATCTGAAGTTTGAATGGAAAGCAGAACATGATGAAGCATTCCGAATATTGAAAGAGAAACTTTGCAGCGCGCCGATTCTGTCATTACCTGAAGGTTCCGAGGACTTTGTCGTTTACAGTGATGCATCCAAACTGGGGTTGGGTTATGTACTTATGCAGCGTGGAAAGGTTATTGCTTATGCTTCTCGTCAGTTAAAAGATCTTGAAAGACAGTATCCTACGCATGACATGGAGCTTGCAGCAGTTGTCTTCGCATTGAAGATTTGGAGACATTATCTTTATGGTTCCAAATGTCAAATTTATACCGATCATAAAAGTCTCCAACACCTCTTCGATCAGAAGGAATTAAATATGAGGCAAAGAAGATGGCTAGAATTGGTGAATGATTATGACTGTGAAATCCTTTATCATCCTGGAAAGGCGAATGTAGTAGCCGATGCATTGAGTCGAAAAGAGAGAAGTGGAACAATAAAAGCTATTGCACTACGAGCTGAGTTGTTACCTAACATTTTCGACGAACTGAAGAAGTGTCAAGTAGAAGCCTATCAAGAAGAACATTTGAAATCAGAACGGTTAGTTGGGATATCAACGTTGCTTATAAAAGATGATCGTGGGTTGTTATGTCTGGGGAACAGGATTTGGGTGCCTTGTTTGGGTGGTTTACGTGACCGGGTACTTCAAGAAGCTCATCAGTCTAGATTCTCTATTCATCCAGGTACAAATAAGATGTATAAAGATCTGAAGCAATTTTATTGGTGGCCGGGAATAAAAAGAAGCATTGCGCAACATGTGGAAGATTGTACTACTTGTAAGAAGGTGAAGATTGAACATCAAAAGCAGTTTGGTCAGTTACAACGATTAGAGATACCGATGTGGAAATGGGATCAGATTACTACAGATTTCATCACAAAGCTACCAAGGACTCCGAAGTGATTTGATTCTATTTGGGTGATAGTCGATAGGTTGACAAAGTCTGCACAATTCCTACCGATAAAGGAAACTGATTCAATGGAACGATTAGCCAAGTTGTATATAGACGAAATAGTAACTCGACATGGAGTTCCAATCTCGATTATTTCTGATCGAGATAGTCGTTTTACTTCAAGATTTTGGAGGAGTTTTCAAAAAGAAACGGGGACGCAGATAAAGTTAAGTACAACATATCATCCTCAAACTGACGGTCAGAGTGAAAGAACAATCCAGACTTTAGAAGATATGCTACGGGCTTGCATTGTTGACTTTGGGGGATCGTGGGATAAGCATTTGCCATTGATCGAATTTGCCTACAACAACAGTTATCATTCCAGCATTCAAGCGGCACCGTTTGAAGTTTTATATGGTAGAAAATGTCGAACTCCTTTGTATTGGAACGAAGTCGGAGAAAAACAGCTAGCAGGGCCGGATATAGTTCAGTTAACCGCGGATAAGGTTACTCAGCTTCGGGAAAGATTGAAAGTGACGCAAGACAGATAGAAAAGCTACGCCGATCGACGTCGGAAACCGTTAGAATTCCAAGTAGGAGATTTTGTAATGTTAAAAGTCTCACCTTGGAAAGGAGTCATTCGATTTGGAAAGCAAGGTAAACTTAGCCCGATATATATTGGACCGTTTACAATTACCGAAAGAATTGGGGAAGTAGCTTACCGATTAGATTTACCACCAGAGTTAAGCAGAATTCACAACACCTTTCATGTGTCAAATTTTCGAAAGTGTTTGGTTACACCAGATCAGGCAGTGTCTCTACCGGATATACAAGTTGATGAAAAGCTGAATTATGTGGAGGAACCTGAAGCTATTATTGACCGAAAAGTCAAGGTTCTATGGAATAAGGAGATAAGATAAGTGAAAGTTCAGTGGCGACATCATAGGGGTCAGGATGCTACGTGGGAATCAGAGTCAGAAATGAGAACCAAATACCCTCATCTTTTCGCTTAAACTGAATTCCGGGACGGAATTCTTTTAAGGGGGAGATGTTGTAATAACCAGGTATATTATTGGTCTAATTTAATCCTTATTTATTTTGGTTAAAGTAGTTTTATAAGTTAAGGGGTAAGTTTTAATTTTATAATGGAAGTTTAGAGGTAGGTTTTGCCAAATAAGAGAAGTATAAGGTTTAGTTGGTCTTTTAGTCAAACCTTATACCACCACCACCGCCACTTTCATTCAATTAGGAGGAGGTGTCCTCTCTTTAGACATCATTAGCAAAATATCAAAACAAAGTGAATGTGTGTGTGTGTTTTCGGTTGAGAGAGAGAAGAGAGAGATAGAGCCGTAGAAAGGAAAGAAGAGGAAGGGCAAGATTGTTGCTGAAATTAGAAGGTTTATCTTGTGAAGATTAAAGGTATGTAACCTCTTAATCTATCCTTTTTGTTTAGATAAAGTTTTATGTAAGTTTTTAGATGGGTTTTGATGATTTAGGGATGTTTTGGAAAATCTGAGCATATGGTTAGGTTATGTTAATAGTCTAAAACAAATCTGCATAATTACAGTAACATGCATAGCTTAAAAGATTAAATTTCTGGGTTTAGGATGAACACAGTGAACTGAGATATTCATGTATGTCGCAGTAGTGGGTTGCGACATGGATGATAGTTGCGACATTCATGAATATCGCAACCTTGAGTTGCGACTTGCTCATTGATATCGCAACAGTTGGTTGCGACTTGGTGCTATGTCGCAACAGTTGGTTGCGACATGAGGGAGTTATCGCAATAGTTGGTTGCGACATGGTACTGTGTCGCAGTAGTTGGTTGCGACATAGTACTGTGTCGCAGTAGTTGGTTGCGATATGTGTAGTGTGTTGCGACATGGGGTATCTTCTTAGTTGAGTGCGATATGAGTCGAGGATTTCAGGATTTTAGAGATTTTAGTCTTTAAAAGAAATATTTGTATTTATGTGGTACAGATTCTGTGAAACTGGGCTGAAGAAATTGGAGTGCTTGGTAATAGCTTGGAAGGATTTTGGAGATAAGCAAAACAGGTGAGTTTTACTTCAAAACGTTTTCAACTGGAATACATATACGTGTGTATTGGATATGTGATAACTGGTGTGACTATGTTTATGTTTGAATTATAATATATTGAGATATTGTAATTACGTGAGTATTATATTATATTATAATACGTTGGTCGGGCATAGGACCGGTGTGTTGGTTGTAGTTGTTGTACAGTGTTGTTGGCTGTAGTTGTTGTACAGCGTTGTTTATTAGTTGGCTTGCAACCAACTAATATGGCCATGGGAAGGAGACAAGGAATTACGCGATGAGTGAGTTATGATTGATAATTGTCTTTGTGATATATATGGTGTTGTGCAAATGGTTTTAAAAATGGCAAGGATTTTCTCACTTAGACCATCAGGTCTAACCCTCATTTTTGTTTTAAAATATGTATTTCAGGTCATGAAGCAAGTAAGAGCAAGTGATAGGAGTATATAGGACTTTCTTTTGAAGATGTAGACTTAATGAAGATCCATGGTGTGTTATGATCTATTTTGTTTAGTGGGGATCATGTAATTATTAGCAAAAAGTTTGTACGGAATTAGTTATTATGTTGTTATAGACTTCGGGACTGTAAATGTTAGATGTGTATCTTTTAATGAAATTATATTATGAAATATATGTTATTTGTATGTATTTGGGATTTTGGGTTATTACACCCGAGACCGCTTGGAAGCATTGGATTATCTTCAATAGGTTCTTGATATTGTTGATGGTCCACTTTCCAAAAAACACCACATCGTCGGCATATTGAAGGTGGGCCAAGACTATGTTTTCCTTTCCAACCGACACTCCCTCGAATACTCCTTTTTCTCTTGCTTCCAACATTAGCACATTTAAACACTCCGCCACCACTAGGAATAGAAAAGGAGCCAACGGGTCGCCTTGTCTTAGACCCTTCTCCATTTTGAACTCTCTTGTCGGTGATCCGTTGACAAGTACCGACACCGACGTTGATTCCAAACATGCCTTCACCCACGAGCACCATTTCTTACCGAACCCCATTGATTCCAACGTTCCAAGTAAACATGACCATTCCACACTGTCATAAGCTTTCTCAAAGTCTACTTTAAACACCAAGCTTTTCTTCTTTGATCTTCTAATAAACTCCACCGTTTCATTTGCTATCAACACACCATCTAATATGGACCTCCCTTTAATAAAAGCTGCAACTTTTGACCGGTCAAAGCCGCAACTTTTGACCAATTATAACCGATCTTGACCGAATGAATGGTCAAGATCACTTCTCTATTTCTATAAATACTTGGACTTCTCTATTGAACCTATGGCTATATATATATATATATATATATATATATATATATATATATATATATATATATATATGTGTGGTTCAAAAGAAAACACTTTCATTTTACGAAAGCACGAGAACACTCTTTTACTATTGTCAATCACATGTGATACTATAATCTATTGCATATGATACACATGTGATGCTAAATCATAGATGTGTACAACCTTTTGGCACGACCTAGGTTGCGTGCCAAGTTACCCACACACTATTATGCCGAACCACGTGTATTACCACATGTGATAAGGGTGTTCTTGATGTGATACTATAATCCACCACATGGGATACTAAATCAGACGCAGATAACCTTTGGCGACCTAGATCGTTGGTCAAGTCGTCCTCACCACCAAGTCCCTCGCGTGTATTATCAAATGTGATAAGGGTGCGAATTACATTTGATTTTACACGTGATTTTTGCACATGTATATTCACACACGCAAAGAGAGGTGGGGAGGGGAGATCAAACTTGCACATGGTCAAAATAAGAAAAACAAATTTGTCTAAATTAATCACATGTGATAACGAACACGATCAATGTAAGGGGTGAGCAAGTAATTTGGCCCGCGAACGTATACGTCACGGTCAAAGTTGTGTAAATTACATGTGATTAATTTTACACGTGATTTTTGCGAAAATCACCTGCGATTTGTCCTTCTCATGTTCTCTTGTTTGGTCATTGGTCTCGTTTGAACCTAATATATATACATAAATAACTAACAAAAGTCGATGGTTGATGAAGACTAATTAAACTATATAAACAACCAATGTTGACTAGATGTGACATTATGAAGATATCACAACCATAACATCAATTAAGATTGAAGTTGTGCATGGTCAACAATGACAAGGAGCCATACATTGAAACCCTCTCGACCATTGGCATTAAGTAGACAGCCAAGTGCGGGGATTTGAAATATTGTCTAATTTTTTAGAACGTGATTTTATTAATTAAATATATATGTTAAAATTATGGTCATTTACCAAATATTTATACTTACCAGTAAGATAAATTACCTTTACTTATCTTATTATGTCAATTTTTGGCCATCAAATTAAAATGAATTGTTGGTAATTAGCGTCTTAAACCGGCCGATATGTGTTTACCGGGTAAGAGTCTTTTTTTCTCACTTACCGAGTAAGACTCTAGGTCCATGTTGATGTTATATATGTCTCTAATTACCTGGTAAATTTTTTAGTTTTTATCATGTTCAAGTGGTAAGGTAAATAATATTGGTAAGCATTTACTCTTAGCTTTTATAGCAGTGAACTTTTTTTTTGAACGGCAAATTTTATAAAAGCGAAACTAGCAAGATGCTAGACGCAAAGGGAGAGCGTTACAAAATAGAAGTAGGATTACAAAGCCAATTGGTAAGCATTTACTCTTAGTTTTTATAGCAGTGAACTTAGTATAAGACATCATACAATATTTTACACATAAACCATTGCATTCAGTATGTACATGTAGTTAACGCTCACAATGAACTTCACCAAATAACTTAGACCATCCGCACTTCTGTAAAACCAAACTCCTTTCTAAAGTGTCACATCAGCTTTGCAATAACACATTTCATATTCATGCAAGACCAAACTCTTTTCTAAACTAATAAAGTGTAATATAAATAATTATAATATAAATAATAAATTAATTATAAAATATAGATAACTATTTTATTTTTGTTTTCTTTTAGTATATTTTATGTAAATATAGTTTAATTAACAAATAAAATACATTGACATTTTGAAAGCATGCAACGTTTATTAAAATACATGGATGTTTGTGTACGTTTATCTATTAGTATTTGTATTTTCGTAAAAAAATTTATATTATTTTTATTTTAGTAGTTTAAATAAAAAATATCACATTAAAAATATCATTTATTTAAAATAAATTGTGGATAGAAATTTTAATAAAAATAATAAAAAATAATGTTCAAATAAATTAATAAATTAATTAAATTTAATAAACATGTTAATAATTAATGTTTAAACAAACTAATAAATAAATTAAATTAAACTAAAATGTACTTTTTTATATATAATTCATTGTGAAAGACCTTTCTAAAATTGAAAGGTCTTGCTAAACTTGCAAGACCTTGCAATCCACATGTCATATATATATATGTCATGTTATCTTGCAAGGCCTTATGCAAGATGGGTGTGGATACTCTTACGGACCCTTTATCAAATGTTTATGGGGTGTCACTTAACTTATCGGATGAACATGGTAAAGATAAGAATCTTACCTGATGTACAAGTACTAAGGAGAAACCACTACTTAACGAAAGACTTTTAGCTAAGAACTTTTTCCTCGGAAATTTGTCGCTAAAGGATGATTCATCATAAAACCGTCACCAAAGTTAGTGGGTAATGCAAATCAGGGACAAATTACACAGGGATTCCCTGAGTATTTTCTCGAAAAATATCGGATTCTACTGTACCATTGATATTTTCTGGGTGATCCCTGGGTAATCACCGATAGAAATTTCCCTGAATGAATTTTATGGGTAAAAGTCATCTGTTTTGTACTAAAACTCTTACCACCACAAGAAACACAGGTTTTAGCAACGACTTTTGTTGTCGCTAAAAGTTAATATATCCTATACCGAAATGACTTGTCGTCGCTATAACTTGTAAATGAAACGTTTTGTCGCTAAAAGCGTGTCGCTGAAAGTCACTTTTCCTGTAGTGTACCAGGTTACAGTTACCAACAATCTTATAACGACAAATAATATTACTCAATAAGCTAAATGAAAATAATTGCTCATGTCAATAAATGTTTACCTGATTAACATTTGGTAAACGACCTATACAATCCTATAACCTTGCAATCAAAGGACTACACTTTATATATAGTGTAAAGTTTATCTCAATAAAAACATATGGCCTATATTGGCTTTCTCCTAGGGGCTATTCACCTTTTTGAGTTGAATCCATAAGTTGCACACCTATAGCCAAGTGTAAAATCCTTTACTCTTACAAAATTAAACTAAGGGGTCGTTTAATCAAGATAACTTGGATATAAAGGATGATATGGGTAAAATGTTGGATCCGGAGTAAGTGCTCATTGAATAAGAGAACTTTATTTCATTTCTTACTGTGTGAGAGAGTGTATGATATACAACTTCACTTCTTGTCGGGTAAGCGTCTCTTACATATATAGTCAAAGGCGGTCAACAATTAATAAACAACTACTAAGATCTAATTATATTCTTACAAAATCACCTTAACTAGATCAGTCTCGATGTTTACTGACCATAACATTAATACTGCTTAAAATCAATGCTTAAACTTGTAATTTATGCAAGAGTTCAAACTCTTATTACTCAACTTGCTATATCATCAAATTATTAATGTCAGTCTACATTTACAATAGTTCTTAAATGGATTAAATCATTCCACATAGTTTTTGACATGTTTTTACTTGTTTCATTTAATTTTAAATCTCGTTATATTATGAAATATAGATGTTACAAACTCTGTAATTTCCCATTGATGAAATAAACGACAATGATACAGTACTAATTAGCTGGCAAGAGAACAAAAGTTAATACCTATATATATATAATGTTGCATAAATTCCACCAAAGTATAATCAAAATACAATTCTTGTAAGAAAAAAAATTAAAACTTATTTAATTTTCATTTTAAAAAAGCAACGATATAATGGTAGATTTGGCTATAGTAAAAGAAATGTATTTTAGTCGGAATTTTATACAAAATTACACCAAGATCCAGTTTGACGATTTTCTTGAAACGTGATAAAGTTTGATAAATTGTATTTTAGTCAGAATTTTATACAAAATTACACCAAGATCGAATTTGACGATTTTCTTGAAACGTGATAAAGTTTGATAAATTATTGGATTTTATTAATCCATGAATATATATATATATATATATATATATATATATATATATATATATATATGTGTGTGTGTATGAAAATTAAAGATAGAATCAACCTTAAAAGAAATAAAAACGAGAAGCGAAAAAAAAGAAAGAGAAATGGGCAGTGATAGAAGGAAAGGAAAAGAAAAGAAAAGAAAAGTGTGGTCAAATTAAGCCTCGAAGACTTCTCTTCCATCATCATCAGCTTCTACTTTCTTTATCGATATTCTTAACATCATTTTTTTCACTTTGATTAATTTTCAAATTTCAATTCCCATCACTTTTATTTCCTCATTTATTTATGTGTTTGTGAAATATAGAGGATTAAACCTATTTGATGATTCAAGTTGCAACCCTATGTTATATATATATATATATATATATATATATAATGAGAAGAGTAAGGGTTGTTCGTTAGTAGTCTAATAAGTTTAATTAATGAGACTCGCAACTTATTCAGTTAATTATACATGATTGTTTGTAGGGGTGCTCAAATTTCCCACCAACCCAACCCAAGCCGAGGCAAAAAAACTCAAACCGAGCCAACCCGATGTATAATCGATACTATTTTTCACCAACCCGCATATATTGGGTTGATAACAGGTTAACCCCAAGCCAAACCGACCCAACCCGCCAACCCGTGACAAACATTTAAATCTAATTTTAGATTCTTGTTATCGTCATTTTGTTACCGTCGAAGCAATGTTACTATAGAAAATTTATAAATAGACAATTGTTGGTCACTTGTTACTTTAGTAATCTTGTTATTGATTCTTGATGTCGCATTTATAAACAAAATATTTATAAGAAATCTTTTATTAGACGATTTGGAAAACGGTTGAACATTTAAATATTTAGAAACATTTAGTAATTTGTTTAGACACGACAACTTAGTAAAATAGTGAAATGATCGATAAAAGTTTCAACCCGACCAACTCAACCCAACCCGAACGGTTTGGGTTGGGTTGGGTTGCACATTTGATTGGGTTGGGTTGGATTGAGATTTTTCAAACCGTAATGATCGGGTTGGGTTGTCAAAGTGTCTTCAACCCGGCCAACCCAACCCGTGAGCACACCTAATTGTTTGATAGTGACCGGCTTAATGATATACAAAATGACTTGTTCAATAAGTTTATAGGGGCGATCTTTATGCAGAAAGCCAAGTTTTTTTTCCAAATTTGTCTCTACCAATTAAAAAGCACGCTCCTTGCATCTAAAAAAACCTCTAAAATAAAAACATTTTCAGTTTATACAGAAAAAGTAATCCACACAGGCACACATATAACTTAAGAGGTTTAAAAATATGTAGCCATATATATATTGATATTTGTATTTTTGTAATTTGTTTTATGATAAAGATAAAAATAAAAATTGCACAGTTACGTTCCTAGAAATTGTAGCCATGCAAGTATGCAACTGACACACACACACACACACGAGTGTCCTCTATAGCCTTATTCTTTCTTTATTAATTGCCTGTGACTTGTGAGGTAAGATCAATATATTCCCCATCTCTTTCACTACCCTTTATAATTACTCCACTATTCCTTTATATGTTAGTATAATTAACCACAAGAATATATAAATATTGTATTTATACTATCAAAATGTATATTTGTCAAGCACATGCATCAATATATATATAAAATATGTATTGTAGAGAAAGAATGATATGCAAGAAGTTAAAACATTTTGTAAGAAGATGAAAAGTCTCAATATCATATATGACTATACTTCTCTGGATGTGTTTAATCATATATGATTAAGTGTCTATGTATTATCAATGCAACATGGGTTTAATCATATATGATTAAACTTGTGTGTCATGCATGCAATCATATATATATAAGATTGAGACTTCTCGTTTTCTCGCAAAATGTTTTGTTTATCATTTGAATCTGCCCCTCTATATGTAATAATATATATTTATATAGTTATATATTCAAGGAAATTCATATAGTGTGTCTGCATTAACTAATATATTGTTTTACTATAAAACAATTTGATTTTTAAGACGTCAAAAAGGTTGATAATGCATGAATAAATGATTTCAGATATGTGAATCATTAGTACTCAAAGTGAGTTCACATATATATCTTTATATGTGAATAATTGGTAAAATGGTAAGTAAGGGAACAAGAGTTTAAATATTCATTTTCAAATAAATCATTTTTTTGGGTTTATCAATTATTCACGTATGAATAGTTTATTCGTATGTTCTCAATTTTTTTACCTTTTTTTATTTGAACTTTTCCATATATATATATATATATATAACATACACGGTTACATAAAATTTGTTCAACCAATACAACATATATGAATTTATTATTCTATAAAGTTTTAAAACTTTGCTTAAATATTATATGTATATAATGGGATATTCAAATAAGAAAACTAAATTTGTAAAAAGACTAGAAGGTAAGGTTAATGGAAGATTAATATGTGAATTATTGGAAAATTTTATTTGAAGGTGTATATATGAGCCATATGAATAATTTGTAACTATGATTTATCAAGAAATAACCAGACTTCACACGGGCCACCTTTGCTTTCGAAATTTCCGTTTCGTTTTCCCGTGGTTGCAACTCTTCCTTCATTACCCTTTGTCCCCAAATTAATGACCCTCTGTAACTTTCTGTTTACAGACCAGTCTGCCTTATTGGTTGTATAAATTGGTCGCAAAAATTCTTACTGGTCGACTTAAAAAAGTCACCCCTTTGGTGATTAACCCTACGTACTCTGCTTATATTTCCGGGATAAACATCTTGGACGACCCTCTTATTATGAATGAACTGATTTCTAGGGCTAAACGTTAAAAACCAGTTTCTCATCTTTAAAGTAGACTTCGCCAAAGCCTTTGGCACTCTCATTTGGGATTTTCTGGATTCTATGTTTTGGCAAGTTGGCTTTAATGCAAAATGGAGGCGTTGGATCTATGTGTGTCTCTCCTCAGCATACATTTTAATTCTTGTGAATGGATCTCCCACAAAAAAAAAATCAAATTATCGAGAGGTATTAGACAAGGGGACCCTATCTCCCCCTTTTTTTTATCATTGCTGCTGAAGGCCACAACTTGGCTATGTTGGAAGCTAAATATAAAAACATCTTCAAAGGAATAGAATGCTCGTCTAACGGACCGATTATCTCGCATCTCCAACTCGTGGATGCTCTCTTGATAATGCCCCCAATCTCTCAAGAATCCTTCGATGCTTCCATATGGCTTTCGGTCTCAAAGTGAATATGTCTAAAAGTCGCATTATTGGTGTTGAGGTTCCCGAAGCAGCAATAAACTTTAATGTAGATCACTTGCAATGTCAAGCTGCCAAGCTCCATATCTCTTATCTCGGTTTACCTCTGGTAGCTGGGGGAATCGTATCTCTTCTTGGATTCCTATCTTGGAGAAGTTCATGAAAAGACTTTCCTCATGGAAAGCTCATGTTCTCTCCTTTGGAGGTCAGCTAACTTTATGCAAATCGATGTTAGGAAGTTTGGGGTTATATTTCTTTTCTTTAAGTAAAGCACCTACCAAAGTGATCGAATCACTTCAAACCATTAGACGTAAATATTTGGGGGGAGGGGGGTTCTCTTGAGACTTCCAAAATCTCGTGGTGTCCTGGAAGAATGTGTTTGATAGTAAAGATCACGGTGGGTTAGAGATTGGTAGTCTAAAAGCAAGCAACATCGCCCTCCTTGCAAAATGGTGGTGGCGATTCAAAATGGAAAAAGTCTCGTTATGGAAGGAAGTTATTCAAGCTATCCATGGTAAGGGTGGTGGTATATATTTCCCAAACTCGAGAAAGAAAGCAGGGATCTGGTCAAATATAGTTTCCATCCTAGAATATTGTGAAAAAATAAACATTCATCTAAATCGTCTTTTCCAAAGACACGCCGGTGATGGCAAATGTACTAGCTTTTGGAAAGAAACTTGGCTTGAGGAAACTCCCTTGGCTACTTTTTACCCTCATCTATTCGCGTTAGAATTATCTCAAAACTGTACCATTGCAGATAGATTTCGAAGCCATGACACTCGAAGCGGTTTCAGTGGAATTGGAGGCATGAACCTGCTGTTGGGTCACTACAACAACTTCAAAACTTAACTAACAAACTTGTTGCTGTTAATTTGTCTCTTTCAGATATACCTGATGGTTGGAACTGGGGCTTAAATCCCTTATCGGGTTTCACTATTTCATTCCTTAGGAGTACTCTTGATGAGTTCTAATTGGGAAACACGGGATCAAAACTAGGTGGAACAAACTCATCCCAATCAAGCTAATATTCTTAGATGGCGTCTCGAACATAAATGATGGATTTTATGCGGAGGGGGCCGCCATTTTGAAGACCATATCTTTTGGCACTGCTTGGTGGTCAAAACATTTAGAGAGGTATTACGAGATGGTGGAGAAATTCAACTTCCATAAAGTAATGATCTCAAAGACATTCTGGAATGGACGAGCTCTTCACAACTGTCATATTTTTTTGCTAAGTGTTTGGATGTTGTGGTTTGCAGCACTATCTCGGCAGTTTGGAAGCTCAGGAGCGAAAAGATTTACAAAAACGCAACACAATCTTTCAACTATCTTGCTGATGAGATTCAACCATCTTCTTTCTTTGGGTCAAGAATAAATACAAAAAGTATGATATCAATTGGATAAATTGGCTTTGTAATCATGCTTCTATTTTGTAATATGAAACGTCCAAAAACCAGGACAAATTTAAACCTTAAAATTCCACGAAGTTAACCATAATTTCATCCAACTTTTATACATAAATGGAGAATTTGTAATGAGGGTTCACATACACAAATTGAACTTATCAAAACAACCTGCTAATCTAATCCTAAACATCGAGATCAGATTATACTAGTTGTTTAGACCATTCACCAAAACATCCTCGTATATGCTAACTTCTCCATTCATCACCAAAAGTTGAGTATCAGAAATCACTCATCCCTCATCCCGCTATTACTTCCCCGAGCGTGTACCTGGTAAGAAAATTTAATTTGAAACGATTAGGCTTACGCCTAGTGAGAACATCCATTTTCAAATTAAAACTTTATAAGCTTTGGAAACCAATGTAAACAAGGCGTATAAACAAACCTGGTTGCCATCATTCTTACCGTACATATAAACATCTTACGATGACGGGAACATACCCGATTCCATGAATATGACTAACACTCAGTAAGTCATATCATCACGTTCGAGAGCCTACTACGAATCCTCATTTCACATCAACTGGAATTAGAAGTTACTTTATGCCTATTCCACGTTTCTTATCACAATACGAAATGGGAATTACAATTTACTTTATGCCTATTCCTCATTTCTCATCACCATACAAAATGGAATTACAATTTACTTTATGCTTATTCCTCATTTCTTAGGTCAACGGGAATTACAATTAACTTTATGCCTATTCCACGTTACAAATAATGTCAGTGCCTATGGATCCATTACACTTACTAGCATACGTGTATATTTACTCGAACGCACAAAACATTTCATAACATATTCTCAAAGCTAAGAATCCCAAATAATCTATCATACCCGTATTCTCAATTGTCCCTCTTCGGCGACTTAGCATGGGGGTTCCGCTACCCGGCTAGCAGATGGGGTCAAGGGGCAGCGCCCCGAGATTTTTTTTAGAAAAGCTTAACCAGACAACACATCTGGAAATCAATCCGAAAACTATATCCAAAAAATCCCTTATCCGGAACCCAAATCCGGAACTATCCGGAACTCAATTAGTCCGGTAACATCCAAAAATAGTATCCGGACTCTCAAGTCCGGAACCATCCGGGATCACATCCGGTATCCGAAAACCATTATCCGGACTCCCATCCGGAATTCGGGGAAAACCCAATCCAGAAACCTCAATTCCGGAAACCATCCGGAATTCGGTATCAAATCCGGTACCAATCCGGAATTCGGTACAATCCGGATTACTCATCTTCCGGATTTCACCAATTTTACCCAGTTCCACTATTTTTCATCCATAATTCTATCAAATGATTTGTATCCATTCATACAGATATCATTATTTTCACAAAACCCATTCAGTTCACTTATCAATTCTATTAAGACAAAATTTAAAGG
Source organism: Saussurea involucrata (assembly GCA_033807775.1). Lineage (NCBI taxonomy): Eukaryota > Viridiplantae > Streptophyta > Magnoliopsida > Asterales > Asteraceae > Saussurea > Saussurea involucrata. The sequence goes on along the minus strand of CM066321.1, from coordinate 107,876,606 downwards.
ATGAACTCACCTGGGATTAGAACTCGAACACAGACTACAGTTCAAAGTGATTCACCTTCAATCCTTCACACCAACTATCCAATACCAAATCAAAATCAACTTAATCTGCTCATTGATTTCTAAAAGATTGAATTGAAAATCATGATTCAATTCCTTACCGTAGCAAAATCAAGATTCTGGATATCTCTCTCTCTCTGTTTAATAGAACCGACTTCAGGGATTCAATTGAGATATTTTCTCACTTTAAGCCGACTCATACTTTATATACAAATCAACTATCAACAAAATACCAACTCAACCCTGAAGTTTTATATTTACAATTAGTCCAAAAACTTTGACCAATTACTCTATCGACCCTTCACATTAAATATAATATAATGAAAATCTGAGGTGTTACATAATACTCTCCCTTTGCATCTAGCATCTTGCTAGTTTCGTGTTAATAAACTTCTTCATTCAAAAGAAAATTTATATATGTATTATAAATAGATTTTTTCAATGGATTCTCATATGAACAATTGCTTAATTATTTACCTTTCTCTTCGTATATTCTCACGATATTTAACCTTATTATTTATACCAACCCTGATATATATATATATATATATATATATATATATATATATATATATATATATATATATATATATATATATGTGTGTGTGTGTGTGTGTGTCAAAGAGAGAGAAGGAGAAGACTTGTGATCATATAAGACAAGTCAATTTTCGTGAAACATGTGAGATCAACTTAAAGATGAGTTTTTTTTTAAGATCATATCAGACCATCACAACAAAAAACACTGAATATTCATCCAAAAAAACAAACTTTTGCGTGATTCTACTATGTTTTTTTGCACTTGACTGGGTGGACAGTTGACCAGAAGAGAACTTAGATTCGCCCGGCCAGCAGGCGGGCGGCGTAGTCTTCGACCCCAAAGTATGTGTCTGCGGGTGGAAGCAACGTGGACTGGAGAATGCCATTAATTGTTGTATGAAGTGGAATAGCCAGATGCGAACTGGTGTTACCAACACATGATGCAAATAGGTTGCCCAGACGAGGTCTTTCATCCACTATTCGTTGGCTTTGGGCCCCTTTTGTAGGGAGCAGGATCGGTAGGTTCCTTTTCGCCCATCGATTCAATAAGATCAGTTCAATCAGTAAAGGTCGAATTGAAATCTATTATTATCATAGACAAGACAATGTGGTTAAGGTTGTTGTAAACGAAAGGGACACTTGATAATTTTATCCTAGCTCATGGAGCGGCATACTGAAAAAAAGGAAAGAATTCATTGCACCCCTAGGCACAAGTCATCCTCGTACCGAGCTTGGACCATGTCTCCCGAACAATCACAGTACACACCGCTTGTCACACCCTAGGAATAGGTTTTGCCCGAAGCATCGGACCAATGATCACCCATGACTTCCGTGTACCCCTAGTGCCACAAAGGCTTTTCGTGGTCTATGAAAACACAACAAACATTCATAAGAAAAATACTTTAAATATTCAAAAAGAAAACCCAAACTTTTATAGTGTATTTCAGAATTTTATGAAAAATGGCTAGTCCCGCGTAATTCGTTTGTTTTAAACAATAACTCTAATGTATGTTGCTAACTTATAGGTAGGGGTGAGCAGCGGAACTGGGTACCCGCCTTTGGAACCGGAACCGCTCCGGAACTGCCGGTTCCGGAACCGGAACCGATGTGACTGGTTCCGGTTCCGGTTCCTAAAATAACGGAACCGATGTGACTGGGTCCGGTTCCGGTTCTCATTTTTTTAGAACCGCTACCCGCTGGGTACCCGCCGGGACCGGTTCCGGGACCGGGTACCCGAAACCGCTGGGTACCTAGAACCGGAACCGCTGGGTACCCGGTACATTTTAATAGAAAATATCTAATATTTAATATTTATTACATATTTAATCTATGTGAAAAAATATCTAAATTAGATTAATAATTAAAATTTTAAAATTATCTAAATAAAGATTACTAGTTTAAGAAAAAATTGTTAAAGAACATTCATAAAAGGTTGACAAATTGTATATATAGTGTTAGGCCTTAAAAAAATTGTTTACTTTTAGCGATGTGGGAGCTGGCAGCACCATCTTTCAGTTTTTGATGAAAGACCTTGTCCCACATCGAAAATTTTGAGAAAATCATGCCTCATCTTTCAGTATATATAACCCTCATCTCTTCCCTTTCAATTGCATCACTAGTTCACTACATTGCTTGGGTTTAGCCTTTGGCTTGAGCCCTTTTTCTTGAGCCCTTTGGCTTAAGGCTTTGTAAAAATATTAATGGATTCACTACATTGCTTGGGTTTAGCCTTTGGCTTGAGCCCTTTCCCTTGAGCCCTTTGGCTTGAGGCTTTGTAAAAATATTAATGGAGCACCCTATTAGAGTGGTTGCACCATTTGTTTTTTTAAATATAAATGTGTTCGATTAAAGTTTGTTTAAGTTCGTTTAGGTTCGTTTGTTTGTGTTTGTTTAACATTTTGACAAACAAACATAAACGATTATATTTTTTAAACGAACGTACACGAACACCAAAAATGCTTATGGAAGAAGTTGTTGGACATTTAAAATGTTAAAAATTAAAAAAACAATTGGTAGGCGGGTACCCGGAACCGGAACCGGTTCCCAGCGGTTCCGGGACCGGTTCCAAAATTATGAGAACCGACGGGTGCGGTTCCGGTTCCGGTTCCTTCTTTCTAGGAACCGCCGGTTCCGGTTCCGGTTCCATGAAAATAGGCCGGGTACCCGGTATTGCTCACCCCTACTTGTAGGCATTCTTTTTTAGAAGACAATATTAATTAAAAATATATTATATGTTATAGAGTGAATTATGGATTTGGTCCATGTGGTTTTGTGATTTCTTTTATTATGGTCTTTATTCTATGCTTATTATGGATATAGTTACTGTGGTATGCAATATATTGTGGTTATGGTCTCTCAACACTAACAACGTTAAGTTTAAAAAGTTAAAGGCATCATGTACCTTTACTTTTCTCTTTCAATTAACCTATACTTCTTTATAACAAAGAGTACTAAATTATGGATTTGGTCCCTATGCATCACTCATTATCTTTAAAACTCATCTATCATCTCTCTTAATTATCTTAACAAAAATTTCCATACTTTAATATAAAATTCTAATATATTCAATTTCATTAAAACCTTATATAAAATAATAATACATTTAATTACATTATTATTTTTTATATAAAATAATAATACATTTAATTTTGTTAGAAAATTTTATATTTCTTCGATAATTTAATCATAAATGAGTCGTTCAAATTTATAAGTTTTCATCCCTTTTCTCTACTTTAACCATGTTTATGTAAAGAATATATATAGTAAAAACTTCAAAATCTTTTTTTATAAGATTCTCTAAAGATGATAAACATTAAACAAAATCTAAATTAAAAATCTCATGCAAACACTTTATTCTAGACATAATTCTTTTAGTGATAACAAAAATTATTTTTAAATATTTCACATTTAATTCTTTTAGTGATACCAAAAGTTATTCTAGAACAAATGTTTGCATGAGATTTTTAATTTAGATTTTGTTTAATATTTATTCTCTTTAGAGCATCTTATAAAAATAAAAATATTGAAGTTTTTAATATATTCTTTACATAAACATGGTTAAAGTAGAGAAGAAATAATGAAAACCTATAAATTTGAACAACTTATTTATGATTAAAATATCGAAGAAATAGATTTTTTTAACAAAATTAAATGTATTATTATTTATATTAAAAATAATAATGAAATTAAATGTATTATTATTTTATATAAGTTTTAATAAAATTGAATATATTATAATTTTATATTAAAGTTATGGAAATTTTTGTTAGGATAATTAAAAGATATGATAGATGAGTTTTAAAGATAATGAGTGATGTATAGAGACCAAATCCACAATTTAGTATTCTTTGTTATAAAAAAGTATAGATTAATTGAAAGAGAAAGGTAAATGAACAGTTATACCCATCAGATCGATGCCTTTAACGTAGGGGTAAGCATCGAAACTGGGTACCCGTCTTTGGAACCGAAACCGCTCCGGAACTGCCAGTTCTAAAACCGGAACCGATGTGATTGGTTCCGATTCCGGTTCCTAAAATACGGAACCGATTAGGACTCCGGTTCTGGTTCTCATTATTTTGGAACCGTTACCCACTCGGTACCGGTTCCAGGACCGGGTACCCAGAACCGCTGGGTACCCAGAACCGCTGGGTACCCAGAACCGCTGGGTACCCAGAACCGGAACCGCTGAGTACCCAGAACCGGAACCGACGGGTACCCGCTATTTTTTAATAAAAATTATTTATATATTTATTATATTTAAATATTTAACGATGTGTTATTGATTTTGTTAGGTGTTTTATTCGTTTTGATCCAAATGTTTTATTTGTTAGGTCTTGACGTAAAGACATTGTGTATTATGTAAGTTGTTTTGTTGAAGTCAAGACTCAATACGCCGGAGTTTCTAATTTATTTATGTAATAATTAGTTTTTATATGATTATTTTTCACCATTTGCTGTGTTTGTTTCTTTAAGTTGGTACTTTGTAGTTTGCAATAGACTTAAAATTACATTTTTATTGTATGAAATGTTAAAAAAAATTAAAAAAAAATTGATAGCGGGTATCCAGAACCGGAACCGGAACCGCCGGTTCCGGGACTGGTTCCAAAATATAGAGAACCGATGTAAGCGGTTCCGGTTCTGACACGGGGTTTTGACACCCCGCGAAATCTAACCGCAAGTGTACGGTGTCGAATCAAGTAATAACGTACGGAAGTACGAGTATCGAACCAAATGAACTAGGAACTAAATATCACAATTACTACAAGGACTATTAATTGGACTGTCGAAATTGGAAGATTGGTTTTATAACTCAATAATTGCAGAAAATAAAATCAAACAAACACAAGACAAACAGAACAGCTTTAAAGACTTCGATAGAGAGAAAAGTTGAGGGTTGGACATCCTCCAGTTTTACACATGCAACCAATCAACTCAAAACAATTACCAGTTAATCCCCTAAATGATTCCCAAATCTTTTAAGATCATCGTCGTTTTCTCGCGAATAGCGACGAATTTTATTTTGAAAAGGATTAGTTCAATCTCTCGATTTCACTTCTGGATTTCAAAACACATTAAGCATTCGATTTATGTTAAATTGGCTAGATTTTATCTTTCGATATCAACCTAACGGTTTAAATGGGACTAAAGCTTACTTGGTATATCTCTATCACCGTTTTAGGCTTTAGGCATGCAATTCCTAAGTCTATATAGTAATTAATTCTCACGAACTTAATTACTAACAACACATCAATTGTAAATTGGCCAAATTCACAAATGCATTAAGAACAACATCACATGCTTCATTAATTGAGGAAAACTGAAAAAGGTTCAAATCAATCCGTTACATGCTTACAAACCGAATTCATTCCAACCCCCAACACGAACCGGTTAGTTCATGTCGGTGGTGGATTCAAACATAAGAGAGAAAGGTGCAAAAGTGTATGCAAACATGATTCAGAATGAAAAGATGTAATCGTGGTAACAAATGATGAAAACTCCCCCTTCTCGTGTCCGTCTCTACGTTCCGTCTTGAATGCACTCGTGATCGGCTCTGTATCGTGACCTCGAGGACTCCGAAAAGTCGCCCAAAATCGCCCCAGAACTGCTCTGGATCGTCTGCCGTAAGTTGGATACCGAAAACAATGACCTAAAATCGGATTTAAAGCTGAAAGTCGCGAAACAGAGGGTTATGCGACCTGCCACGCGACTTGCAAGTCGCGTGGTAAGTCGTGCGTGTCTTAAATGCTGCTTGGGTCGATTTCTGGTTCGCGGGTCGGGTCCTGGTTCGATCGCGGGTCTTGGGCTTGGCTTTTGGGCTTTCGTTAGGCTTCGTTTGGACTCGTTTTGGGCTCTTTTTAGCTTCTTTTCTCGATGAATGCCGCCTTTTAGATAACCTATGTAAATCACTAGATAAACCGTAAAATACACGCCTTTTTACTTGAATACAAGCCAATCTCATTGGTTTGAGAACCGGAAATAACGCCAAAAAGTGGCGTTATCAACAACCCCAAACCGAGCGTTGCTTGTCCCCAAGCAAATTAGCGATAAAACAGAATTAAAGCACATATCAGTGAAAATATAATAACTGCACAATTTCCAATCGGTACCAAGTGATGCATCGGTGATTTCCCATACCCGTGAATATCTATCTCACTCTCGCCTAATTCTCATTTCGTTTGACCTATGACCTTTCATTGGGAGTTGAACTCGTGACTGTTCCGATCACATCAGGGTTAGACTAAGTCTGAACATACTAGGGAAAACATTTCGCCTCGACCCTACCTCACAGATACTCTCGTTTCGCTCTTGAACCTAGGTTATCGCTCGTGTTGTCATGTGTATGGAGTTTATGTACAAGAACACGCAGTAATTACATGACAACTATAAAGAAAGACGCACAAATGTCCAAACTTTTGATCTCAGAAGGAATCAAATAACAAGACAGGGAATATCGGTAAAGGTGGTCATAGACTCTAATCACGTTTTCCAGAAGATCATCCAGGTCTTTACACGGGTTGTAACGGGGCTAAGGTTAAGGTTAAGAAACGAAGGGTATAAAGGATCAAAAATCCTCGGCGTGTCAATCATTGGCAATTCCGAACTTCTCGTTGCTTCACATTTGCTCACTTGGTCCTTTTTCGTCACTATTGGAGTCGCTTTGACTCACTTATTATGCACCTCTACTAGAGACTATCTAACTAACGGTATTTATTTACTTTTTTTTGTGGGACTTCATTGGTCCTCTTTTCTACTTCTCGGGTTACATTGACCTGTTTTATTCTCATGACTGGCCAGAATTCTTTCTTTTCCGCTCTATCTCTCTAAGTTCATTACTGCTTCCGATTGACACACTTTCGGATAAGGGTTAGCTAAGGCTTATGGCTAAAGGTGTAATGGGGGTTTAGAAACGAAAAGGTGAGTGTTTGGCTGCAAAGTGGTTAATGGATATACATGAAAGGGTGAAAAGGGAACGATAGCCAAACTGGGTTTAAACAGAAACAAAATGCCTGGAATCATGTCTTAAGGTCCACACGATATGGTCTACTGTACCCTTACCTAATATCCCGATGTTCGTCTTTGCTACTCAATGCAATAATGTAGCGAGATCATTCTACATTCACGACAAGGAATTCGAAAAGTGTATAAGAATTACGTGTATGAATCCCTCGAAATGAAAAACGTCTTATTAGGCTCAAAACTCACTATCGGGTGGTCTCCACTAATGTCCCTAGTCATGTCCTTTCCCGGTCTTTCCCTAACGGTCACGTCACTATCACAATATTCTTCCCACAATGGTTGGTCTCAATCATTCAAAACAAAAAGTTTAGCTACTTTGATCTCGACACTCAGAAGTGTAGGAATTCTACGTGCATAACTTGGGCCCGATTGGGCAACCCCAAACCTTACCCACACATTGTCCCCAATGTGCAAGTAGAGTCTTAGGTGATGCGACGCAGTCATTGTGTAGTTATTAAAAGAACAGGCAAGGCATTACGTATATAGCATAAAAAAACTACCCAAATTTTCTACAACTAGGCACCCTAAACCTAGGCCGTGGCCTAGGTTTGCCAAATAAAAGCCAAATAGAAACCAACCCCAAACCTCGGTAAAACTGAGGTTTGCACAGGGTCAAAAGCATTGAGTGTGTAGATGTGAAAGATGAGGCACCCCAAACCTAAGTGAAACTTAGGTTTGTTGCCTCTCGTTAAACTACTAAGGAATAAACATCATACACCACTCATTAAAAGCAAGGTTTAGAACGTACCTGTTTTGCCCGACCGACTGAGATTCTCTTATAAGATTCGAGCACTTGGAGAAGGAGGGGGGGCATGCACACACAAAAGAAACAAACAGACGACGAAAGGAAAGCAAGAAAACAGAAACACACGACGCAAGAAAGGAATAAAATTTTGCACGAAAAACGAACGAGAGCCAACAGGGGACTCCCGCGGTTTAGCCCGCGACTTGCAAGTCGCGTGGCAAACCGCGTAACTCTCTGTCTCAGAAAACTAACAGAGTGCCCCGCGGCTTGCTGCGCGGTTTGCAAACCGCGTGGCAAGTCGCGTATGTCCCTGTTCGTTTTTCGCTTTTTCGATTTTTCGATTTTTATGGCTTTTTCATTATTTAAACACACTCAAGAATAAAAATAAAGCTAGGCATGCAAATAACAAGGAAAACACACCTTGGTGGGTTGCCTCCCACCCAGCGCTGTATTTAAAGTCGTGGCACGACTGTGCGGTTTCAACTCGGCTCAGTATCCACGGAGTTGGATCGCCCACACCTGCGATTCTTCGCGGATTTCTCTTCTCCTTCTTCTCTTGCACCACTTCCTCTTTCCAGCAACTTGAATCTCACGTTCTCACCGCCAACTCGGAACGTGATCTCACCCTCTTCCATATCAATCAGAGCCCGGCTCGTGGCCAAAAATGATCGTCCCAATATGAGTGGAACCTCTTCGTCTATATCGATCACCACGAAGTCTACCGGGAAGTAGAACTTACCAACCTTGACGAGCACATCTTCTATCACTCCGTACGGATATCTGATCGACCTATCCGCAAGCTTTAACATCATGTACGTTGGCTGCACTTCACCCAGTCCGAGTTTCCTAAAAACAGAAAGGGGCATCAGATTAATACTCGCCCCTAAATCACATAGAACCTTATTAAAATTAAAACTGCCAATTTGAATAGGAATCGAGAAACTCCCTGGATCTTTAAGCTTTTGGGGCAGCTTATTCTGGAAAATCGCGCTGCACTCTTCAGTGAGTGCAACGGTGGCCTGGTGATCAAGTGCCCTCTTTTTGGAAAGGATCTCTTTCATGAATTTCATGTAAGAGGGCATTTGGGTGAGAGCATCTGCGAAAGGAATATTAATCGTTAGCTTTTTAAACACCTCTATAAATTTAGAAAAATTAACCTGATCCTTATTTGCTTTCAGCCTGCTTGGGTAAGGCACTGTAGGTACCACCGACTTGACCGGTCGTTGCTCTTGCTCCTTCACTTTGCTCTCGATCTCTTTCTCTCTCCTCGTACGCTCTTCATCAGCTTCACTCTCTTTATCAACTTCTAACTCACCCACATCTACCATCTCGGAATCTTCCTCGGCTCTCTTTGGGGAGGACTTGCTTACCGGGTTTCCAATCAACTCTTTGCCACTTCTCAAATGAATGGCATTGCAATGTTCTTGATTTCTCTTTTCAGCCATACTCGGGAAAGTACCAGCAGGTCGGGTTTGTAGGGCTTCAGAAATCTGCCCCACTTGCCTCTCGAGGATCTTGATGGCGGCGGTGTTTTGCTCGGTAGCCGCCTTGACAGTATTGATTGTGCTTGCTAATCCCTCGATTGTGCTGTCCATTTTCGACATGAATTTCATCATCATGTCCTTGAGTCCCGGTTTCTTCTCCCCGGATGGTCCTTCATTCCTTTGGTTAAAACCTGGAGGACGATAAACATTATTAGCATTAGAAGAATTTGAAGAGTTAGAAAAATTACCTGGCTGTTGACCGGGTTGACTCCACGAGAAATTTGGGTGCTTTTTCCACCCTTCGTTATATGTGTTGGAGAACGGGTCGTTCCTCGGCTGATGATTCCGGTTTTGCATATATTGAACTTGCTCGGGTGCTTTCGGAGTTCCTCTATTCATCTGATTTGTGATGAAGGCCAGTTGAGCTTTCAGTTCATTCAGCTCATTACTCTCTTGGACACTTGCCACCCGTCTCACGGCTGATCTCGGAGTGGAAAAACTGTGCTCCGCCAAATTCTCGATCAGTTCACATGCTTCCTCATAAGATTTATCCATTAATGCTCCACCCGCCGCAGCTGTGATGTCGTTCTTGAATTGCGGGTGGAGTCCACTGAAGAAGGTCTGGATGATGACCCAGCCTTGTAGTCCGTGATGAGGACACTTCTTTATCATGTCCTTGTAGCGCTCCCAAGCCTCATATAATGTTTCCTGATCCCATTGAGAAAAATGGGTGATCTCCGCCATTAGCTGCGCGGTTCTTCCCGGTGGAAAGAATTTCTGAAGGAAGGCTGCCTTCAGTTGCGCCCAAGTGGTGATCGAGTCTGGTTGGATGCTCTCGGTCCATGTCTCGGCTCGGCCTTTGAGAGAGAACCCGAATAACCTCAGCTTGATGGCATCCTCGTTCATGCCATTGATCTTGAATGTTTTACAGATCCTCTCGAATGCACGGAGGTGTGCATGAGGATCTTCAGTCGGCGCTCCTCCATATTAATTCTGTTGTACCATGACAATGGTACTCGGTTTGAGCTCGAAGTAGTTTGCTGCAGTGGCGGGCGGTTGGATGCCTATCCGTGCGGTTGCCACGTTCGGATTGGCAAATGACCGCATAGGCACCCTTTTCGGAGGTGGTGGTGGTGGATTATTGCGGCGAGGTGGTCTCTCGTCGTCTGACATTTCGAATTTAAGATTCCTTTTCGCTTTTGCTTCTTTTCGTAGACGACGAGCGGTTCTTTCGATCTCTGGATCAAATTCTTCAATCTCTTTTCCTCGGGTCGTCCTTGGCATAAACCAAGTGGATCCTGAAAAGAAGAAAACAAAGTCAATAATCCAAAAACTGAAAGCGAATAAAATAAAATACGAAAAGAAAATGTCCAATCTAATAGCGCGTATAGATAGTAGTGCTATTAGTTGCAACCAGTTCCCCGGCAACGGCGCCAAAAACTTGACACGGGGTTTTGACACCCCGCGAAATCTAACCGCAAGTGTACGGTGTCGAATCAAGTAATAACGTACGGAAGTACGAGTATCGAACCAAATGAACTAGGAACTAAATATCACAATTACTACAAGGACTATTAATTGGACTGTCGAAATTGGAGGATTGGTTTTATAACTCAATAATTGCAGAAAATAAAATCAAACAAACACAAGACAAACAGAACAGCTTTAAAGACTTCGATAGAGAGAAAAGTTGAGGGTTGGACATCCTCCAGTTTTACACATGCAACCAATCAACTCAAAACAATTACCAGTTAATCCTCTAAATGATTCCCAAATCTTTTAAGATCACCGTCGTTTTCTCGCGAATAGCGACGGATTTTATTTTGAAAAGGATTAGTTCAATCTCTCGATTTCACTTCTGGATTTCAAAACACATTAAGCATTCGATTTATGTTAAATTGGCTAGATTTTATCTTTCGATATCAACCTAACGGTTTAAATGGGACTAAAGCTTACTTGGTATATCTCTATCACCGTTTTAGGCTTTAGGCATGCAATTCCTAAGTCTATATAGTAATTAATTCTCACGAACTTAATTACTAACAACACATCAATTGTAAATTGGCCAAATTCACAAATGCATTAAGAACAACATCACATGCTTCATTAATTGAGGAAAACTGAAAAAGGTTCAAATCAATCCGTTACATGCTTACAAACCGAATTCATTCCAACCCCCAACACGAACCGGTTAGTTCATGTCGGTGGTGGATTCAAACATAAGAGAGAAAGGTGCAAAAGTGTATGCAAACATGATTCAGAATGAAAAGATGTAATCGTGGTAACAAATGATGAAAACTCCCCCTTCTCGTGTCCGTCTCTACGTTCCGTCTTGAATGCACTCGTGATCGGCTCTGTATCGTGACCTCGAGGACTCCGAAAAGTCGCCCAAAATCGCCCCGGAACTGCTCTGGATCGTCTGCCGTAAGTTGGATACCGAAAACAATGACCTAAAATCGGATTTAAAGCAGAAAGTCGCAAAACTGAGGGTTATGCGACCTGCCACGCGACTTGCAAGTCGCGTGGTAAGTCGCGCGTGTCTTAAATGCTGCTTGGGTCGATTTCTGGTTCGCGGGTCGGGTCCTGGTTCGGTCGCGGGTCTTGGGCTTGGCTTTTGGGCTTTCGTTTGGACTCGTTTTGGGCTCTTTTTAGCTTCTTTTCTCGAGGAATGCCGCCTTTTAGATAACATGTGTAAATCACTAGATAAACCGTAAAATACACGCCTTTTTACTTGAATACAAGCCAATCTCATTGGTTTGAGAACCGGAAATAACGCCAAAAAGTGGCGTTATCAGGTTCCGGTTCCTTCATTCTAGGAACCGCCGGTTCTGGTTCTGGTTCCGGTTCCATGAAATTTAGTCGGGTACCCGGTTATGCTCACCCCTATTTTAACGTTTAAAACTTAACGATGTTAATGTTGAGAGACCTTAGCTACAATATATTACATACCGCATAAACTATATCCATAACAAATATAAAATGAGGACCATAGTTGAAGAAAACACAAAACCGTATGAACCAAATCCACATTTGACTCTATATTATAAATCAGGCCGATAGTTGATGAGACCTAAATATGTATGTGATTGCAATATTTTAATACTCGCGGTTAAGTTTATACCAATTGGATATATAAAAAGTGCGTGATAATAAAAAAAAAATCTTTATTTATACACACACACTTTTCATTGTCTCTATTTATTATTATATATAATATAATATAATATTTTTCATTTTTCATTTTTCATTATAAACATATTTTTAAAACTACTTAAATCATAAAGCATACATTTTTCTATATTACATTAACTTTTGTCCTCTAATTAATTAAAATAACTTTAATATTGGAGTCATCTCATAAACTCTTTTTGACTCAATCTAAAAAGGAAAATCCTTCAAGTACCAAATGAATATTCAAAAAATATTGCAAAAAGAAGCATCAATTTATTGATGTGGGTTTTAGACAACATATTTTTAAAAGTGACCAAGTGACCCTCCATTGTGAATTTTGGGGATAAAAATAAGTGGGTTTAGTCATTTAAAAGAGATGATAAAATACAAAGAATATTCATTTTGTCTACCTCATAAATTTTCAATTTTTTATTTAATTTGTTTGTCTAAAAATATTATAAATTTTAATTTATATCATACATATATAATTGTTTAAAAATGTCTTGAACATATGATACATAACTATGTAAAATACCCCTTAATAAATGAGAAAAAACTATGAATTGTCATAATGATTTCTCTAATATTTTGTAAAGGCTTAGAATATATATAGGTAAATTGACAAATATGGAACAAAAACAAAATAAAGAAATGTTGTATTTTCATGTCATGTCTATAAGGTTTGTCGCAACGACAAAAATATTAAGTAAATGACCAATTGATTCATTGAATTTGCTTGTTTTTAAAAATAAAATGATTTAGTTTTTCGATCTTTCTAATTGTATATCAGTTTGGATCAATCTTGAATAAACATTTTAGGGCATAAACATACCAGGCCAAAAGGTAAAGGAGATATGCAAACTAAATTATTAAGTATTCATTAGGGAAAAACCCCAAGAAAACTTTAGAAATTATCATTCTTCTTTGGCGACAAGGAAGGCTACCCCTGGGTAAAAGTACTAATCCGTCTATCTACTTACTACTTAACTAAGAGAATGGTATTTACTGAGAAAAACTTTAAATCTGTTTTGATTATTATTGATTCAAAATACTTGGTTAACACTTAACATCTACTAAATCAAAGATATTCAAGTGAAACATCTTTTTTATAATATGGACATGAAAGGGGTGGGTCAATTTAAGTGCTTAATGGTATGGTCAAAGGTTTTTCTATAAAATTAGATCTTTGAATAAGCAATTGTTGCCTTGCTTAGAGGCGACATTATGTGAACTTTTGCTTTAAATGTAGGATATCTTGGTCTGGTTTACTTAAGCTTATATACAAGACTTTGGATATTAATGTTTATTGATTCAAATCTGTACCTAGCTAGACCTTAATTGGACCAACTTTTTAGGGGTTAACAAATTTAAATTAAGGGGATTTCACTTTAATCATGTCCTTCAAATTCCAATAACGACATAAAATATAACTAAAACAGTTTAAAAAACTTGGTATATATATATATATATATATGTATGTAAATCACACATTTTCTTACGATCGATGTATGTAATCTTGATCCCCGAATGTTTTATGTATTGGATTTTGAAAAGTAACATCTCTAATTAAACATATATATATATATAGGGTCCGTTTCCGTTACAAACCAAATAGATTGTACAAATCATTCAAACCAATCTTAGCCGTTCATCAACTCTAATCAATATCTAATTTTATTATGTTTCATAATCTAAAGTCATGATCATAATTAATGAACGTTATTATCTTCCATATGTATCACAATCATTATTAATGAATCATAATAATTATCATAAATATATCTGTTGTTTCCTAATATAGTGTTTTGCAAAGTTTGTACAAATTGCTTGGTTTGTAAATGAAACGCACCATATATATATAGGGGTGGGTTCAAACGAGGAGCTTACCTATTTAAGAGAACGCGAGGAGCATTTTCAACCACTAATAGTTTTCTACCACTTGCGCCACATTTCACGACGCCACATTTCCGTTCAATATTGATTTATAATTTGAAATTTACACTTTCAACCCTTAGGCCTTCCGTACCCCAGCGGGGAAGGGGCTCGGGATGGGGGATGTGGCAGCGGGGTGAGGGCGGGGTTGGGCTACGGCCCGGGATGGAGTTGCGGGGCGGGATGGTGAGCGGGGTTGGGTTCCCGAGCCATCCCGAGGGTTTTATAAAAAAAAAAAAAATTTAATTAAATTTTTAAAAAAATAACCGTTGAACGGCTCTTTCTTAAAAAAAAAAAAATTCTCAATTTAATCCCACTATATATTTAACCCTCAACCTCTTATTTCTCACACCTCTCAACCTCTTATTTCTCACACCTCTCAACCTCTTATTCTCTCAACCTCTTATTTCTCACACCTCTCAAACTCTCTCAAATTTTCTCAACCTCTATATATTAAACAATATGGATTCGCCACAACCCGGTTCACCAACCGCATCATCATCATCCGTAGACACCGACGAGTTGTTGAATCTACAAAGGGAAATTTTTCGACATGCTGCACAATCGCTGTATGGTAGCACCGCCTCATCGTCAACAAGAGAGAGGGCCGCAAACATTGAAAGAGGTCGAGTAACTGCAAACGAGCGGCTTATGCGGGACTACTTTGGCGTCAACCCGATTTATACACCGGATATGTTTAGGCGGCGGTTCAGGATGAGCAGACAACTATTCGAACGAATAGTTGAAGATTTAGAAGTAGGGTATCCGTATTTTAGACTTCAGTTTGACGGGTTAGGCAAACAAGGTTTTTCTCCGATACAAAAGTGTACTTCCGCTATTCGGCAATTGGCGTATGGAGTAGCTGCTGACGCACTTGACGAGTACATCCGTATGGGAGAGAAAACGTCACGAGATTGTCTGTACAAATTCTGCACAGGTATTATTGAACTGTATGGTCAAAAATATTTACGCAGGCCTACTTTTATTGATATTCAGAAGTTGTACGCCGCGCATGAAGCTAAACACGGATTTCCCGGCATGCTCGGCAGCATAGACTGTACTCATTGGGCGTGGGCAAATTGTCCGAATGCATGGCGAGGTCAATTCATGAGAGGTGATCATGAGCACCCGACAATCATGCTAGAAGCAGTGGCCTCTCAAGATCTATGGATCTGGCACGCATACTTTGGTGTTGCCGGTTCCAACAATGACATCAATGTTCTCAATCAGTCGCCCATCTTCAACGATGTATATGATGGAAAAGCACCCGACTGCCCTTTTGAGGTGAATGGAGCCACCTACAAGCATGGATATTATCTAACGGATGGGATATATCCGGAATGGGCTACTTTCGTAAAATCATTTACGTGCCCACAAGACTCTAAACGACAAAAGTTCAAGTCCGCGCAAGAATCCGCACGTAAAGATGTTGAACGAGCTTTTGGCGTGCTTAAACAACGTTGGCATATACTTCATAACCCGGCACGCGGATGGGAACCGGCAATATTGAGAAACATTATGTACGCTTGTGTCATATTACACAATATGATACTCGAAGACGAAAACCATGCTATTTGTGGTGACGTGGAAAACGACTTTTTCACGAATGATATCGAAAGCCAAATCAGTGAGACACAACGCGCGGCAAATGTTCGAGAAGTCATAAACCGGGAAACTCATAATAACCTTCGGTCGGATTTGGTCGAACATATTTGGCGTATCCAAGTTCCCAACAATGACGACGAGTAGATTTTTAAATTTATTTTGTAATTTTTAATTTTTTAATGAATGATATGAATTTTAATTTTTATTATTTATCTTATTTTTATTTATTAAATATATATATATATATATATATATATATTTATTTTGTTAAATAATTAAATGTATAAATAAAAGAATTAAAATAAATGAGGTGGCAAAGGGGTTTGAGGGAATGGGGTACGGATGTTTAGGGATCGTGAGGGATGGAGTGAGGGATGGAAGAAAAGCTGATGTGGCGATGATGTGGAGGGGAATCTTTCACAGATAGGAGGGATGGGGTACGGATGGCCTTATACTTATTTACTAACTTTACTTTATACCTTTTACTTTCCTAATTTTAATTTTACATTTAACACATATAATCGTTTATTAACTAAAATACGTTAAAAAATACGTTTTAATTTTAACAAGTTACACCATTGTACTCGTCTCTTCGATACGTTCGAAATGAGCTCAATATTGAATATTTTTTGATTTATTTATTTTAATATATATCATATATACTACATAAAAATATTTTTAATATTTACAATTCATACCCTTATAGTTTTGATGAGATTTTTGTTAGGAACACCTATCAAATCATATATGATTAGGAAAAAATAGTAAATTATATGTGATCTATAAGACTGTTATCTGATATCACAAGTTATTAATCATATATGATCTTGTTTTACATTCTGATATCACTTAGTTATTAATCATATGTGATTTTATTTTAGTTGGTAAATCATATGTGATCTATAAGACTGTTATCTGATATCACTAGTTATTAATCATATATGATCTTGTTTTACAATCTGATATCACTCAATTATTAATCATATGTGATTTTGTTTTAGTAAATCATATGTGATCATAGATGATCTTGTTTTACAATCTGATATCACTTAGTTATTAATCATATGTGATTTTGTTTTAGTAAATCATGTGTGATCATATCTTGTTTTACAATATGATATCACTTAGTTATTAATCATATGTGATTTTGTTTTAGTAAATCATATGTGATCATATATGATATTGTTTTACAATCTGATATCACTTAGTTATTAATCATATATGATTTTGTTTTAAGTCGCGACTTTGGTTGCGACTTAAAGTGGAGGGAAAAGTCGCGTAATCATATATGATTTTGTACATGAATCATATATGATTTTATACATAGCGGTTGTTTTCTTGTTTTCTTAAATAGTTAGCGTTCTCATATGAACTCACCTCTTGTCAACTAAATATCAATCAAAATTAATATAAAACGACGATTTTAAATAGTTAAAAAAAATCTAAGAAATTGTAAATAAAAGAATAATTTTTAGCAAACTATTTTAAAGTTGTTAATTGCGTAAATGCAAAAGAATTTCGATCAACACCAAATTTGATTATATGGATGGATGATTAGAGCGAAGAAATTAAATAATGCAAATATTTTTATGTAGTATATATGATATATAATTAAATAATTAAATCAAAAAATATTCAATATTAGGTTCATTTCGAATGTATCGAAGAGACGATTACAATGGTGTAACTTGTTAAAATTAAAACGTATTTTTTTAACGTATTTTAGTTAATAAACGATTATATGTGTTAATATGATGAAGGTGTAAAATTAAAACTAAAAAAGTAAAAGGTATAAAGTAAAATTAGTAACTAATTATAGGGGTTAAAAGTGTAAGTTTCAAATTAGAAATCAAATATGGTCGAACATGGGTGGAAAAGTTGGGCGTGTTTAAGAAATGCTTAATTAGTGGCTGAGAATGCTCCTCACGCTTCTCACGTTTTGGTACGCTCCTCACGTGAATCTTTCTCTCTCTCTCTCTCTCTCTCTATATATATATATATATATATATATATATATATATATATAAATGAACATTTTCTTATGAAAAAAAGGAATTCTGTCATACGAAATTGAAATTACAAGGTTATATTAGGTATTTTAAGAATGAAGGAAGGGCATTCTTGGAAAATGGAAGTAGAATATTTTGATTTATGTAGCATTGTGTTCATGCACTCTAGAAGCCTTAAAAGAAGCTACACCTTGATGAACTTTATCAGACTCCACAATTTTTCCATCTTTAGAATTTATAATTAATCCTACTTAATTAATGTTTACAGCTAATTATGTATTACATCTCCATTTAATCGGGTCTTTTTTCTTTACCATAGAAAATGTATATATATATATATATATATATACCAAGTTACAACTAAAATGATCTTACTATACTTCTATATATACCGATGAAATAAAAATAAAATGCTTATTAAATCTAGGCCGTCCATTTCTATCTAGATGAGTAAAATGTATATTACTTATATAGATATGTAGAGGAAGATTCAGGGAAAAACCTCAAAAAACGGAAAAATGAAGAACACCCTGGTGACCCTTCATCTGGACGTACGGTTTGCACTTGTGTATACAGATAAATTATGTTGTTTTTTTTGTTTTTATGCACAAGTGCATTATGCACTTGTGCATATGCACGTGTGCATGTTACAAATTATTTGTATGCACAAGTGCATACCGTCCACATGAAGGGCTATATCAGGGTGTTCTTCAATTTTCCGTTTTTTGAAATTTTCCCGTGAACCTGACCCTAGATATATATATATATATATATATATATATATATATATATATATATATATATATATATATATATATAAATAAGTAAAAGTTTGTTAGATGTTTAATTAGTGTATAAGTCCCATTGTTCAAGGGAAGAATATTAAAAAGAAAAAGGTTGGGTTAGCTTCAGCTTCAACTACAGCTGCCCGAATCTCCCGAATTTCGAGCCCTTTTTGCATGTATATATATAAACCCTCACCATCACCCTCCACCACCATATTCAGGAATCCCTCAAAAGGAACACACTCTTCCCATCCATCACAAGGTATGTACCACTAAAACCCTAAGTGTATATATAAATCTAGCTATATATTTCTAACATTTGGTTTGTTTGTTTGTTATTTGTAGAATTTAAGTTAAGATGAGCAGGCCAGGAGATTGGAACTGCAGGTCATGCCAGCACTTGAACTTCCAGAGGAGGGAATCTTGCCAAAGATGTGGCGAGCCGAAACATGGCGGTTTTGGTGGTAGAGGAAGTATCAATCCTTCTGCATTTGGTTTCGTTGCAGGCCCAGATGTCAGGCCTGGAGACTGGTACTGCAATGTTGGCAACTGTGGGGCTCACAACTTTGCGAGCCGCTCCAACTGCTTCAAGTGTGGTGCTTTCAAGGATGACTTGGCCTCTACTGGTGGTGTTGGTGGTGGTTTTGACGGTGATATGTCTCGTGGGAGGGGTTTTGGGTTTGGTGGCGGAAGTGGTGGTGGTGCCGGCGGTGGCAGCAGCCGCTCAGGGTGGAAATCCGGTGACTGGATATGCGGCAGGTAATCTTGATCTGTCTCCTACGTACTCATGAGTTAACTACATGCATATATATATAGAGAGAGAGAGAGGTTCAGGAAAAAACCTCAAAAAACGGAAAACTGAAGATTCTGGTGACCTTTCATCTGGACGGTATGCACTTGTACATACATATAAATTATGTTGTTGTTTTGGTTTTTATGCACAAGTGCATTATGTCCTTGTGCATGTTATAAACTACTTGTATACACAAGTGCATACCGTCCAGATGAAGGCTAACAGGGTGTTCTTCAGTTTCACTTTTTGAGGTTTTTCCCCGAACCTAACCCCCTCTCTCTCTCTCTCTCTCTCTCTATATATATATATATATATATGTATATTCTTTATTTTCTTAGTTCCAAGGAAACCCTACTTAATATTGTTCTTGAACGTCATGCCTGAAATAAACAAGTTCGTAATTCCTCTCGATTGGGATCCCTAATGATGCAAGATTACTGTAAGATCATGCGAAGCCAAGTCACAATTCATGCCAAAATCGTTGCAACTTTTATTTCATCGAAATTAATAAAACGCTAATCAACTACTTTATTTGCCATGCATTTCCTAATTGGTTCTTATCGTTGTTTTGGATCTCATCAATGCCATCCAGAACTAAGAAAAATGACCAAAATCACTGAAAGAAAACATGCCAAATAAAGTTCATGGGCATGACTAAAGTAGTAAAGTTATAAATGTCTCTCTCATAATTTGTATATATATATAGCACCTATATAACTTGATTTTTGCAGGCCTGGCTGCAATGAGCATAACTTTGCTAGCAGAATGGAGTGTTTTAGATGCAATGCACCTCGGGAAGCTGGTAGCAAGTCTTCCTATTAATTAGTCAAGTTGTCGCGTTTCCAGTTCCAGGTATGGCCATATATCTTTATTTTGTTCATCGATATTAATTAATTTATAAAATGAAAATAACATATGGTCATCTAAATTGTTCATATGGATGTAATTTTTCAGGTATCATGAATTTGCTATCTACAGAAGAGGAAGAGAGAGATAATGAGCGATTGATCAGACAGAAATCAAGAAAAAGAAGAGCATCCAGTTGATAGGATATTCTAAACTGACCCTTTTTTGCCCCATATCATATGCAATCCTGTCTTTGATTTTCTCCTTTTGTTTTTATTTTATTTTTATTTCAATAGTAGCAATCTTTCAATCTGCTAGGAAGTTTAGGTGAATTATGGTTAATTTAATTGCTACAACTCATGTTTTATGGCTGATTAATCCCTCATTTTGTGAGTGTTTTCCTTGATATCATGTTGTTTAATTGGGAATGGGGGTTCTGTCTAATATTATGTGTTCCTTTTGCTTTTCATTTGCTATCACTAAAAAAGTTAGTTACACTAATTTTAAAGAATAATTACACTTTTCAATTCAAATTTTAAATTTCGATAAATTACCAACTGGTATGCTAATTAAGGTTCTAAATCCTAATGTAAGCTAAGTACATGAGTAGATCAAAAGGGCTAACTGACCGATGATTGTAAATTTGTAAAAACACTCGCTCCTACTATTAACTTATGAAATTATTAGACCCTTTTCAGACACAGTATCAAAACTTTGTTCCTAAGTCTTCGGCTAGGATTTCCATTAAGAGTATTTAATGTTCGTTAAGATGATTATGTAATCTACGCCATACTAGAGAAATGCAGCAAGCAGTCAACGGGCATCGGAAATTTCTTGAGAAATGCAGCAAGCCTATCAAATGAGTACAATAGACGGGGGCTAAAGTAGAAAGCACGATATCACAATGCTATACAACATATGAATATTACGAATAAATTTCAAGGTAAATGTAACTTCTTAATTTCTTGCAAAACATCAAGAAGAAATTATAGGTGGTTAGTAAGAACCAACATGACAACATAGGATTCCTAAGCTTTTAAGCTTAACATCTTTTCTGTCACCTAGAAATCTGCAATAGTACTGGTCAAAAAGCTAAGACGCACAAATTTTATTAATTAGTCTCCTGCTAGACATTATTGTTTAGCTTTTGCCAAGATTCTTATCATCACATTTTATAAAAAGAAGCTTTATGTTTTACCTTAAAATGCTACTTGGTCAAGCAACTCATGTGTCATTATCCTCTTAATCTGGGTGCAATTGGCCACAAACAAGATTCTTTAATTTTTCCCCTAATAAAAATATCATTTTCATCATCGCAATCTTGCAGTTAGTTGGAATCAGTTAACTAGTCATGAGAAAAACCTATATATATATATAATATATATATGTTACCCGAACAATGTCTTCACTATATATATATAAGGTTGCTATTCTATTGCAATTATATATGTACACTCAAGTAGCAAGCTGTAATCTTGTTGTACACGACTATAAAAATGTTGTACTTTAAAGAGGGCTGGGTGAGAGCCATGCACCAAGGCTCCTTGAACCTTAATTAAGAGGTACACTTGTTTCAAGATTAGAAAATGTATGTGATATTTGGCAATAAACTTTAATAAATTAACCATTTCAGTTCATGGATCTAATCATATAAGACCATAGAAGGAATACAACACAAGCTTTTGCTCTAAAAGAATAACCAGAGCAACTTTAATCATGATTTGAAATGGTGATATTTCAAGAACTGATGGTCCATTCATTGCCATTAGTTGCTTTTTGGGGTGAATTTTATTAAAGGAAGTACTGAAGCATAAAATGATAACAAAGGTAAAGTAATAATAATGTGGAATCTACACATTGCATAAAAGATAAAGAAAAGCCAAGCATTGATAGTTTTCAAAGTTCACTTCCCAAGTTCCTTACAGGAGGAAAGTGAATGGAAAGGCCTTTGGACTAGTCCGAGTTTGCTCAAAGTCTATCATGCATGGTGTATATATATATCAGTGTAAAGCAATGCAACCTATAATTACCAGTTACATATGAACTAAAACATTTTAATTACTGCTTGCCATTGTATATATTGGATATATTAATTCCATATCATACAAGTGGCCCAGACTTGTAATTAAATAATTGTTAAATGGACTGTAGATGTGTAATTATCTTAATGGATGATATTACCATCCATAATTTTTATGTTCAAAATAAGTATAATAAAAGGAAAGGGATGGTCCCAATTCCCTCTCTCTGCCCTTCTATTCTTCTCCAAAATTTCTCTCTTAGAGCATCCCCAATGGGAGGTTCATAATGCTGAGTCATCAAGCAAGAACCGGTTCATCAAATTTTCTTATCATTGAGAGGTTTTTGCTTTTTGCCACCTCATGTGGAGAGGTCCTCACAGAGGAATCGGTTCATGAGGTTAAAAGTGAGGGCCCCAAATAATTTTTAATTTAAATAAATACATACTCTATTGAAATAATGTATTTATCTAATTTTATTTAAATATTTAATCAACTGAAATTTTTATTTAATAAAGCATGGTCAAAGTTAATTAGTTATTATTTTTATTTTATAAAAAACTACATTTTATATTTATCATCATTGATTTTGTTTTTTTTTTAATTTTTTTATTGTAATATAACACGTAAATTTTAATTATTTATAAATTTTAATTATTGTTATGGATATTATAAGAAGTAGTTTTTAATTATTATAATTTTTTATTATAAAAACTATGGACTGGTCCATGATTGGGAGTGAAAGGTTTATAAAATGTGTAGGGCAGAGAAAACTGATGTGGCAGAGAGAGAAAGCTGATGTGGCTAAATCATGAACCTCTAAAGAGGTCCATGATTGTGGATGCTCTTAAGAATATATACCATTTCCCAGAGAAGGGCATTTAAATATATCACTAATCTAATTACTCTCAATATTCAAGGTCTTCTAACATGACACCATCTTCTCCATGTATACTAATTTCTAATGTTTGATATCATCTGCGAATTAGACAAATGATTGTCATATTGATCATCATAATTATACAATTGACAACGAGTTTTGCAGTGTAATCGTTGGTTTATTTCAACATTTGGTATCAGAGCATTTATGGTCATTAGTAGTAAATGTACGATGATACTGATGATAAACTGCACTTAATTGTTCATCGTTGTGTGTATGAGATAAATTATAATCTTACACTTTCCATGCATTATTATGCATTTTAAACATGCCTCACGATCAAGTTCATCTTATGTGTCCTGATTTTTGTGCTATGCCTCATGAAACTGAATGTGAAAAGCTGCTCAATGCAACTGCCTAGGAAACCATCCAAATCGACACCTGGTTTTGGCCAAAAATATTTTTGAATCATCCTGTATCTTGGCAGACATCCGTTTCAAGTTGGCTGGACATCCAACCCATATATCAGGCAATCCTCGGGTTTTGCATATTGTTGTTTTGGAACGTCTAAACCCATTTTGGGCCTTTAAGGGTGCGTTTGGTTTACGGGAATGGATTGGATTTCAATAAACCCCACATGCTTCACAAACATGCCTCACGTGCTCTCCCTCATCATCATCATCAAACATGGGAAGTAAAAAAAACATCTAAATTCTATTCATGAAATCCAGTCCAGATTGGATTTCAAATCCCAGCCTTCACCAAAGGATTTCAAAATCCACCAGACATGGGATTTCAACAAAAAAATCCAAGGATTTCAAAACCCTCCAATTCCAAATTCTATGGAAACGTGGGATTGAAATGGATTTGAAATCCAAATCCAATCCATTCCCGTAAACCAAACGCACCCTAAGGGTTTTCAGGACAATGCTCATGTGTGTAATCAGTTAAAGTTGCTTGGTTATGTTTCATAAGTGACTTTCTTCAATTGAAATTAATGCTGATCCAATGGAATACTATTGAAATGAGGTGGTCAAAATTAATGTGTCTCATTCAGTGGATCATGTTTTATTTCAATGAAATAGAAGAATAAATCTCTGGTTTATTAACTGGAATTTCTCTCTGAATTAATGACTTGTTTGTTCTGTCTCTAGTATGGGGTTGTGAGCGCATTGTGGTGATGAACACCAGGATCTCTAAGCTTCTGGACATGGAGTTGGAGATCTCTAAGGGCTCATATCGATTTGCAGGATTTGGTGGGAAATGGAATTGGATTCCATTCCAATCCCGCGTTTGGTTTAAAATAAAGTCCAGAATTGAAATCCCACGAACATTGTATTAGAAATCTGATGGGGTAGTTGGTATTTCACAGGACTTCATATGATTTGTTTGTAATAATGTTTTTAAATAGGTTAAAAGCATTCGATTTGTAATAATCCGTTAATAAAAGGTAATTTAATTATCTTTATAATTACTTATAGTTTGTTTTTATTAATTATCTATTAAATTCCATTCCAAATCTTGCAAATCAAACATACCAAAGATTCCAAATCCTTCCACAAAATCCAAATCCCTCGAAAACATTCCGTCAAACCAAACTCCCCCTAAGAGCTTGTTCATTTTCTTATGGCGTCTCTGCCTATGCAAGTAGGCCCGAACTGTAGTCATTATCAAATAAATTGCTCTATAACGGTTAAATAAGATAATGTATGTGTTTACATTATATAATCATTCCTAATAATTATACATGCTAAATAAATAGATATTCAAGTAAAATATAGTTCTTGAGCAAGCAGTTACCTTTAAGGAGAATACATTCCATGCAAGTCTGTGGGCCAGAGCCAAAGAGCTTGTTTCCTCTGTAAGCAAATGTTCTTCTCTAAACCCTATGCACCATAGAAGACCCTGCACCTCCAAAATCTTTTTCATTTCCGCCATTCCGTGCACAAATATAATAACCTTAATGGCCTATCCAACTGGATGAGCACAGGCCATTAACATTTTCTCTCCATCTGATGTCAAAGTATATCTTCCCAAATAAAATTTATTCCCACCAACATCCTTGGAAAGCCAGCAGCAATTGTCAAGATCAATGTGTCTAATACTACCATAGAGATATGTACAGTGAGTACAGTAGAAGCGTGAATAGATGTCCACACGAATGACCCACCGATTTAATCAATTTATGATTTTATTCTGAAATAAATCTTGTTGGTCTCAACCCTCTTTGTATATATCTGAATCTTCCGAAACATATTTTATCTGCAGCAACCTTCTTTCATGTTCATGGTCTCAAGCTTTGTGACATAAAGATAATTTCTTGATCATTCTTCAAGCAACTATTTAGATCATTGAACATCTAAAGCATATCTGCCCCTTTAGCAGAAGGGGGCGAGTCTGCATCCCTGTTAGGTGCCAAGCCGTATCCATGAAGTTGAGTCAGGGTCATAGGACACGGCATCATCCAAGAACCCGAGGAGGCGTTTGGTTCGCAAAATGGAATTTAATGAATTGGAATCCATTGGAGGAATTTGACTTTGAAGGAATTGGAATGAAATTTGACCACGCGTTTGGTTGGTAGGAATTGGATGGAATTCAATTCTTTCACTCAAGCGAAGGATCGATGAATTCCTTAAATTGTGGAATTCAAAGGATTCCATATATTTTCATTATGTGAACCAAACATAGGATTTGGAATTTGGTCAAAGGAATTATCCATTCCAATTCCTTCAAAATCCATACCTCTATGTGATCCACTTTGGTTATTCACCCATAATCCTTAACACTTGTATCATATTTCAATTGATTCAGTATCTCCTCAAGGGCAGCCGTTCATATTTGGGAATATGTGTCCTGTGGCATATTGCACAGCAATCGGGTGAACTTGATTAGTATTTTTTTGGCAGGCTCTTTGCCTCTTTCAAACCACTCAGCATATAGAGGATCCAACTGTGGTTCAGTTAAGGAGTAATAAGATATTGCATTTAGATGCACAACTACTGAGAGGGCTTGGGACATGAAAATGGCTAAGCTGTACATGTCTCAATGTCTCCATCATAATAAAACAAACTCACCATATCACCAGAACTCTAGTCGGGTATTTCATCGAACACTTGGTGTGCATGTTTTTCAGAGGTAACTGATATCGTAGAAGTATGCCTTGGCCGTTGAAGAAACAAAAAATCGCAGACTTATGACTTATCGGAAGCCACATTCGTTATGAAAACGACGTAAATTTCACGTACGAGGGTTCATTGATCGACATGGGCTAGCTACACGCATTGGGCTTCTCTGGTTCAATTTGGCTAAATTTGTAATTCTTTAATAAATATAAATAGTATTATTTTATAAGTTTTAAGTAGTTGTGATTATTGTAATAAATAAAATATAATTAGTTATATTAATAAATAAATTTGTATATACAATTTAGAGCATCTTTAAGTTTACTGTAAACTTTACCTTTGTCGAAAAAATAAGTTTCAACTGTATAGCAAAATACAGAGATTGGAAAGAAAGGCATGTTCCTATTCAAACAACATACATGTCATTTTTTTGTCCAAACAGCTTGTCAGACTATTAGCATCCATCCCATTCTAACCCATACTTTTTCACTGCCACATTAATATTTTATAAGTAATTTGTAATAATATATAATATTATAATTTATAAATCAAACTAATATTTTAAGCTTACATAATAAAAAAAAAATACATAAATTTCAAATAAAAAATGATAACTACTCGTTGTGTCTTGGAAGCCGTGAAATGTGTTCGATTAAATCCGCCCGAAGGTTATGATGCGTTTCTCGGTTTCGGACTTCTAACACGTTAGCGTCATATTGTTGGTCGCTAATCTCTTCGTCGTCCTCCTCATCAACTTGATTAGCGTTTTCATCGAAACGACAAATCGCGTTACCTTCGTCTTCCAATATCATATTGTGTAATATGATGCAAGCGTACATTACTTTTTGTATTTTATTCGGGTGCCACGATCTTGCTGGGTGTTGTATTATGTGCCAGCGTTGTTTTAGCACACCAAAACAACGTTCCACATCCTTCCTTGCCGCTTCTTGCGCGGCTTTAAACCTTAATCGTCTTTGATCCGGAGGGCATTTGAATGATTTCACAAAGGTAGCCCATTCGGGGTATATCCCATCTGCAAGATAGTAGCCGTGTTTGTATTGTACTCCGTTTACTTGAAACGGGCACTGCGGTGTTTTCCCGTTGTGTACATCGTTAAATAACGGCGACTGGTTTAGCACATTGAGGTCGTTGTTGGACCCGGCAACCCCGAAGTATGCATGCCAAATCCAAAGATCCTGTGATGCCACTGCCTCTAGCATAATAGTCGGCCGACCATGATCACCTCTGACGTACTGCCCGCGCCATGCAGTTGGGCAGTTGTCCCAATCCCAATGCATACAATCTAAGCTTCCTAACATGCCGGGAAACCCGTGCCTAGTTTCATGTGTGGCGTATAAACGTTGAATATCATCATAAGAAGGTTTACGTAAGTATCGCTTACCGTAAAGATTGACGATACCTTTGCTGAACTTTTGTATGCATAAACGTGCAGTTGACTCCGCCATCTTCAAGTACTCATCAAAGCCGTCAGCGGATATCCCATACGCCATTTGCCGAATTGCCGATGTACACTTTTGCAAAGGAGATAACCCTTTTCTGCCTCTAGCATCCCAGCCCTGTTGAAAATATTTATACTCTCGCTCAAGATCCTCCACTATTCGTAGGAATAGTCGTCTGCTCATGCGGAACCGTCTCCTAAAGCACTCGTCACTGTAATTACAGTTTTCCGCAAAATAATCTGCAACAAGTCGGTCGTGTGCAGCTTCACGATCTCTAATTTGATCCGGTCCCCTCCGTCTCCGTCTTGGAGGCGAACTTGGTTCTTCATCTTGATCAAAAAGCCTTTCTACAACATTGGTTATTAATCCACGAAAAATATCGTAATCCATTTGACGATACGCGGGTAGATTAATTTCCCCGTCCGACGATGACGAAGACGACTCATAAAATTCCGACGAGTTCACTGATGAAGAAGACATTTTGTTTTTGTAGTAGAGAAAAGTTTGAGAGATTGAGAGAAAATTTAGTGGTGTGAAAAAATAAGTGGGGAAGATGGGAGAGATTGAGAGTAAATTTGTTTTTGTGAAAAAATAAGTGGGGAAGATGGGAGAGATTGAGAGTAAATTTGTAGAGAGATTGAGAGTAAAATGAAGTGTGAAAAAATAAGTAGGAAGTATATAGTATTTATAGGATAAAAAATTAAAAATTAAAAATTAAAAATTAAAAATTAAATTTTACAACGGATAGAATTCAAAAAAAAAAATTAAATTTTTTGGTTTAATCTCAACCCAGCCCGGGTTCACCAACCCGGGAGGCCTCCAACCCAGGCGAACCCAAGCAGGGGCGATGGTGTGCTAAGCCATCCCAGGCCAACCCAGCCCGCCGATGCGGTTGGTCTCATGTGGTTGGAGTTAAAGCAACTTTTCGTGTTAATGGTCCCAACAATTTTATTTTTTTAATTCATGATCTTCTGACAAATAAATGCTACTAAACTTTTCAAAAGAATATAGTATTAATAAAATTCTCATTTGATGTTATTGAGCAAAATAGTCCTTGGTGGTAATTAGACGACGACTCGGTTGATTAAAGAAAATGTATCTCATAAAACGCATTGAAAAGAAATATTTAAACAATAATCAATTTGCATTCCATTAGATATTTTTCTACGATTAGAAGCACTCCTCTCCTAAGTCCTAACTGCTTTATTATTAACATAGAAAATCTTTCAATGATAATACAATCATTTTCATTCATCATAGCATCGTGGTTCTTTTCAACTTTATTAGAATTAGAAGCCATCTTTGACCCGATCGGATAGTTGTATTTGTTTTTGGTTAATGTTAATGGTCGATTTTATATGTGACTCCATAGTTACTCAGTTAAAGTGAATGGTCGATTTGAACTCCGATTATTTCTTGATAGTAAATATTGTTTAATTGTTTTTACTCAATTTTATTTTAATACAATGGTTGATGTCCATATTCATATCATACTTGTTAAAATAACGGGTAAAATTGATATTGGATAAGACAACAAAATTGTAAATATACTAACAATTATATATCTAACTTGTTCCAAAAAGAAAAAATAACCATATTACCCTTGATTTGTAGTTTTAGGAATTAATAATATTAATTTATTATAATATAGTGACCATTTATCAAAGAATGACTCTGGTTATCAAATGATTGAACAGTCGGGAGCAATTTACTTACGATACATAGTTGACATTGTATTTTGAAGTAAACTTACAACCTACGGTTCAAGTTTAGACGGACCACCACGGAATCTCTTTCCGGAACAAAGTTCCAACTTCGTGTAAGGAATTAGGGGAATGGATGAATACTTGTCTTATTCGGATACGATCTTTGTTTGAAAAAACGTTCAGATACGATCCCTCTCTAATGCCCCGTTAAAATTCAGTGAATGTAACACCTCAAAAAATCCATAAATATTTATATATTTGTTTGGTAAAATGTTTAAGATAGTGGGATGATTTTATTTTAAACATTATGTCAAAAAGGATCAAAAACAAGAATTACTGAAGTTGTAATTCGATTGTGAAATGGTGAAACTTTGAGGTTAGTTTTGTAAATTGGCTATAATTAAGGGGTAATTGGTAATTTAATGGAATTGAGGTATAAACCTCTGAGTCGGCTGAGGAATTGAGATTTATCTCAATTTCCTTGTAGTGAAGTCGGTTCCAGAAGAAAGAAACAGGGAGATAAGAAGAAGTAAGCAAGCTGATTTTATTTGGTAAGGAATTCATGGTGTGTTTGATGAATCTTTTTCAAATTGATGATTATGTGTTATTGTAATTAGGATATCGATTTAGTAGCCAGAAAAGTTTGAAGGTGAATCTTTGGAATTGCAATATGTATTCAAGTTCATAACCCAGGTGAGTTCATCTTCTTCCAAATGATTTTAATTGAAATTGAGTAAGATATTTGGTAGTAAACTGTCTGAATGATTTGGTAAATATGTATTGAGATTAAATCGACCAAGAAATGGAATGTAGACGAGCTTTTAGAGTAAAAATTGATGTAACAGATCGAAGTCCCGGCTTCAAGTCCCGGTTTGGGATCTGGTTCCATTAGGATCCGGAATAGAGTGGGATCTGGTTTCATTAAGATCAGGAGTTGGGTAAGATTCGGTTCCATTAGGATCCGGAATGGATTTGGGATCCGGTATTAGGATCCGGTATTTGGGATCCGGTTAATTTGGGATCCGGTATTGGGATCCAGTCCGTTTGAGATCCGGTATTGGGATCCGGTCTCATTTGGGTCCCGGTTCCGGGTAGTACCGGATTCGGAAATGTTCTGGATAATGGATTTTCCAGATATAGTTCTGGATGTGTTATTTGGATAAGTTAGCGGAACCCCCGTGCTATGTTGCCGAAGGGGGGACATTTGAGGATAAGGATACGATAGGTTATCTAGTATTCTTAGAGTTGAGAATATGATACGAGATGTGGCGTGATATGTTGTTATGAATATACGCTAGTAAGTGTAATGGATCCATAGGCACTGGCAGTGTTTGTAACGTGGAATAGGCATAAAGTAACTTGTAATTCCCGTTGACCTGAAATGAGAAATAGGCATAACGTAACTTGTAATTCCTATTTTGTAAGGTGATGAGAAATGAGGAATATGCATAAAGTAAATTGTAATTTCCATTTCATGTTGTGAGTAGAAATCTGGGAATAGGCATAAAGTAAGTTGTAATTCCTGATTTCTATGGGAAGGTAAGAGATAAGCATAAAGTAAATTGTAATCTCTACTTCCACTCCAAGAAATAGGCATAAAGTAAATTGTAATTTCTTGGACATGAGCGATAATCTAGAATCTGTAATGATTCGTAGTAGGCTCTTGAATGTGATGATATGACTTTCTGAATGTTAGTCATACTCACGGAATCGGGTATATTCCCGTCATGGTAAGATGTGTAGACGTACGGTAAGAATGATGGCAAACAAGTTTGTTTAAGCTGATAAAGTTTTAATTTGAAAATGGATGTTCTCACTAGGCGTAAGCCTAATCGTTTCAAATTAAATTTTCTTACCAGGTACGAGCTCGGGGAAGTAATGGGAAGAGGGACGAGTGTTTTTGGTATGCAACTTTTGGTGCTAAGTGGAGAAGTTAGCATATGCGAGGATGCTTTTGATGAATGACCTAGACAACCAATTTAATCTAATCATAGTTGTCACGATTAGATTAATATGTTGTTTTGATCATTCAAAAATATGTATATGAACCCTCATAGTTAATTCTCCACTTATGTATAAAAGTTTAGATGAAATTATGATTTACTCTGATAAATGTTAAGGTTTAATTTTGCCCCGGTTTTTGGGACGTTACAGTGAACTAAGAGGCATTTAGCACTACATATATACACAATATTCTCTCTCTCTCTCTCTCTCTCTCTATATATATATATATATTCTCTCTCTCTATATATATTCTATATATATATATATTCCTTTCTAAATGTTAATGCTTTTAAATAAAAAACAATTATATCTAGAGTAAATTATATGTTTGTTTTTATTGTGAAAGGGGAGGAGGTGAAGGACGGTGAAGGGGAGAAAGACGAAAATGGGGAATGATCGGAGACGATGGAGTTGCGGGTGATGGTAGGGGACGACGACTTGTATGTTTAGGCTTTAAATAGTTGTACAAAAAACATCAAAATGTGTACAACAAAAATAGTTACTATAGAAAATCATGAAATGGTGATGAAAAAAAAACTAAAATGACTAAAATACCCTTGAATTAACTCGAGTTAAGTTAACAGGCTTAGGTCAAGGGACCTAATCTATCACTAGGGGTGTTATTCGGTCGGTTAAATCGGTTTTCGGTTTATTCGGTTCGGTTAAATCGATTTTCAAGTGTTTTTAAAATTAACTGATAACCAAACCAAATAAGGTTCGGTTTAATCGGTTTCGGGTTATTCGGTTCGGTAACCGGTTAAACCGAATAAGGATTTATATTTTTTCATTGGACACTTGCTCAAATAAGTTTCTCAAATTAATTGTTTGTTACTTTTAATATGTAATTATGTCATATAATAATACTCAACAATTGACTTGTATTAAGTAAAAAACACCATATATCAACCAATATCTATCAAATGACAATATTTTTTTCAATGCGCCGTTGTAAATCAAAGAAAAAACGTAATCTAATAAAAAAACCTTATCTACCATCAATAAAAAATATTATTTAGCAATAAAATATGTACAATAATAATAGTATAACATGTATTTGGTTTATATTTTATGACCATGAAATATATAAAATATTAGTAGAATGTGTTATTCGGGTTATTCGGTTTAACCGAATTAGGAAAAAGTTAACCGAAAACCGAACCGAATAAGGATTCTTATTCGGTTAACCGAACCGTTTAACCCGAAAACCGAATAACCCTAAACCGTTTAACCCAAATTTCATTCGGTTCGGGTGGGTTATTCGGTTTCGGTACATGGGACTTATAATTATTTCTTTTGAGGGACCCAATCCGAAAGTTCATATAACCACAAGGACAAAATTTGTAATTTGCTCAAAGAGTAGACTACAATTTTGGTCTTTGGAGTTTTTATTATGTGACAGACAAAAAAAAATGGTAAAAGGATGAAAATTCCTCTTATTTAACGTAATAGTTTAACGATCATTAGAGAAACGGATAAAATATGAATATTTTTATAAACCACGATGGTTAACTTGTAATTTTAGGTGAAAGGTGTTACTTTTGACAAACTACGGAGACAAAAATTTGTAGTACACTCCGTTTTTTAATAAAAGTTAGTCATAGTACCAAAAGTAAACCAAACTAATAACTATCATGACTAAAATTGTAATCTCTTTAAATAAAGACTATAGTTAATTATGAGTTAGAAGTATAACTGTATAAGAACTAAAAATGTAATTTACTCTATGAAAATTCAATATAGTTGTCCATGTGTGAAAAGGATGATAATACACTAATATATCAATGGTATAAGAGGCAACAAACTATATTAACCAAATGGAAAAAGCAAGATACAATGAGAAGATTAGTCTTTTTGCAAGAAGTAGAAATCATTCAAAAAATAACAAGAAATAAACCAAGGCAAGTTGGCTAACAAAAAGAAACAAAGAAACCAAACTAGCCTAGAGAGCCAAACCCGCTAGAGTATCACCAACAACTATGTTAAAATAAAGAAAAATGAGACTTTAACAACTTTTTACTCCAACAGTTATGATATATCATATGCTAAAATAGAGAAAAGAAGAAAAAGATGGTTAAAATCTTCAAATTTAGAGA
Source organism: Saussurea involucrata (assembly GCA_033807775.1). Lineage (NCBI taxonomy): Eukaryota > Viridiplantae > Streptophyta > Magnoliopsida > Asterales > Asteraceae > Saussurea > Saussurea involucrata. Next base: position 107,842,843 of record CM066321.1, on the reverse strand, counting down.
AATCTCTAAAACTCTATATCTAGAAGAGAGAAATAATATTTTATTCTTTCTCACCAATATGAGACATTGAAGTTGTGTGTTTAGGACAGAGAAATAATATATTATTAAATGTATTGAATATTTTAATAAGGGAAATTAATTAAAATACCCTAAGTTTGACCATTTCTTACCAAAATACCCTAAATATCTACCGGTTTAACAAAATGCCCTAAATTTCCGCGGTGGGCCCCGCGATCGCGGACCCACACCCACGTGTCACAAAGTTTCGGCCTGGCCCGCGGTGGTTCCCCGCGATAGGCCAAAATCGTCACCGCAGGCAGGGACCAAACATGTAACCGCGGCCATAGTTGGGGGGTTCCGCGGGACATTTTGCCCAAACCTGGGTGAGACGTGGGCTGGGCCCGCGATCGCAGGGCCCACCGCGGAAATTTAGGGCATTTTGGTAAACCGGTAGAAATTTATGGTATTTTGGTAAGAATAGGTCAAACTTAGGGTATTTTAATTAATTTCCCCTTTAATAATATCTTTAATGATAGAATTGGTAAAATAAAGTAGCTGTTGGAGTTGGATCTAATTTTTTTAGAGATTTTAAATTCGAATACTCTATTTTGGTAAAATTATAACATATCTCTTGGAAAAACCTTTGGCCCCTTCAAAAATCAATGATATAAGAACTATTATTGAAAATAGTTTCTATAATTCATCAATGATAGATCCTTATCAGCAAAAAATGTAGTGCTTTTTTGAGTTGGTTTTATCTTAAATTTTGTATGAAATGATAGGTTGTCAATTATTCTATATTTTTATACTATTTATATATATTATTATGTTGAAATAATATATAAAATCTAAATAAAAAAATAATTATAACAGTTACTGAAGTTTTATAATAATTCTTATAATTTGCTAAATTGATAATATTGTAACAATAAAAAATAAAAAGTTGTTATAAATCACCCGATTCTTTCCTTATCATCACATTCATTGCAACATAGATAGTGGGCCCTAAATCCCATCAAAACCTACCCACTGAATGAATTATAACCGTCCGATTATGTCACCATCTTAACGTCAGCCTTTCCTACACGTATCCTATCCACCTGCCTTTGGATCAACCTAGACACATTGTGGCTCAGCAAGTTTCCACGCTCACACTTGTTTCACCGTTGGATCAATTATTATCCAACGGCCATCAACATCTTTTCTCTCCTTACGTTCTCTCTCTAACATCAATATCCTCCCGCCCTCTTTCTCCCTTTTCTGCCCTTTATGACGAGAAGTTGAAAAAAAAGCATCATCCAATCTCTCGCTCTAGAAACATACTCCGTATATAATAATTTCTCTCTCTAAAACGCCATCAAAATGCAAGAGCAAGCAGCAACGAGTTCCGTGGCGGCGAGTCTACCTTCAAGTAGTGAGAGATCTTCAAGCTCTGCTCTTCAAGTGGAAGTAAAAGAAGGTCGGTTTTTCTTTGAATTTCTTCTGTTTTGTTGATTTGTTCAACTGCTATTCGGTGATACTCGCTAAGCTAAATTTGGATCTGGATTTGGATACTTAATGATCAAGCTCGAAAAATGTTATTAATTCGAGATGCATGTTCAATAGATCATGGAGATTCGATCGTTACTGGATTTTTGAGATGGAAGATCAATTAATCATTTACATTAATACGTTGTGATCTAGTTAATTTGAGACAAAAATTGAAAGGACTTTTGATTTGATTGTGGCATTTGAATCTCTTGAGCGTGACAATTATTTGTAGTTTTGTGAAAATTGAAATTCCTTCGTAGTTTTATGTAAAGCTATGAAAGTAATATGTGTGATATTTGATCTGGATCGTTTATTAAAAAAAAAAACCTGAAGGCTGGAGGAAAAAACAATGTTTTTTTTCAAGGAAGGGTGTTCTAGGCTATGTCTACACTAATCCCTTGGCAAATTATGAGGGTAATAAGACATCAACCCTTATTAAACTTCAATGGCCACAGTTGTGTACGTCTGAATTCGGGAATATTTATGTTTTCATCAAAACAAAATTAGTTTACAAAATTGAATTCTAAAAAGGAAATGTCACTTATTTGATTAAAGAGTTTTCAATCCGGTAAACTACAATTTATGTGTTTTATTTAAAATTTTGTATATATTTTTTTAAATATATAGAAATATGTTGTGGAAGTTTTGATTTTGTTATCGAACATAGTTTACAGTTGCTTTGACTCTAATTAAGTGTGTGTATTTTGCTGCTAGTCCTTGTAAAACTATATCTCTGAGATTTGATTGTAAAATTAAATATTTCCAACATTGAGATGGGTAAAGAAAAGATTGTTTAGGATCAAATTAATTGTTAAAATAATAGTGATTTGGGGGAATTATGATATACATTTAATTTTTGTGTTATGATTAGGAATGGAGAGTGATGATGAGATCAGGAGAGTGCCGGATATGGGTGGAGAAGCTGCCAGAGCATCTGGTGGATCCATTGCACATCCGGACCGGGTTCAAGGTACAACCGAAGGTACAAGGAGGAAAGGGAAAAGTCCGGCCGACAAAGAAAACAAGCGGTTGAAGAGGTAGTCAATTAAACCAATTTTAGTCGCAAATGTCCAAATTTATTTGATCCACGGAATTGTGACAACCCTGACACTATAGCATCACGTGTTATTTCATATGATTTTTTTCATCAAAGGCTAGGATTTAACGTATTGATTAAACATATATTTGTTTCACAATGTGAAACTTTTTGGTGTGTTTGTGAATAAGAAAATACACGTAAAAAAGTTTCACAATGTAAACTGAATACATATGAAACAAACCCATCGTGAAACAAATATATATTAATCAACATATTAGATGGAAAAAATCATGTGAAACAATACCTTAAAAGGTAAAATTTGTTATTTACAAGACATGGGGTCTCATTTTGGGAAATGGATGAAAATAGGTTGTTGAGGAATCGAGTTTCGGCTCAACAAGCAAGGGAGAGAAAGAAGGCATACTTGTTGGAGTTGGAGGTTCGAGTGAAAGAGTTGGAGAAGAAAAACTCTGAGGTTGAAGAGCGTTTGTCCACACTACAAAACGAGAACCAAATGCTTAGACATGTACGTCTTTTTTTTGCCATTTTCTTTTCTCGAATGGATGATGATGTTTATATATATATATATATATACACGTATTTGAATGAATGCAGATCTTGAAGAACACAACGGCTGGTATGCAAGAAAGAAAATAGAAGTAGATTTAGAAGCAGCAAGTATCTAGGAAATTAAAGCCAAGTAAGATTACAACCCATCAATTATCGTTTTCTTTTCTTTTGTAGTATTAACGAACATAAATGGGGTTGATTGTGATTGTATCTTTAAATTTAATTAGCAGCTCTCCATAATCTTTCAGTCTTAGTTGGGTAGGAACATCTTAGATTGCTTTAGAGCATCCACAACAGTGTTTCTTTTTTTTACCCTCAGATGTGTAGCTCAGTTGGTATGGTAAAAAGGGCAGCTCAGTTGGTATGGTAAAAATTGGTATGGTAAAAAGGGCAGCTCAGTTGGTATGGTAAAAAGATGGCGGAGCAAGTACCCTCAAATAGTGGGGTTTTTCATTAGAGCTTTTTCAGACCCACAATCAGAAAAGAAGCAAATGAGATTTTTAATGCTTCTAGCTGGCCAAAAAGCTTTACGAAAGACTCCAAAAAGCCTATCGGAGGTGGTCGTAAGCCTGGACGTATCGCTGCTAGCGGACGTATGATAATTGGTAACGCCTCTAATCTTTGTTTGAAATTTAGGCCCCGGGGCGTGTGATGATACATCAACTATAACTAGAAGAGAATAGATGACTTCTAGCGTTGGTTTTATTTTTATGAAATGAATTCTATGTAACTTTTTACCATAAGTTTAATAATAATTTTCGTGTATACTTGTACTGTAATTAATTTTGTTTACTTTTCTGTACAAACAGGGGACCAATATAATACCCCGACAAAAATAAAATGCAAGATTTTCATCTTCGAAATTCTTGTGATCCAAATTTATTTATTTGTTGAGATTAAGCATATATTTTCTTGATTATGTTTTGTTACAATGTATTTGATTATTAAATATTAATAAAAATTTACATGAAATGTGTTTTCATACCAATTACCTTGTAAAAATTAGAAACCATCATAATATGTGCCTCCCATAGGTTGGTTACATAACTATATAGAAGTGTTATCTAAATTTATATTTATTTTGAAATCAATTGTTTTGAAACTAAACGTACACAAGTCACTAAACTAATAAACCTATACATCACTCTTTGGTAAAAACTTAGAGATATAGAAAGATGACTTATTAAGAATACCTATGGGAAGCTTTATATATGCAGAAAGCTAGGTGTTTTCCAAACTTGTCCCACGCAATGAAAAACCACACTCCAGTGGTGGATCCAGAATTTTGGGGTCACTTTTAAGGTAGGTTAAGGTTTGCAAAGTCGTTCGATGTATTTTAGCCTAATTCTACGGTTCCAAGAGATTTTTGAAGTTTTTCGGTTGATTTCGAGATATTTTTAAGTTTTTTTTGGTCGATTTCGAAGGACTTCGTTTTTTTTGTTGAACTCAAAAGGCATTTTTTTTTTGTTGATTTTAAGGCGCTTTCTTTGATTTTTTGGTTAGTGGACGGACATGTAAAAAATACTTGGGGGAAAGCATGATAGAACGTCAAATTTTTTTTGTTTTTAGACTAAAAAACTCATGTTTTTTTGGTTTTAGTGGGGGGATGGCCCTCCATCTTTTTGCAACTCCATCCACCCTTGCCACACTCGTTTTATTTATGAACACTTATTGTTACCAGAGTACCTGCATGAATCAAAGCGGATACTATAAACATTGTGTGACCAAGTATGTGATCCTATCTATGCAGATTTTCCAGCAACACCAATAAGGGACGAGGGTTGTTAAGCTCACATCTGTTGTATGACTTGTTGGATTGTGCCCTTCGAGCAAAAGGTGTCCTCAAGGCTTATTTGGGTTTGAGTAGACATAGGGTTTGAAAACGGTAAAAACTCATTTATGTTTTTTTTTTTACTTTAAAATATTTCTAGTTGATTACAAGTAGTTTTCTATTGAGAAATTAATGTAGATAACAAATTTTTAAAAGTTTGATGGTTTATTTATCAAAAAAATGTTTAGAAACTTAATCATTTAAAATGAGAAAGTTCAATGATTTTTTCATTCAAAAAAACAGTCCATGAAGTTAAACATTCAAAATAAAAGAGTTAAATGATTTTCTCATTCTAAAAAATTGTTCAGAAATTTTCCTTTTATAATACTAAAATGCATGATATTTTGAACAATGTGGTTCATTGTGAAAATGCGATCATGACGGATGCGAAAAACTAAATTGAGATCAAAGTATTTGATGCTATAAAAAGTAGATGCTCAATTATCATTTTCAATGTAACATTTATAATACTTGTGTTTCACCAAATTAAGTAAAAGATATGATTCTTAAAGAAGGTATCAAAATCTGGCTAACGATTCTTAACGAGGTTATTGAAAGACGTCGTTTATATCCTGAAAGACGTCGTTTATATCCTGTGTTCCTAAATCGTAACATGGAAATAAAGCTTAAACATAAAAAGGGAACATCAAGAAAGAGAGGTAAGCATTTTATCGACACAAGTTTAACGTACATAAACCTCAATTGTCGTAGAGAAATTCTGTCGGCTAGCCCGCCTAACCCAGCCCACCCGGTCCGATACATAGGTGCACGCTGCCCAAGCCAACCCAGCTTAACCAACTTAAACAATACAACCCTTTAAAATGGTATTAACTGTAAATTGATATGGAAACTGCCCAAACCTACACTAGGGGTGGATCAGTTGATCAAAACATTATCACCTCTGAAAATTTACACTTTACACCCCCAATACAACATTATTATTATTAGTTGAGCAATTTTTTCCTATGATGTATATATTATATCAAATACAACAAAAATACCTTTCAAGATTGTTGCTAAACTGGCAAAATGTTGGTGATGTTATGGCCTTCAAGACCATTACGGTCTGCCTGAAAGAGCGGATGGTAAAGTTGTACTCCTTCCTGGTAAAACGGTGTTTGCATTTCTATGAGACGCGAGACCTACACGCACAACCATCGTCAATCTTAGCATGCAACGCATACCCAAACTATATATATATATATATATATATATATATATATATGCCATAACTGGAAATCACACATGATCAATATTGCTATTGGAATGTTATGTTTTCATCTTCCTCTCGACTGTCAACTGAATGCATATTTGGATTTGTTTTAATTTGAAAAATACAAACCTAAAACAACATCTCAAGTTTGAAAGAACTAAAAGAAACCAGTGGTTCTTCTTTTAAGTAGATTTGGACCAAACCAAACCAAAAACCAGTTTCTTTAATAGTATGCATGTTTATACGTATATAAAGTGTGCACATACATATGGGTATGTGCATGTGCATACATGTGGATGTGTATCTAGTATATGAGATATTCATGTGTTATTTGTCTATATGTGTAGGGGTAGAAGTAGAAGTATGTCTACTGATAAATAGTTGCTTAGAAAGATGCCCCCCCCCAAAAAAAAAGAAGTGTAAATGAATACAAATACAATACTCGTACACTACATTTGTTTTTATAGATATCCATTGGATATATCAATCAACAAGTGATTAATCATCTGTTATAGATAATTTGGTATATAATTCTCTTTATTTGAAAAATAAATTAATGTAATACATGTATGGTGTATTCAATCCATTTAACATCTGTATAGACTAGGTGAATCTGCAAGGGGACTTGTGTGTGGGATGTTGTTTCCTTAAGCTCGATTCATCACGTTGCTACAACAAAAATATTTTCCCTATATGCATATATATATATATATATATATATATATATAGAGAGAGAGAGAGAGAGAGAGAGAGAACATACAGCTCGACGAAAAGCAAACATTTCCTCTTTTCCCGAAAGCATGGAAGTGATACCAGCTGGTGCACCTCCTGAACCAATATTTCCCTCTGCTAAAACATCTCGACGAAGCTTTGAACCTTCCACCTCTGTTTCAAACTGAAAACTGAAAAAAGACATGCAGAAAAAATCACATCAACCCAACTTACAATTATCTTACAAAAAAAAAAAACTAGATCCAAATTTCAATCAAGTCAGCAAGCAAACCACATACTAATACATATTACATGAATAAGTTGAAGATGATAGTAATTGTTGTTCTTAGCTAAAACCTAAGTTTACAAGAAGATACTTGGATGAGGTGACCAGCAACTGTTTCATGGTTTTGGTGGTTTGATCGTTTACAAAGAGACCAGAAAGAGAAAGAAGGTACAAGAGAAGACTTACCTCTCTAAATCAAAAAGAGTTCCCTCTTTGGTTCCCTGAAATAGTTCATCAATGGAAGAAGCTGCAGAACAGTATAAGCAACAATGATGGTTGTATAATTCATCAATGAGGATGATAAATCTCCGAGCCTAAAAATAAGAAACATAGCCATGTTATCAGGATAAAATAAAAGATGTGTACTTTATCGTCTGTCAATGAAACATATTCACCCATTTATTTTATCTGTTCATCAACACTTTCATGTTATTAAAGCCCATCTAAATGAGTTCATACAACAAAGATTTGTGTTGTACCTTGTCACGAATCTGCATACTCATCATGGGGATGTCTGAGATGAAGACTGTATGATAATTCTTGGCCACAGCTATGTAATCTGCAGCCCCAACCTGAAGATGATATGCTTATTACTAACTCAAAAAGAAAAGGGTTGAAAAAAAGCAAAACAGAACATAAACAAATTATATGTAAAATCTCAAATAAATCCAGAAATTGTACCGGACGACCACACAAATATTCAAATGTAAACTTTGCCACCCCATTACAGCTTTCAGGAACTTCCAGTGTTCTGCCAGATGTATAAATCACTCAGCAGTCAGCACTGAGCTTTATAAAGTGAAAACCTATTAGCATTTTTAAACTTGTTGACTTAACAGGTATACCTGCCAAACATTACTGAGATGGTTTCGGACTTGACCAATCCACCAAAGTTTCCTACGATGTCATCCCACTTGTTCTCAAAGTTCCTTATTGCAATGTCATTCAAAGGATAGAAGTAGTTCACCTACACACATAATATGGGTATAACCATCTCCTATAAGAAACTGTTCAGTTTAATAAAAGTAAATAGGTAGCTGGTTCTCACCCTGTTTATAGATCGTTGTGATATTAGACGGCGGTAATCAGTATCACTTCCAATCAAAACAATTCCACAGTGGTCTTCTAATTTAGCAAGAAGCTTCCGGAAGATCTCCCATTGCATACCATCCTGAATCAGCATGAGTAAATAAATAAAGAATGAATGATTTCATGGTTTCATGACATTAAATTAAAGCTGACCTGATTCAAGTCACTTGGTGCTCTGTTACTGGTGGCAACAAGAACAGTTCCAGTACTTAGCAATCTGCTTATAATTCCAGATAATGCCACAATAGCAAACACATCAACAGTCTGTAATCAAAACCAGAATATGGATGTCATTCAGTGTTTTTATTTATTCAATTATTTTTCTTTGTTAAAGATTAAGGGGTAATTGCTTGACCTGGATTTCATCAAAACATAGAATGCTAGCTCCTCTTCGATCACCACGGTGATCAACAAGAAACTTATCTGCTACAGCTGGAAGAATATTTTTCAGTTGCATCTCCTCTTTGTAGTGTTCTTCGGCAGCTACCCATTCCTTAACTTTAGTATCAAAAGGAAGGTTCATTATCCAATTAGCAAGGCTAGATTGCATCGACTTCTCATCTACTTGATTCTTCCATACCTTATGCATACGCTCATTTATCTCCAGCATAGCCTGCTAATATACATACATACATATATATAAGGAAAACATGGTTAATACACTAACAATTTAAATATTATTCAGTACAGAAACTACAATTGAACACTAGCCTCATGAAAGTGAAATCTTCTTCTGTGCGTAACAATTCCTTTGGTGGCACTATAAAACATGTCCATAAGCATTGTTTTCCCTGCATCGAGTACATAAAAAAAATATAAGTAAAAAATAAATGATAGCACATTTGTAAGCAGGATTAACTTCATGCAAGAAATTACAAAGGATGTTGCAACATTCATAACTAAGCCAAAGCCCCAACAGGTTAAATGAACAAGTTGGCTAAAGGTGTCACTAACAATTATGACAAAGGGATTAGGAACGAACCACTTCCAACATTCCCATAGATATATAGTCCTTTGGGAGCTGGGGGTATACTGGGTTGTTTTCCAACTACTGAATCCAACTTCCTTTCTCGATTCAGATATGAAACCCATTTCCCAACTCCAGATTCTACATTCACATTCCTGCATGAATTGAAACTTCACTAATCAAAAGAAGAAAGAAAGCAACATTTTGCTGATGCCAAGTTGCATTAATTTCATAATGAGCCTTACCGATCAAGCCACCTGCCCAAGAATCTATTGTGCGTCTTTTCTATTGATTCACTCCTGTTCTGCTTGCTCTCAGCTTCCTTCATTAAGAGCCTGAGCCTCTCGTTCTCACGTTTCTCTTCCCACTTGGCTAGTTTCTCCTAGATATATAGTAAGAAATAAATCATATCCTTAATAATAAATTAAAAAAAAATCATCTTGGGTTTCAAACATACATGATATTCTTCCATTTCTTTCTCATACTGCTTCAACCTTGTTAGTAAATTATCCAGTTCCAAAGCAACTTTCTCCTGATAAGGATCAAATTGTAGTTGTCCTTCCTTGACAAGATTTTTATACTGTGTAAGTGGTCCTGTATCAATGAATTTGCATAAATATTAGAATTCATGAGACAACAATGAATTTGCAAAGAGGTTTCATATACTGTTTATTATTAAATTTAAGAAATCAGAACACTCATATTTCATCTCCAACCATAATAAAGCCAACTACATTTGCAAATGTATACAAACGCCATAAACGTATCTCAATTCGTTACATTTTCACCCTTAAAATTACACTTCAAACCATCCTACATGATTCCAAGGCCCAAGCCATTACACTACGTTATGGTTATCTAATACATCCAATGATTAAATTAAATCCTTATCAATCCTTTATCTCAACGATAGTGCTTAATTCATGATCAACAATCCTTCTAGTGGAAACCTAGATGAATTCAAAAACATTTCTTTTCAAAACACAGCATTCATAGTTATGATTAGCAATTGATATTACACTATACCACTAACCATCACACTTTGCAATTCGAATCCTCCTATATCATCACGAGGCACTACGTTATGTCTATGCTTCTACTTCCCCAAATTAAAACAATACCATATCAAATTTCATGATCACACCGAGCCACTAACCTATTATATTGAAGCAACGTATAAATGAAGAGAGAGATTCGGAGATACCTGGATGGTTGGAAGTTGAAAATTGATGATGATCAGAGTAGATGCGAAAGGCATTGATTAAACAAGAGGTCCGGCGTCGAGTAGCAAACCCTGGAGAAACAAAGGAAGAGATGAGGCGACTCATAGTCGTTAGGGTTTTCTTGTTGGATCATCGGGATCGGAAGGGAAATCCCCATTAATGATTTATAATACAGGTAGAGAGAAAGAATGGAAAGTGCCGCCAACTCTGAGAGAATTGCAGGTGACGTGGCCAACGGTCGGACCATTCAGTTTGTCCATTACGTATTTATGTTGCGTCTCTCTCTCTCTCTCTATATATGCCGCCGAGTAAACTCGATCGAAGAACTACATCAGGATTGGCAGACCGGGTTTGAGCCGGGTTTACAGATTTCCTTCTAAAATCAGGTTTAGTTTTTGGTTATATTTTCTTTTAACCCTGCCTTTATGGATTGGTTTGACTTGAATTATCCTTTTTAACAACTTGGAATGTGTTAGATTATACTTCTTCTAAATCGATGTAATTGGGTTTGATTGGTTAGATGGCTCAAACTAGTTGACCTAAGCTAACCCAACCCATACCAATCAAAGTGGTGGTTGGGTTTAGAGAACCAAATGGGCCTGGTCTGGGACCGGTTTGGGTATGTCGATTCTTAACCGGTTTCGATTTTTATACAACAGGCCAATTTCTGACATTTTTTGGGCCTTGAACGATTCGTAAAATTTGGACCCTCAATATGTACTAAAAGAAATCTCAAATAAATGTTTTTAATCATTAAAAACAAACTTTCATACAATAAATACTAATACTTCTTACAAAACAACCTCTTCGAGCATTTTTAGATGTAAAATCATCAATAATAACATCTAAGACATACAAAACAACTTTTTCGAGCATTTTTTAATGCAAAATCATCAATAATAACACAAGTCTGTTCCTGAAATTTTCTAGGCCCTAGGGCCCCTCAATAACTACAAAATTATTTTCAATATATTGTTTATATCACCATAAGTAACTTTGAATTCAAGAAATACTAATTATTGATATAAAACAATTTTCACGATATTCCTAGGGGAAGTTCAATGAATAATAATTCATAAATTAATATTATCTATCATATAATTTTTACATAATATCGTCAATTTATTCCACCATCAAATCCTTCTTATGGTATACCTTTAATATATAGATTGACATCATTTGAGGTCACTATGTTGACATTATTTGGATTGAGTTTTCATGTCACCTCATGTTAAATGTTTTTTCATTACCATTTTAAACTTTTAGGGTTGAAATAAACTTTTCAAAAACCATCAATCTTAAAATCAAAAGTTCATATTGGCTATACGTTGAGATCTTATTCTTGTTTTAGAGATGAGAGAGTACTTAAGAATCATGGACTCAATATGAATTAGGTAATGAAGAGTCAATAACGTATGAAAAAAAGATAGTTTTGAAATCCTAAATGTAGATATTAGTTGGATCGTCTTATATAGTTGGTAATACTTTTTTCGAAATGTATGAGTTTTATTAGTGAATAACAAAAAATCTACTATATTCTAAGAAAAAAATAGAATTTATGTGAATAGAATAATCAAAAGAGTATGTGGAAGACTAATAATGGAGTATATATCAAGATTTCTAGGCAACATAGTTTTAGATTTTAGTACTAGATAAAAAAGTTTAAAGAACAATAAGCAATACTATAAAATGAAAGATCAATTAACTTTTTTGCAACTTTTCTTGTCCAATGCAATTAATTAATAAATGTTTGGGCCCTTCATATAATGGAATTGGTCCTATTAGATACTAAATTTTTTGAACTACTAGTCTACTACTATATAGAATACTAAAAATTGGGCCCCTATTATTTTTTGGGCCCTGGGCGTGCGCCCGACCCGCCCTTTTTCAGGGACGGCCCTGTTATCCAAAAACAAGGCCTGACACGGCCCGAGACCGGTTATGGGACTGGCACGAGACCGACCCGGTTTTTTAAATGTATTTTAAGTATATTTTTAAATAAAAACGTATTTGTTAGTGTATTTGATTGATTCAGTTATAACAAAACACATTTTTTAGTGTATTTGATTGACCTAATTAAAATAAAAACGTATTTGTTAGTGTATTTGATTGACCGAGTTATAATAAAAACGTATTTGTTAGGGTATTTGATTTACCAAATTCTTCAAAAAATAGTTTTTAGAGTAAATTACATTTTTGGTCCTTGTGGTTGTTGTAACGTCCCACTTTATGATCATTCAAAAACAGAGAGAAGGCATTCGAATTACATAAATGACTTGTCTTTTATACATCATCCAACATTACTAAATAAATCTTGACAGCGGAAATCTCTAAAACCCACAGCCGAGAACTATATCTATAGTCATCATAGTCAAAATCTTGGAGTTTCTCTAAGCTTCAAGTCCTCTTGCCATCTCTCAGTTCTTACTAAAAGAACTCGTAACACGCTTACCTGAAAATGGTTTAGTTTTGAAAAGCGAGGGTTAGACCAAAATGTCTAGTGAATTCCCTCCGTAAAACAACATTTATAAATAATAGGAAATCATTTCGTTAACATGCATCATTAATCATAACTCATCACATATGGTACTGCACTGTGTAATGGATCACTTAACCATTTGCGATCAGGGCCCAAGCAGACTCCCCTTTCGCCCTCTCGTATCGGGGCCCAAGCAGACTCCCCGATACCCGCCTAGGAGGAAACGAATTCCAACCTACCGTCTCGCCATGCATAACCAAGGGATCATCAGATCCCGAGGCTCATTGATCCCACAGTACAGACCGACATCACATAACATGCACATACGTTTCATAAAAGCATTTGACTCTTTATAAATCATGTGCTCATTTCAACATATTAAACATTCCTTTCTTCCATGCATATCAGATCATAAACATTTCATGCTTGATAAAACCATAATCAGTAAAAGAATCATTTAACATTTACGTCGTAAAAGAGGTTTAGGGAACTCACCTGATAGCAATTCTCTTCCTAACCTCTTGCCTCGATCCGACCGTACACCTAAAGATTAAATTTATAATTGGATTAGATGCAACTCAATTTCTAGTCCTAAGTTCTCCTCTTAATCCGGCTTAAAAGCGAACTGAACTCTTAGTTTCATACTGGGCCCTTAATACACCCAATACCCGGTAGTGGAACCCCCGATACTCTTCTTACTCCCGGTGTTACCGACTCCCGGTACTACCGACTCCCGGTACTACCGACTCCCGGTACTACCGACTCCCGGTACTACCGTCTCCCGGTACTACCGACTCCCGGTACTACCGTCTCCCGGTACTACCGACTCCCGGTACTACCGTCTCCCGGTACTACCGTCTCCCGGTATCGGCGATCACGAACAGGGTTCGCACCCTACACGATTATACTCGATTTCTTCCTAACCGACGAATAAAAGAGAGTTTTATTGCTGCATTCTTACATAAAACGTTTGCATAACAAAGTTCTTAAAATCAGAATAATAATTACTACCATAACAACCCGAAAGGATACGATTAAAAACCCTCAGGGTGTTCTTAATCCCCATACAGTTATAAAACCAAGATTTTGATCAATCAATGGCTTACTACATACAGAAAGAAACTTAAGAGATGATAATACTTACCAATCGCCAGAGTTTCTTCACACTTCTACCGAGCTCGCAATGGCCTATTTCTCTCGATTCCTTCTCAGCCGCAAACAACATCCAGAGCACACAATACAGTGACAAACCCTAGGGGTCTGGTCCCTATTTACATTTTCCACACTTTGCAAATAAGTCCTTTGCCTGAAACTTTTATTTCTTTAATTTTGGCCACCAAACTTCAATTCCTACAAAAATTATGGGTTGTTACAACACTCCCTCCTTAAAAGAATTCCGTCCCCGGAATTCCTTATTGGAATGGACGCAGATGTCGTGCCCACACCACAACTAACGCCTCCCTAAGGTAAAGCCACTTCTGACTCAGTCAACCGCTTCATTAAATTCGAACATGGAACATTGGATGCATTCCCTTCGGTTCTTACGGTACTCTAACTCATAGGCTACTGTTCTTATTCGATCGGTCTTAATCAATAGAAGATTAAATAAGGCTTCGCATGCATCTATACTTCCTTTAAGAAGGAACTTGGCTAAATCCCCGCCACTACCTATGATTCACTTATCAAAAGACAAACACAAGGTCAACCCGTACGTCCTAACAACTCATAACCCGGAGTTTCTTCCTCGCATTACAAGCAATTCTAGTTTACTTCCCCACCTAACCATCGTCTAGGCAGATAACATTTCCCTTTCTCGGATCACCTCGACCATAGTTCGTCAATCATCTTTCACATCCTCACCACTTCACCGCTCATACTTACACGTAACTAAGGGTAGGAACTTCCAACCCTTCGTTGTGTTGTTCATCTACTCGCACTAGACTTATCCTGAAACACGTCAATCCCTCGCTGAGTTCCACATTCGCTCATTCATATAACATAACACCGGTTATCCCCACTCCACTGGGAGGAGTAACCATGGCCACACCATACTATTCTCACTAGCTTAATCACTGGACGACCGATTTGCTTAAACCTTTCTCACGAGGTCACTAACTTAACTCATTCAGTTGTCTTATCCCTTCCTTTCCTGCACAAACTCCTACCCTATTCCCTTCCTCAATACTCTTATCCATGACAATGTACACAACACTGCACCTTTCGACCTTACTGCCAAGTTTATTACTTCCAATTTACCCACTTAATTCGGCATACTATCCTTACCTCCCCACTTTAGCTTGGAGCACTGCCTATCAAACATTGCTTGCCCCTCTCCCTCGATCTTTCTACATGCTGGCATCACCTTCTCTTTACTTTCAAAATTAAGCAATTGCACCAAGATTCTATCTTAAGACATTCCACCAAGTCGTCTTGAAACGACATCAGTGTCTGACGTCATTGCACATCCTTTAATCTCCAACATTTTACTTTTTCAGATAATTTTTTCACACAAAGCAACATCTCACATTCCTTAAGGGTTTTACATCTATTCCACCACATTCTGATTAACACACCCCTCATCTTCTTTAAACTCCCCATGATCCCAAAATATGCTTACTTAGCGACTCTTACAATTTAAAAACACTTGGTTTCTCCTTTAGGTAACCACCCATCATCACTCAGTTATGCTCTCTCGAACATAAACATACCACAACGTCAACTCACACTCTACGTGCCCCAATATCTGTTAACAACTCGAACACTTCACCCGAAACCTCCAAAAAGGCTTCTATCTGACGCTTCCTCTCTCTCTGACATCATATCACTACGACACTAGCTGGCACATTTAGCTTGACCAATACTGTCACTACACAACCGTACACTCTTTGCCCATCACAGCATACTGCGGACCAGATCTCTCATGATCATTCACATAATTTGAACCTGCCTTTATATCCTCCCATAAACACAAGCAAGTCTATCTCGTTACATAGTCCTTTCCCCACTAGTTGATCTATAACTCATGAGTTCTTAATTAATTCAACCTCAGACATTCTAGCTAGCTCTTTACGATCTGAGCCCTTACATAGACGCGGCACATTTCCTTAATGACTGATAAAGTCTACCTACTCGCTTCGTTTGTGCTACATTCCTCATCATTTACGAACCCCTTTTCTATCTCGTGAATAGAACGCTTATTCAAACGGTAACTTCCCATCCTCTTAACACCCCTACAAGGTGATCTATCAATTTTCAACCTTCTGGTTCGCGTCTTCGGCCTCAGCCATCTTACACAACTGTCGACTTCGACTTCAACTGACAACCTGTAACTACTTCCTTGACTTATTCTTTAACAAGGGCTCCTTACGGAACCTACTCCTTCCAACATATCATAATCAACTTCATGATCTAGCTCCCTCTTTTCGAAACCCACTCACATAACTACAACATTACAAGCTCACCTCGAAGCTCATATTCCCACGCCATAGACATTTCATTCTTCCTCCCACACTCCTCATAACGAGTTGCTAAAACCATCACCTTGAAGGCTTCAAGTCCTTCCTCCAGACACATCTGTCTCTTAACAACCGTACTTCCCGTTACCGTACAAGGGTGTAAACCCTCATACAACCCACACTATAATCCACTTCCGACTCTACCATTGTTCACCTTTCCCCTTGAGCACAAATACTAAGGCTACAACATTCCTTCCTGATTTGCCCGACACTTTCCCACTCTTGAAGTTCTTCCTTAGCTTAACATACTATATCCTATGACCTAGTGAGTTCATAGCCTTCATGCATGACAACGCAATAGATAAAATCATTTACACATTTTATCATTTTAAATAAACAACATTTGAAACTATCTTGGCTGTACTCGACCCCATCACTCTTATAACTTCAATGCCCTGCACGACGATTCGAGAATCGCTTGCATGCATTTCGACCTTACTCTTACTCAATCAGAACGATGTTATTACGACAGTGATGTATTGAATGAAAATCTTTTCATATGACATAATTCTGCAAGAACTACCGACACAAGGTAAACTAGTATAAAACGTTTATAAAAGATTCATCGTAAATCCTAACATAACCTCCAACATGGTACTGCATTGTGCTTTGGATCACATAGCATTCCGCGGTCGGGGCCCAAGCAGACTCCCCTCTCGCCTCTTTCGGAGCCTACGCAAACTCCCTTCTACTCGAAATAGGAGGAAACGAGTTCCAACCTACCAGTCCGTCATACATATCCAAGGGATCATCAGGTCCCGAGGATCACTCTCTGATCCCACAGTGCAGACCGACTCCACAAAGCACATCATTCATTTCATAAAATATGCACTTTTAAATCCTTTAAATCATCATTCTCATTTCATCATACATAACAGGCTTTCTTAAGTAAAACACGTAGCTCGTGGAAAACATGCATGACAGTTACAAACAGTTCATGCTCGGGAATGAAATCATAATTAATTTAAAACATTTAACACTCTATGTTGTAAAAGGTGTTGGGAACTCATACTCATTTGTATGACATCAGTAGGTCAATAAGCTTTTTGGTCATAAATGAATTGCAGGTAGCCATTTCCTTTACCTCTTGCAACAGATTTGACTTACCATGAAAAGAGTGGGAGATTTCGCAAATCGTTAAGCTCAAAATTTCAATGTGCACTAAGAATGGATCACCTTTTTCATTAAACATAAGCGTACACATTCCGACTCGTTTTCGATCAAAAAAATTTTATGCACACATTTGACTTAAATCATGAAAATATTGTGCTACGTAAAAGAACACTTTGCATGAGACTCTACTTGCAATTGAAGGCTACTCACTCGAATAAGGTCAACCGCTTCCTTACACCGTTTATCCTTGACACTTTTATCTACGGCCCAGTCGCCCTCTCAGTCACGCAATAACTTGCTGAACACGCTTTCCACTTCTCACTTACTCAACCCTTTCACTCTATTCCGCTTTGATCAACTATCTCTCTTTCCACTACCACATGCCTTCATTTCACTATCGGTATCTTATTTCATTTATCCTGCCAATGAAAAGCTCGACTAAGAAGTCATGGCTCCATTGACACTTTTAAGATCTGGACACTGTCTTCCTTACCCTCCTGACTAATCTATCCCGTGATTCCTAGAACTGGGACTCTCCTGAAACAGGAGTCTTACTCCAACTCAAACATTCATCCTCTCCGAAACCACGAAGAGCTACCCCTAGATGACTCATAACGCTCGTTACAACATTTCTTCACTACAATGTACACCTACATTACGTTATACATGACTTCTCATGTAACTTCCCCAACAAGGGTCTCAATCTACCCCTCGGGGACCTTGCTGACATTCTAAAGTATTGAAACATTGCTAGACATAACGTCACCAATTTTGCTATAAGTAAGGTATTGTAAGAACGCACATGTACCTGTAAGTTTGTAATTACACTGGCCAGGGGTAACCCCAAACTTACCTTACACGTTTGTCCTTGGCACCTTATTCCTAAGCGCATTGATAGTGATCTTTCCTAGAGGCAATCCTATGCCTCGGCTGTGTTCCTCATCTTACAGTTTAAGTTTAGGCCCGTCTGGTCACCTAAATCCCTTAAACTAAGGCTCTGATACCATTTGTAACGTCCCACTTTATGATCATTCAAAAACAGAGAGAAGGCATTCGAATTACATAAATGACTTGTCTTTTATACATCATCCAACATTACTAAATAAATCTTGACAGCGGAAATCTCTAAAACCCACAGCCGAGAACTATATCTATAGTCATCATAGTCAAAATCTTGGAGTTGCTCTAAGCTTCAAGTCCTCTTGCCATCTCTCAGTTCTTACTAAAAGAACTCGTAACACGCTTACCTGAAAATGGTTTAGTTTTGAAAAGCGAGGGTTAGACCAAAATGTCTAGTGAATTCCCTCCGTAAAACAACATTTATAAATAATAGGAAATCATTTCGTTAACATGCATCATTAATCATAACTCATCACATATGGTACTGCACTGTGTAATGGATCACTTAACCATTTGCGATCGGGGCCCAAGCAGACTCCCCTTTCGCCCTCTCGTATCGGGGCCCAAGCAGACTCCCCGATACCCGCCTAGGAGGAAACGAATTCCAACCTACCGTCTCGCCATGCATAACCAAGGGATCATCAGATCCCGAGGCTCATTGATCCCACAGTACAGACCGACATCACATAACATGCACATACGTTTCATAAAAGCATTTGACTCTTTATAAATAAGGTGCTCATTTCAACATATTAAGCATTCCTTTCTTCCATGCATATCAGATCATAAACATTTCATGCTTGATAAAACCATAATCAGTAAAAGAATCATTTAACATTTACGTTGTAAAAGAGGTTTAGGGAACTCACCTGATAGCAATTCTCTTCCTAACCTCTTGCCTCGATCCGACCGTACACCTAAAGATTAAATTTATAATTGGATTAGATGCAACTCAATTTCTAGTCCTAAGTTCTCCTCTTAATCCGGCTTAAAAGCGAACCGAACTCTTAGTTTCATACTGGGCCCTTAATACACCCAATACCCGGTAGTGGAACCCCCGGTACTCCTCTTACTCTTGGTGTTACCGACTCCCGGTACTACCGACTTCCGGAACTACCGACTCCCGGAACTACCGTCTCCCGGTACTACCGACTCCCGGTACTACCGTCTCCCGGTATCGGTGATCACGAACAGGGTTCGCACCCTACACGATTATACTCGATTTCTTCCTAACCGACGAATAAAAGAGAGTTTTATTGTTGCATTCTTACATAAAACGTTTGCATAACAAAGTCCTTAAAATCAGAATAATTCTTACTACCATAACAACCTGAAAGGATACGATTAAAAACCCTGGGGGTGTTCTTAATCTCTATACAGTTATAAAACCAAGATTTTGATCAATCAATGGCTTACTACATACAGAAAGAAACTTAAGAGATGATAATACTTACCAATCGCCAGAGTTTCTTCACACTTCTACCGAGCTCTCAATGGCCTATTTCTCTCGATTCCTTCTCAGCCGCAAACAACATCCAGAGCACACAATACAGTGACAAACCCTAGGGGTCTGGTCCCTATTTACATTTTCCACACTTTGCAAATAAGTCCTTTGCCTGAAACTTTTATTTCTTTAATTTTGGCCACCAAACTTCAATTCCTACAAAAATTATGGGTTGTTACAGTTGTCATCCACTATCAAGTATGGTACCTCTTTTAAACTAATTACAGTTTTGGTCATTATGGTTGTTATTTTGTTTCAGTTTTGATCCCTCTAACTAACTATAGTTAATATGTTAGTTAGCTCGTTTGTCCTTTTCCCTCTTTTGTTTTATTAGATCAATAGTAATTAAGATTTTAGTCCCTATAGTTTTGTCTTTTTCTATTTTCTTTGTTTTTTCTCATGTTATTTTTCATTTTTCATTTTATACCTTTTATTATATTAATTAATTAATGATAATTTTAACTAAAATTACATTAAAAATATGTATCTTATTATGTAAATTACATTTAAAAAAAAAGTTTTGTCGATACCTTTAAAATGAGTCAGTTATTGAATACTTTTAAACTGTTATGCTACTTATCTGATATATTTGCAAATACGTCTATACTAATCCAGAAAACCATTTTTCAAGTGGGTTCAAAGTCGTTTTTTCTTATTTATGTAATATGTATGTCTATTAATAAAGAATGTATCGTTTTAAGATATTTCATTGAATTAAATGTTTTTAATGTGTTTCAAATAAAAAATTTATGATATAACTATTATTTTTTTACAAAATATCAACTTAAATTTATCCTAACGAAAAATAAATAACAAATTAACAACCACACATTTCATTATTTTATACTAAAAAAATGTTCACTTGCATTTCTTTGCTTTTGAAAAACACCATGATTTCAAATATAGTTTAATTATTGAACAATATTAGAATTTAATATAGTTGAAGCGTTTAACTGTTTTTGAAATTATTTAGTTAAAATAGAAATGATTTTTTTAGATTAATATATATGATAAATTGTATAATTTTTTTTAATATTCTATAATTAACTCATTTTAAAGATACTGACAATTCTTTTAAATGTTTAAAAAATAAAATATGTATTTTTATTAACATTATTATCAGTTAATTAATATAATAAATGGTATAACATGAAAGATGAAATATAACAATAAAATGATAGAAAACACAAAATGAAAAAAAAACAGAACCACATGGACGAAAATTCTAATTACAATATGATCTAATAAAACAAAAAAGGGAAAAAGACAAAATTAGTTAACTAACATTTAAACTATAGTTAGTCAGAGGGCCAAAATTGAAACAAAATGGCAACCATAGTGATCAAAATTGTAATTAGTTTAATAGAGGGGTCAAAGTTGATAGTAAGTGACAACCACAAGGACCAAAACTGTAATTTACTCTAGTTTTTATAAGTAAAAAATAAAATTTTAGAAAATAAAGAAAAATTAAGTAGGACGTTGGGCCAGGCCCGGAACCGGGACTGGAAACGGTTCTCATAACCGGTACTTCATATTTAGGTCGGGACCGAGACTAGTTACGAAATCATTATTTGGGATCGGGACTGATTTGGACCCGGTCTGGAATTGGGACCGAGACCGGTTCTCATATTCGGACTACTAAGAAGCTTATTATCGATATTTAAACACAAAAATTATTGAAATCCACTAAGAAATGAACTTCAATTTTATCATCCTATCATCCTTGTAACTTAAAATTAAATTAAATAAATCCCTATATAAACTTCAACTAGGTTTTTATACCTAAATAGACAAAAAAAACTAAAATACTAAAATTAAATCCTATTTATTATAATTTTTAATTTAAAAAATCACATCATGCAATAAAGTATTTATTATTATTATTTTGATATCATTATATATATTAGTTGGTGGTTTCAAATATATATATATATATATATATATATATATATATATATAACCATTAGATAGGGGCATTGATGGAATTCCATGTTTTTGTTTTATAATATTGATTTATTAAGGGAGTTACAAAAATCAAAATCTCCTTGATTCTAGCTATATTATTATTTCTCAAATATTTTGTAGTTTTTAGTATCAAATTAGTGTTTGAATTCATAATGTTGCATCATGAACATGAGTGATCAAGGTGTTTTCAACGGCGTTCAGGAGAGGGTGATGTAGATGTTCAATTGATTGATGAACATGATGAAACACATCACGATCATGGTGAAGATTATTCAAACCAGATTACCGACGCGGATAAATGTAGAGTTGAAAACATGGAATGCAATCAAAACGATTGTATGGGTAAGTTTTTTCTATGTTTTATTACGATTTATGATCAAATTTAGCGTGGTCATTGATAATAAAAACTTATTTTTGAACTTATAGGAAATCGATAAAATATTCTTTCTTCTAATTTATTATTCAATATATGCATCCTCAAATGAACATGTGTGTTGATCCGATAAAGTATTCTTATAAATACATATAGTCACCATACATGTTCATAAAGTTTGTGTTAGTATGTATGAACATGGATGAACCCAGCCTTATAAATGTTCGTAAAGGCTCGGGTAAGTATTCATGAACATGGATGAACACAGCCGTTTACATGAACCTCAGTGAACATGAGCGTGTTGAGATGTCGGTTTCAAATCAGGGTGTGGTATATACGATGCGAAAATTAAGCTGTAGATATCCGTTTGAAGTAAATGGAAAATAGTAGGTTGTGTCAAATTCCTAAATTACCCTCTTCATTTGTGTTCAAGGTGAGAATTAATTATACGACTGATAACGCCATTTTTGGCGTTATTTTCAATCCATAAACCAATGAGATTGGCTTGGAATTAAGCAAAAAGGCGGGATTTTATGGGTTATCTAGTGAAATGTGCAGGCTATTCGAAAGAAGACAGACATCGAGAAAAGGAGCGAAACAGAGCCAAAAGAGAGCCCATTTCGAAGCCCAACGGAAGCCCAAGACCCACGACCGAACCGCGAACCAGAAAACAACCCATGCAGCCAAAAAGACACGCGCGGTTTACCACGCGACTTGCAAGTCGCGTGGCAAACCGCGTAAGCTACTGTTTGTCGAAAATCAGCTTTATTAATCGGGTTTTAGGTCATTATTCGAGATCCAGTTTTCGAGACACGACGGTGGGCAGTCCCGGGGCGATTTTCAGAGCACTTATACGTATTTTGGAGCAGCGACAGAGGATTGATTGAGGAGAGTTCACTACACAACGTGGATTATAGCCGAGTGAGAAGGGATTCATCATACTTTTGTTACGATTACAGTCACCATGAATTCACACACCACTTTATTCCTTATTGCTTATGTTTTTATCCACCCCAACATGAACTAATCTTTAGATGTTGGGGGTTGGATTGACTATGGATTTTACGATGGATGACGTGTAACCGAATGAGTAATTTTACTTGATTAGATCTATGAAGTATTTGATTTCTGTTTTTATTATCAGTTGTAGTTTGATCACCTTCAATTGAATATCATTGTTTTTAATTAAGTTTGAGAAAAGTAATTAGAAACTAGATCAAGAAATCAAGTGCCGGAAAGGAGATTCGGGCTGAGATAGCCGAATCACTTTCTGCTCCAAATAGTTGACCTAAAATATTTTCAAACCCTAGGTTTGGTTCGAGAGATAAAACCTACAAGTTTCGAAATAAAAGCTGTTTTGCTTGAAAAAGACTAACAGTGATTGTCAACTAGGGTTCATAAAGATAATCAGTAATCATTATCGTTCCGGCATTTGTTCCTCAGTAGTATAGCCATAGAAAGTCCAATCCTCAACCTTTTCTCTATCAAAGTTTTCCAAAAACCTCCCGTTAATCGATTTTAGTCTTATTTCAGTTTTACTAAGTTTTCAAAACAATTCTCAAACCAACATCCGATTTCGACAGTTCAGTTAATAGGGTTGATAGTCATTGTGATACTTAGTTCCTAGTTCCCTTGGTTCGATACTCGTACTTCCGTACTATTACTTGATTTCGACACCGTACACTTGCGGTTAGATTTAGGGGGGTGTAAACCCGTCTATCAAGTTTTTTGGCGCCGTTGTCGGGGAACTAGTTGCAACTGATAGCACTACCAGCTATAAGCGCTATTAGATTGAACATTTTTTTTATTTTTTTATTATTGCTGTATTCCATCCTTTTTAATTCCTGGATTACTAACTTTGCCTACTTTCTTTTCAGGTACTAATTGGTTTATGCCAAAGAAGACCCGAGGGAAGGAAATCGAGCCACTTGATCCAGAGATTGAAAGAACCGTCCGCCGTTTAAGAAAAGAAACAAAAGTTAAAAGGCATCTGAAGATGGGTGACGAGAGACCTCCTCGCAATGACCCACCTCCACCACCTCCGGAGAGGGTGCCTATGCGGTCATTTGCCAATCCAAATGTGGCAGCCGCACGTATAGGGATCCAACCACCCACCACTGCGGCAAATTACTTCGAGATCAAGCCAAGCACCATCGTAAATTCGTAATGGTGCAACAAAATCAGTTCGGGGGAGCACCAACTGAAGACCCTCATGCACATCTTCGTGCATTTGAACGGATCTGCAACACGTTCAAGATTAATGGGATGGAGGAGAACGCGATAAAACTGAGGCTATTCAGCTTTTCCTTAAAGGGTAGAGCTGAAATTTGGATAGAGGGCCTACCAGCAGATCTCATCACTACATGGGCAGACCTGAAAGCTGCGTTTTTCCAGAAATTCTTCCCACCGGGAAGAATCGCTCAATTAATGGCTGACATTACTCATTTCGCGCAATGGGATCAAGAGACCTTGTACGAAGCATGGGAGCGGTATAAAGACATGTTAAAGAAGTGTCCACATCACGGGTTGCACGGATGGGTGATCATCCAAACTTTCTTTAGAGGTCTTCACACGCAATTCAAGAACGAGATCACTTCTGCCGCGGGTGGAGCTTTAATGAACAAAACGTATGAAGAGGCTGTCGAGTTGATCGAGAACTTAGCCGAGCATAGCTACGCCACGCCATGATCCTCTATCAGACGGGTAGCAAGTGTTCAAGAAAATGACGAGCTGAAAGCCATAAAGGCTCAACTGAACGCACTCACGAGTCAGATGAAGGGGTCTTCTCTTCAATCCACATTCATGATGGATGAGGGTATGCCGGATATGGCACCACCCATGAGCGAACCGGAGCAAGTTCACTTTATGCAAAATCGGAACAATCGGCCACGAAATGATCCGTTTTCGAATACATACAATGAGGGTTGGAAAAAGCACCCAAACTTTGCATGGAGTCAACCGCAAGGGCAACCCGGTCAACAACAAGGTAATCATTCTAACTTTGCCAATTCTTCTAATACTAACAATGTTTATCGTCCTCCAGGTTACAACCAATGGAATTTCAATGAGGGACAGTCCAGAGAGAAGAAGCCGGGGCTAGAGGACATGATGATGAAATTCATGTCTAAAATGGACAGCACGGTTGAAGGATTAGCCAGCACGGTCAACACAGTCAAGGCTGCCACTGATCAGAATACAGCATCTATAAAGATGCTTGAAAGGAAAATGGGGCAGATTTTTGAAGCCCTACAAAACCGAGCTCCCGGTAAATTTCCGAGTCAAACCGAAAGGACAAACCGGGAAGATTGCAAGGCCATTCATCTGAGGAGTGGCAAGGAGCTGAATGGGAAATTGACACAAGAGCCAGCAACAAAGGAAACCGAGTCCAAAGGGGAAGATTATGAGATGGTAGATGTGGATGAATTAGAGGCTGACGAAGAGGTTGTAATTGAAGAGAACTCAAAGAATGAAAAGAAGAAACAAGAGCAGCCAACCATTCCAAAGCAAACACCGGTCAAACCGGTAATTCCGAAAGTGCCATATCCAAATAGGCTTAAAGCCCACAGGGAAGATCTTAACTATTCTAAATTTCTTGAAGTTTTTAAGAAATTGCATATTAACATCCCTTTTGCAGATGCTTTGGCACAAATGCCCTCGTATGTGAAGTTTTTAAAAGACATCCTTTCTAACAAAAGAAAGATCGAGGAGCACGCAACGGTTGCACTCACTGAGGAGTGCAGCGCTATCATCCAACATAAGCTTCCCCCGAAGCTTAAGGATCCAGGGAGTTTCACTATCCCTGTTAATATAGGAAATTCTGAATTTAGTAAGGCTCTATGCGATCTTGGTGCAAGTATTAACCTAATGCCGTTGTCTATTTTTAGGAAACTCGGGCTTGGAGAGGTACAACCAACCAGTGTCACTTTGCAGCTAGCTGACAGATCCATTAAGTACCCGTATGGGGTAATTGAAGACGTGCTGGTCAAAGTAGACAAATTCTATCTTCCAGTTGACTTTGTGATCCTCGACATGGATGAGGACAAGGAGATACCGCTGATACTTGGCCGACCATTTTTGGCCACGGGAGGAGCACTGATTGATGTTAAAGGAGGAAAGCTCACTTTGAGAGTGGGTGACGAAGAAGCGGTCTTCGATGTTTTCCGGGCAGCCAAGCAAAGCATGGGATCAAACGAATGTTATCGGGTAGATGTGATGGACGCATTGATTGAAGAAACAAGTGTTGTACAAGTTTCCGGAGACCAATTGAATAATGCATTGACGGGTATCGACGATGATCCGGAAAGCGCTAGTGTGATGCAATTGAATGCATCATCATCATACCAAGGGTCCCGACGACCCGTGATTGAGGATTTGGGGGAGCCGATCCCTAAATCTCAACCATCTTCGCATACACCACCAAAGCTTGAGCTCAAACCGCTACCCGACCATCTCGAGTATGCATACTTGGGAGAAAAAGACACGCTTCCGGTTATCATATCGTCTAAGTTGAGTGCCGAGAATAAAGAGAAGCTACTCCGGGTTCTTAGAGAACATCAAGCGGCAATTGGATGGACAATAGCTGACCTCAAAGGATTGAGCCCTACATTTTGCTCACATAGAATCAACCTCGAAGAAGGGCATAGACCGGTTGTCCAACACCAACGTCGGCTCAACCCGAATATGAAAGAAGTGGTCCGGAAGGAGGTTCTAAAACTCCTTGATGCTGGAATTATATACCCGGTTCCGGATAGTCCATGGGTGAGCCCGGTCCAAGTGGTACCGAAGAAGGGTGGTATAACAGTTGTTTGAAACAATAATAATGAGCTGATCCCGTCCCGAACAGTTACCGGTTGGAGGGTGTGTATTGACTACCGAAAACTGAATGACGCGACAAAGAAAGACCATTTCCCTCTTCCCTTCATTGATCAGATGTTAGAGCGGTTATCTGGGCATGAGTATTATTGCTTCTTGGACGGGTATTCGGGGTATAATCAGATACCAATAGCCCCCGAAGACCAAGACAAGACAACATTCACATGTCCTTATGGTACGTTTGCTTACCGGAGGATGCCTTTTGGTTTATGCAACGCTCCAGCTACCTTTCAGAGGTGTATGATGGCGATCTTCTCAGACATGGTAGAGCGGACGATTGAGATTTTTATGGACGACTTTTCCGTGTTCGGGCCTTCATTTGATACATGTTTGGAACACTTGAGAGTTGTCTTACAAAGATGTGAAGAGACAAGTCTGGTACTGAACTGGGAGAAATGTCACTTCATGGTGACCGAAGGGATCGTACTCGGCCACAAAGTATCGAAAGCTGGAATTGAAGTGGACAAAGCAAAGGTGGCGGTGATCGAGAATCTTCCCTACCCGAACTCCGTCAAGGGAGTCCGAAGCTTCTTGGGGCATGCCGGGTTCTACCGGCGGTTTATACAGGATTTTTCTGAAATCACTAAACCCTTATGTTCATTATTGCTTAAAGATGCTAAATTCGAGTTCACTAATGATTGTATTTCTGCTTTTGATAGGTTAAAGAAGGAGTTGATATCCGCACCGATTCTCACGACTCCCGATTGGAGTTTACCTTTTATTTTGATGTGTGATGCGAGTGACACCGCTGTTGGAGCGGTATTGGGCCAAAAGAAGGATAAGCGGATGCATGTGATCTACTATGCGAGTAAGACTCTGGATGATGCTCAGCTCAACTATGCGACTATCGAGAAGGAACTGTTGGCGGTTGTCTATGCTTGCGAGAAATTCCGGTCATATCTAGTGGGGTCTAAGGTAATTGTCTACACCGACCACTTAGCTTTAAAGCATCTCATGGCCAAGAAGGATGCTAAACCGAGACTCATTCGATGGGTATTGTTACTCCAAGAATTTGACTTGGAAATCTTGGATAAGAAGGGTTCAGAGAATACGGTAGCGGATCACCTCTCGAGACTTGAGGGAGGTGAGGATCAAAGCAAAGATAAGACCGTCATTAACGACTCGTTTCCGGACGAACAACTTTTCAAGGTTAGCCACACCGAGCCCTGGTTTGCGGACATTGTCAACTACTTGGTGGGAGGAGTAATTCCGTATCAGATGAACTCCCACCAAAAAAAGAAATTTCTATTTGAGGCCAAAAGGTACTATTGGGACGAGCCTTATTTGTACAAATCATGTGCTAATGGAATGATCCGGAGATGTGTTCCGGTGGAAGAAAAGGCCGAGATTTTGAACCATTGTCACGCCTTGGGATGCGGGGGCCACTTTAGCACCGATAGAACAGTGGCAAAGATCCTTCAGTCGGGCTTCTTTTGGCCATCCATGTTTAAAGAGACTCGTGAATTCATCACTAAGTGCGACCGATGCCAAAGAACGGGGAACATGACCAAGAGGGATGAGATGCCAATGCAGATCTTCATGGAAGTCGAACTCTTCGACGTATGGGGCATCGATTTCATGGGACCGTTCCCAAACTCACACCGAAATGAGTATATCTTAGTCGCGGTGGACTACGTGTCCAAGTGGGTAGAGGCAAACGCGACTCCGACAAATGATTCTAAAGTAGTGATTAATTTCCTACGGAAGAATATCTTCGCGAGATTTGGAGTCCCTAGAGCACTGATCAGTGATGGCGGTAGCCACTTTTGTAATCGGTACCTGGATGCTGTACTAAAGAAGTACTCGGTAAAGCACAAGGTCACGACACCATATCACCCACAAGCAAATGGTCTAGCGGCAGTGTCCAATCAAGAACTCAAGCAGATCCTAGAGAAGACAGTGATTTCATCCCGGAAGGATTGGTCATTGAAGTTAGACGACGCACTGTGGGCGTACCGGACGGTATTCAAAACCCCTCTTGGTACCACTCCCTATCGGTTAGTATTTGGCAAGTCGTGCCATTTACCGGTGGAACTCGAATGTAGAGCGTTCTGGGCGATAAAGAAGCTGAACATGGAACTGGATACAGCCGGAAGGAAGAGATTACTGCAACTGTGTGAATTAGAAGAAATCCGACTGGATGCATTCTAGAACGTGGCTATCTACAAGGAGAGAACGAAGAGATTCCACGATCAGCGACTCTGCGAAAAGGTACTCACTCCTGGAATGAATGTTTTGTTATTTAACTCTCGTTTACGTCTTTTTCCAGGTAAACTAAAATCCAAGTGGTCTGGACCGTTCACCGTCAAGGAGGTATACCCGCATGGAGCAGTGGAGCTACAAGGACAAGACGGGGCGACCTTCAAAGTGAACGGTCATCGAGTAAAACCATATTATGGAGGAGACACGAGGGCATCTGAAGCCATGTATCTGGATGAGCCGAAGGAGTGATCGGAAGGAAGGTCGAGCCACGACCGAAACCAAGGCGCTGGGTGGGAGGCAACCACCGAGGTTTGCTTTCTGTTTAAATTTCATTTTTTTTCCTTTGAGTGTGATTTTAGATACGAAAAACACAAAAACAACGAAAAATCAAAATAAAAAAAATAGCAAACAGGCCCTTACGCGGTTTAGGCCGCGGTTTACATACCGCGTGAGAAGCCGCGGGATACCTCCGAGTGTTTTTGAAACAGGGACATACGCGGTATGTTACGCGGTTTACATACCGCGTGGTAAGCCGCGCGTGCACTCTGACGATTAGGGTTTGGTTTGTTTTATTGTGTGCAACCCTTGTTCTTTATTTCTTTTCATTTGTTTTCTTCTTCATTTGTTCCCTGCACCTCTCTCTCTCTCTAATTCGAAATCCTCTCTCTCTCTCACGAAATTCTCTCTATATCTCCTCTGATTTCTAAAGGATTCATCCCCATTTTCAATATTGTGTGCTCTCCATCTTTACAAGACCAAGGTATGTTTTCTTTTTTTATTTCTTGTTGGTCTTCATGTGCAATGTTGGGTGAAGGTTGTTCTATTGTCTCCCATTTCATGCTTCCAAGTGCCAAGATACTTGCTTCTCCATGGTTAGAGTTTTCTCACAAAAATGTTTGTTTTTGAGGATGTATGCTTAGATTTTGATTATAAGCTTGTTGTATGTCCATATAATGATTTGATATTTTTATGCATCTGAGTTTGTAATTTTTGTGAGATTATGTGCACAATATCTATGATGGGGAATTTGTGGGAAGTAAAATGGGGGAAATGTGGTTGGATCTATGGTTTTGTGGGGTATTTCCACCTGTGTACATAAAAGAATATGAAGGGGTTTATGGCAACATAAACCCTTGAGTTATTTTTGTGGGTTGCCTATTAAGTATAGACATAGCCAAACCTAAGTTTTACTTAGGTTTGGGGTTCCATTCAGTGTCCAACAGTGCAAACTGTTGAAGAATTTTAGATGTTGCACTAAGGAATTGTGGTAGTTTTGTGGTCACGTAGCTGTTGGTGAATCTGCATGAGCTGAACAGTATTTTATTGGTAATCTGCATGCTTGGGATTTTGTGAGTTTTAGCTGTACGTACAAGTAAGAAAAAGGAGATACAACAAACCTAAGTTTCACATAGGTTTGGGGTGCCTCCCTTTTCATCAGTCACAATCACATTTGACCCCTTGCAAACCTCGGTTTTACCGAGGTTTGGAGTGGCAATGAGCAAGACAACTCACTTGAGTTCATTTATTTTGCAGGTCATGAGGCACCATCCTAGTACACACCTCTCGTTCCCCGAGTATGAGCGCATCCATCATAGCAATAGACGAGCAATGTTTGACCGGGAGAATCCGGATAAGAGACCTCGGCTCCGCCAGATGCGCACAAACAAATGTAATCCCTTCGAGGAAAGAGGCATCAAGATTACAAATCTTCCGGCCGGCTCAAGGGTGCCGGAAATCATCGGGCAACACTCATGGGAGGGGTTCATCCGAACCCGGCCCGGGTACTGCGTAGAAACCGTGAAAGAATTTTTTGCCTGCATGATCCCCGCCGTGTATCATGATAGGTGTGTGGTACGTATGGGCAACATTGAGGTCCGGATCTCTCCAGCCGACATCGACGCATACTTCCACGCCCCCCCGCCGGGAAGAGCTGAGCGCCACATACGGTTTATCTCCCCATCCGGCGTTTCAAGAGCAGTTGGGTTCATCAATTGCCGCCTCGCTAAGGCGGAATGGACACACTGGTGGAATAAAAAGGACCAGCACATCTTGAAAAGTGAAATGCATACTGATATTGCATTTTTCATGCTCTTCATTAAGGCCTCCTTAAAGCCTTCGACTCATAACACAACCGCCGATAGTCAAGTAGCCGAAGTCCTCTATTCTCTCCACAACAATCTTCCGATGGATATCGGACATATCATTTGGATGGAGATCCTGGACGCAGGTATGACCCTAGACGGTGTTCTACCATTCCCGAACTTAATTACTCATTTTTGTAGGGAAGCGGGTGTCCCAATCGGACAACTCAAGGCGTCGAAGGGGGACTTCAAGATAACTCAGTATAGGCACCAGATTACGGCGGCGAACAAATTGGAGGAGAGGAGAAGAGTGGATCCCAATTATCAGGTGCGGGAGCTTGCGGAACCTGCCCACGAATCATCCGAGAGTGCCTCAGATAGTGACCCAGACTTTGACCCGGATGCACCAGCGGCGGAGGAGCCCGAGCATGGCGGCGACACACCACCCTATATGAGTCGATTTATGACGCGTATGACAGCCGGGGTTAAAGGGATGAGGCAAGACATTAAGGATGGGTTCCAAAGCATGAACCTCCGTATGGGGGGCTACGACACCCGCTTGGATGGATTTGACGCCCGCCTCGCCCAAGGCGGATTTCCACCACAACAAGCACCACCAGCCGCATCTCAAGGTCGTAGAAGAATGAGAGGCCGGCAAGATGAGGACGCTCCATCTTCCTCCCGCCAGTAGTGGGTTTGTTTTTCATACTCTCTTATTGTTTGTTTTGATGATGTTCTGTACTGTTTGTTATTTGCTTACTTCGGATGACTGTAATAATAACACACACTATGTCTTTATATTCTGTACCACTTGCTTACACATTGGGGACAATGTGTGGGTAAGGTTTGGGGTTACCATCGGGCCCCGTTTATGCACGTTGCCGTCCCACGCTTATGAATAGTTGATCATTGTAGCCAATAATTTTTGTTTTGGATGATTGAGACTGACCACTGTGGGGAGAATCTTGCTATAGTGACGTGACCATTAGGGGAGAAACGGAAAAGGGCGTGACTAGGGACATTAGTGGAGACCACCCAAAAGAGAGAATTGAGCCTAAAGAAGCTTTTCATTTCGAGGGACTTTAAACACGAAATTCATATACACTTTTTCGAATTCCTTGTCGTGATTATAGAGTGATCTCGCTATAATATTGCATTGAGTAGCAAAGACGGTGTAATAACCAGGTATTTTACTTTTATTATTTTAAGTTTCATGTTAACTATTTCTTGAGGATAAGAGTCAATAGATAAGTTAAATTGTTAAATTGGTAGTTTAGAAGTTTAAATGGTCAAGTGTTATAAGTTGAGGGTTGAATTGGTACTTATGATCAAACCTCTTTACAAACCGACTCATATTAGATATTAGGATGAGAAATCAGATTTTTATCAAATCAATAGGAGTGTGTATGTGTGTGCAAAAATCGGTCAAGAAGAGAAAGAAGGAAGAAGGGAATTCAAGGAGAAAACTTGTGATTGAGAGTTAATCTTAAGGTAAATCCTTTCAGACCTTGTGGTCTCTTGTTAATTATCTTCTTTGTGTTTGATTCTAGCTAGAAGGTTTTATATGTTTCATAATTTAGCTTCTGATTTTCAATTAGGTTTCTATGAGTTCTTCATGAATTCAGAGTTAGAAGAGGATTGGTTGTTAACTTGGTTGATAATGGAGTTTTGGGATTTTGGGATTTTGGGTTTGAAATTGGTAAAATCAATGATTTGGAATTGTTGGTTTTGCTATTGTTATATGTTAATATTGTTTTTTTTTAAGTTTTATAGTACTCAAAATATTGATTTGGGGAAGTTTAGAACTGATTTGGGAAGGTTTGGGTTTGAGAAAACCTTGAATTTTGGAGAAAAAGTTCGTGCAGGTTTTTGGAACAGAGCTCCGCGCCGATGGCTGGCGCCGATGGATCGGCGCCGAGCAGTTGGCGCCGGCTTCTGTTTGGTTTTGCAAAATTTTCCTAACTTTTGGCCGTTTTAGTTTAAAGTCGAGGCATCGTTTAGTAAGTTGTCTGAGGTATTGTTAAGGGTATTTGGATGTATAATTAGACAATTTAATACCATCTTATGTGTCAAATTCAAGTTGTTCGGTTTTGACTTGGTTACATTTTAGGAGTGTTTTGGTGAGTTGCTAAGATTGCTATTCATCATAGTAAGTCTTGTATGCATATAGATATGTGATATTCTACCAATATGAATGTATTACAGGATCGGTTATTCCTCGTTAGTGTGGTGTGGACATTTGTGGTATTGCTAATAGTACTGTGTGCAAGTACGGGTGACTTCAAGTTATCATAAGGTGAGTTTTACTTCAAAAGTATTTTACTGGAATACATTTATGTGGTTAAATAAATGGTTGATAAAGTGTATGAATATGTCATACGTGTGTGTGATTATGATGTATTTATATATCATGAATTACGTGAGTATTATATTGGGATATAATACGTGGCCGGGCATAGGACCGGTGTGTTAATTGGCTCGCAACCAATGTATTTGGCCAATGGTGGAGGGATAAGGTGATACGGGTGATATAATTCTTGAATGGTATTTGATATGCGTGTGAAGATTATACAAAAGATTTATTAAAACTAACCGGGATTTCCTCACTAGACTGTTTAGTCTAACCCTCATTTTGTTTTAAAACATGTTTTCCAGGTGGTGATTCGAGTAAAGATCAAGTAGTTAGATAAATGGAGAGATAGCTTTTGTGGAGATGATCATTATGAATTTTGGATGTTTTGTACATATAACTTCATCGTTAGTTATTTTGTAACTTAATTATGAAAAAGCTTGTAATGGGTTTTTCTTGTTTATATTAGCCAGAATTTGGGGACCGAATGTGAACTATGAATTACTTTTGGTGTGAATGTGTTATGAAATATATGTTATATGGATATTTAGTTAGCGGGTTGTTACAGACGGCCATCGGGATATTGGGTAAGGGTCTAGTAAACCGTATCGTGTGGACCTTAAGATATGATTCTAGGCAATGTGTGATTTGTTTTAACCCAATTTTAGCTATCGTTTCCTTTTACCCATAGTGTACATCCATAAACCACTTTGAAGCCAAACACTCACCACTTTCTTGTCAAACCCATCATTAAACCCATTAGCCAAAAGCCTCAGCCAACCCTTATCCGAAAGTGTGTCAATTAGAAGCAGTAATGAACTACGAGGGATAGAGCAGAAAATAAGAGTACATGCCAGTCATGAGAGATAAAATGGGTCAATGCAACCCAAGAAATAGAAAAGAGGGCCAATGATGCCCCAATCAAATAAAGAGGACCAATGAAGTCCCAACCGAAAAATAAATAAATTATATATACAGTTATTTAGATAGCAGTTACAGCAGTTAAATAAGAGAGTCAAAGCGACTCTAATAGTGACAAAAAGGGCCAAGTGGGAGAATGTTAAGCAAGAAAGTTCAGAACTGCTAATTATTGACACGCCAAGGATTTTTGATCCTTTTTACCCTTCATTTCTCAGCAATAACCCTAGCCCCGTTACAACCTGTGTAAAGACCTGGATGATCTTCTGGAAGATGTGATTAGGTTTACGACCACCCTCACTGATATTCCCTGTCTTGCTACTTGATTCCTCCTGAGATCAAATTTTTGGACATTTGTGCGTCTTTCTTTCAAGTTGTCATGTAATAATTTGAGTATTATTGTACATAACTTCCTTAAACATGACAACATGTGCGACAGCCTAGGTTCGAGTGAAATGAGCGCATCCCGTGAGGTAGGGTCGAGGTGAAATGTTTTCCCTAGTATGTCTGGACCTAGTACGACCTTAATGTAATCGGAGCAGTCACGAGTTCAACTCACAAGGGAAGGTCTTAGATCAAACAGAATAAAGATGAGGCTAGGATGAGATAAGTATTCGCGAGTATGGGAAGTCACCAGTGCATAACGTGGTAACTCGGTTTGGGGTTGTTGATAACGCCATTTTTTGGCGTTATTTTCAATCCATAAACCAATGAGATTGGCTTGGAATTAAGCAAAAAGGCGGGATTTTATGGGTTATCTAGTGAAATGTGCAGGCTATTCGAAAGAAGACAGACATCGAGAAAAGGAGCGAAACAGAGCCAAAAGAGAGCCCATTTCGAAGCCCAACGGAAGCCCAAGACCCACGACCGAACCGCGAACCAGAAAACAACCCATGCAGCCAAAAAGACACGTGCGGTTTACCACGCGACTTGCAAGTCGCGTGGCAAACCGCGTAAGCTACTGTTTGTCTAAAATCAGCTTTATTAATCGGGTTTTAGGTCATTATTCGAGATCCAGTTTTCGAGACACGACGGTGGGCAGTCCAGGGGCGATTTTCAGAGCACTTGTACGTATTTTGGAGCAGCGACAGAGGATTGATTGAGGAGAGTTCACTACACAACGTGGATTATAGCCGAGTGAGAAGGGATTCATCATACTTTTGTTACGATTACAGTCACCATGAATTCACACACCACTTTATTCCTTATTGCTTATGTTTTTATCCACCCCAACATGAACTAATCTTTAGATGTTGGGGGTTGGATTGACTATGGATTTTACGATGGATGACGTGTAACCGAATGAGTAATTTTACTTGATTAGATCTATGAAGTATTTGATTTCTGTTTTTATTATCAGTTGTAGTTTGATCACCTTCAATTGAATATCATTGTTTTTAATTAAGTTTGAGAAAAGTAATTAGAAACTAGATCAAGAAATCAAGTGCCGGAAAGGAGATTCGGGCTGAGATAGCCGAATCACTTTCTGCTCCGAATAGTTGACCTAAAATATTTTCAAACCCTAGGTTTGGTTCGAGAGATAAAACCTACAAGTTTCGAAATAAAAGCTGTTTTGCTTGAAAAAGACTAACAGTGATTGTCAACTAAGGTTCATAAAGGTAATCAGTAATCATTATCGTTCGGGCATTTGTTCCTCAGTAGTATAGCCATAGAAAGTCCAACCCTCAACCTTTTCTCTATCAAAGTTTTCCAAAAACCTCCCGTTAATCGATTTTAGTCTTATTTCAGTTTTACTAAGTTTTCAAAACAATTCTCAAACCAACATCCGATTTCGACAGTTCAGTTAATAGGGTTGATAGTCATTGTGATATTTAGTTCCTAGTTTCCTTGGTTCGATACTCGTACTTCCGTACTATTACTGGATTTCGACACCGTACACTTGCGGTTAGATTTAGGGGGGTGTAAACCCGTCTATCAACGACCTAATGTCTTAATTAATTAATAAATGACTTTAATTTCAACCATTAAAAAGAAAATGAATGGCTAAGATGAAGTTAATAAAGTTAACACAAAACGGGAGGTTAACAAATGAATCTCCCTCTCTCCCTCCCTCCCTCTCTCTATATATATATAGATACTCGTTATTTTGTAAACTTTTTTCATGTAAACTTTGGATTTAATAGGGTTTTTTTGATGAAATTGTTTTATTAAATTGTTTATTTTGATAAAATTGTGTCATATCATTCATTTCTTGATGAAATTGTTTCATATATTTGCGTTTTTTATGTAGTTTCATATTTTTTTTTTCATTCCTATGAAACTGGTTCATATGTTTTCTCAGTTTGATGAAACTTTGTCGTTTTTACATTAAAAAACACAAATATATGAAACAATTTCATCAAGAAATGAATGATATGAAACACTTTTATTAAAATAAACAATTTCATCAAGAAAACCTATGAAATCCAAAGTTTACACACATTTAGAGGTTTACAAATTATTATCCCTCTATACCTCTCTCTCTCTCTCTCTATATATATATATATATATATATATATATATATATAGGGTCAGGTTTAGGGGAAAACCTCAAATAATCGAAAAACTAAAGAACACCCTTATTAATCTAAAGGACATTAATAATCAACAGCTAAAATAATTAATATTAATGAAGAGGGTATTAAAGGAATTTGACCACTATTGAACTACTTCCGCCCCCTCTCTCTGATTCCATCTCTTTCAGCTTAACTTTCAAACCATAGACCGACACATACCAAGTTATTTTGCTATTTTTTTGATTGACTGCACCAAACCCTAAAACCATCAAAAATAATTTCTACAACCGTCTGAAAACTTGAGCATATATTTTTATAAAGAAGGTGAGGACAAAAAAGGGCACCACAAGCCCCAAGAACAAGAAGAAGATATCACTTGCAAATTTAATCAACCTTTTTTCCCTTTCTTTTATATTTGTCTCCCCTGAGTTTTCCTGCAAAATTTGCCCAGATTTCTCTCTCTCTAATCTGCGTGTGGTGTGTGCCAAGCCAAGATCGGAGAAATTTTCTCCCAATACTTCACATCTTCGTCTTGGATCAAGAAATGCATATATGCACTTGTGCATGCTATGTGGATGGATCGAGCTTTGATTTGGAAGAACTCTGGCCGAAAACCCTCAAATCGAGCTTAACTTTGCTTTGTTTGAATCGATTTGGAAGAACACTCTCAAAATCGCGAGAATCCATTAACGACTAAGACAAGTGATGTGAATCTGAAAATCTTACTTTTCAGCGTGATTTGGTGCAGAAAGTGCAAAAGAAAGCCAGATCTAGCAACATTATCGAAGAAGAGAGGATCGGAATCTGAGATGCAGATACGAGATGAGAAAGAAAAACCACAGTCGGCGGTCGAGCAGCGTGATAGTAGTGGATGATTCTGGGTGGTTTTCGGTATAGAAAGGAATAGGGACTGTTGAACGGAGGCAGAAGGTTACCAATCGATGGGGGTGATTGAGAAGGAAAGGAGAAAACTACAGGCGACGGTCGAGCAGTGGTGGTTTCAGGCGGCGGAAGCTGCTGGTTCGACAATGGAGCACGATGGTTCGGTGACGAGAAGAGAGATGAGAAGAGAAAGAGAATCTGAAACCCTAGAATGGGAAAGGGAAAGGGGGATGAGAAGGAAAGAGGAGGTTGGGTGTTTTATAACATATTCCAATTTTACCCTCTAATGCATTGTATTCCCTTGTAAAATATACCATCAGCTTCTTTTTAATTACAAAATTGTCATTGAGATAATAACCATTAGATTATCTCATTCTATGTGTGTAAGGGTGTTCTTTGGTTTTTCGGTTATTTGAGGTTTTCTCCTGAACCTTCCTTTTATATATATATATATATATATATAGGGTTGAGTTCATTTGTTAACCTCCTATTTTGTGTTAACTTTATTAACTTCATTCAACCAATAGGAATCCATTTTAGTTGGTGGTTTCAAATTTATATATAACCATTAAATAGAGGCATGGATGGAATTCCATGTTTTTGTTTTATTACATTGATTTATTAAGGGAGTTACAAAAATCAAAATCTCCTTGATTATAGTTATATTATTATTTCTCAAATATTTTGTAGTCTTTTCTATCAAATTAGTGTTTGAATTCCTATTGTTGCATCATGAACATGAGTGATCAATGTGTTTTCAACGACGTTGAAAAGAGTAGACGTAGATGAACAAATATAACAAATATATATTGTTCATATAGGTTCACTTAGGCTTATATTTCATCATTGTTCATGCATAGCCTTAATATTTGCACATCATACGTGATGTGACATCAATATTACATGCTCTAAATGGAATAGTAATTAACTAGTAAGTAAGACCATGTAATTTCGGAGTAATCGAACATGAATGAACATATAGTTGCTCATATATGAACAATATGTTGTTTGCATATAATTGAACAATTATGAACATATCACTGGGGATAAACTTAGGGCTGCACGCTTTAGCAGCTGGGGCAATTGCCTCACCTTGTCGGGATTAATCGGGGCAATGTCCTCGGATACCCTTCCAAAAAAATTATGAACATATAATTGAACAAATATGAACATATAATTGAACCAATATGAACATATAATTGAACAATTAGGAACATTGGATTGAACACAGGAATAATATGTTCAACTATATGAATATTAATTACACGACTTAATTAATGGAAAAAAGTAGGTTGTGTCAAATTCCAAAATTACCCTCTTCATTTGTGTTCAATGGGAGAATTAATTACATGACTTAATTTCTTAATTAACTAATAAATGGTTTTAATCTCAACCATTAACAAGAAAATGAATGGCTAAGATGAAATTAATAAAGTTAATACAAAATGGGATGTTAACAAATGAACCTCCCTCTCTATATATATATGTTCAATAGAGAAGTCCAAATATTTAGAGAAATAGAGAAGTGATCTTGGCCATTTATCCGGTCAAGATCGGTTATAATTGGTCAAAAGTTGCGGTTGTTCCAAAAATAGAAGGGCAATTTCGTAACTTTTACAAAAAACACGGGCTGAGTTCATATATGAATCTGTGTGATTCACATATGAACTATACGTTCATATATGAACCTTTGTAATTCACATATTAACTCTTTATAACTAATTCATATATGAACCTTTGTGTTTCATATATGAAACTAATTAACTGTAGGTTCATATATGAATCAGTTGAACCAATTAATTGATTCATATATGAATCTTTGTGTTCATATGAACCTTTGTGATTCATATATGAATTTTTTTAACTAATTCATATATGAACCTTTTTGTTCATATACGAATCTTTGTAATTCATATATGAAATTTTTTTAACTACTTCTCATATGAACAAATTAACTGATTCATATATGAATCACAAAGGTTCATATATGAATTAGTTAAAAAGAGTTTATATGTGAATTACAAAGGTTCATATATGAACGTATAGTTCATATGTGAATCACACAGATTCATATATGAACTCAGCCAGTGTATTTTTTACGAAACTACCCCTCTATCTTGTGCAGACCACGCGAGTAATTATCCGCTACTTCTCGGTCAAAGTCGCCGATCTTGACCGAATAAATGGTCAAGATCACTTCTCTATTTCTCTAAATATTTGGACTTCTCTATTGAACCCTTCCCTATATATATATATATATATATATATATATACCAAACAAGAAATTCAACAGCTAAGCTATTTGCTAGAAAGCAATAAACCAAAACAGATAGAAACTGAAAACAAAAATTTATTAAACAAAATTGAAAAACAGTTAAATAATTTAGAAAAATCTTTAGAAATAGTTAAACAAATAGTAGAAGGTTAAATCTGGAGTCATCTAAGGAATATAGAAAGGCTTTAGAAGACGTTAAAAAATATAAACCTATAGAAAATACAGTAGAAGTCACAGGTTTTACCAAATATTCAGGACAGAATAAAAGTGATAGTCAATATCCACTTTTATTTAATTTTATTATCAGCCTAATATTACAGGTTATTGAAAAATTAAACAAAATAATTAATATATTAGAAGATAAAAAAGAAACTGATACAACAAAAGAAAGTGATATTGATAAGATCACCGAAGCAATTAATAAATTAAATATAGAAGATATTAAAATAAACAGAAAACCCAAACCATATACACACTGGTTACCTAGAAAATGAATAATCAAAACAGAAGTTTCTTGGGAAGAAGCAGAACAGTACAAGAAGCAAGAAGCTCAACAAGTAATATACAAGATACAATATCATCAGAGTCATTTTTAAACAGAATTGTTAGAAGAGGATCAGGTTCAAATTCCTCACAACAAAATATGCAATTAGAAGAAGAAATAGACTTAGACAGAAATATAAATCTTTACAATCAACACCAATTAGATATTCTAAATCCTATAGTATTATATCAAACAGGACTGTTAAACATAAATATAGTGTTAATCCAAAGTAGTAGAGAAG
The DNA here is from genome assembly GCA_033807775.1 of Saussurea involucrata. Classification (NCBI taxonomy): domain Eukaryota; kingdom Viridiplantae; phylum Streptophyta; class Magnoliopsida; order Asterales; family Asteraceae; genus Saussurea; species Saussurea involucrata. The sequence goes on along the minus strand of CM066321.1, from coordinate 107,801,654 downwards.
AAAGTTTAAGAGTAGTAGACAAATCCGTAACATTAGACTTATTCTCACCTGATACTATACAAAAAATAAAACAATCAGGAAAACATTTTGCACACGTAGGACTAGTGATCATAGGAATTAAAGCATTAGGAAGAAAAAACTTAGGGACAAAATTATTAGCCCTATTACTAGACAAAAGCTGGAAAACAAAGTTAAAAAAGGCAATAATTTCAGGAATGGAAATAGACCTTAGCCAAAATACATCGTTATTTTATTGTACACCAGGAATTTTAAAAGACATAAATGATCTACAAAATATTAAAATAGCTCTACAAACAAAGGGATATGAAAATTATGAAGGAAACAATATAGTAATAAGCATAGGAGTGCTAGGAAAGGCTAGCAACAGGTCAGGAATGAAATACAAAGTTAATATTGAAGGGATTGTAAACACAATAGCTTCAAAATCTATACAAATGATAGACCCAGTAAAAATAGATCCTGAAGAATTAGCAGGATTAGAATGGCAATTAAACGACATAAAAGGTCAAGAAGACGAAATATCAGTACCAAAAAGAAGTTATATATATGAAGATAGTGATGGATCACAAAGCTTGAGATTTGTAGACTTTAAAAAGAAGTCATCTAACAATAAAGATGACGAAGAAACAGAATATAATTTTATGAATACAGAATATGATACAGATACAGAACCAAATTATGATACAGAAAACGAAGATGGTGAAACTCTAATAGGATTTGATAAACTCGAAGAAGAAGAATTTGATTACAGTTTAATAGATTATTTAGAAGAAGAAGAAACTATAGGATTTAAAATTGAAGAAACCAATAAGACAATAGAACAAATTATTAATAGAAAATTCACAGAATTGAATATACAAGAAGAAACCGATGACATGATAATCGAATGTATGACAGAATTAGGAATAACATATGAAGAAAGCTACAAAAACTTACAAAATTATTACAGTTTACCCTTAGTTGAAAATATACTAAAAGGGAAAACAATGATATCAGATTTCTACAAACAAGATCAAAGTTTTATGGATGAGAATATGTATGGTCCACATAATCCATATAAGAGACAACGGCCAAAAATAGAATGGGGAGAAACAGGAACCTCTACACAGGATACACCAGGAAGAGAATCGTGGTCACGACCCTCCACAAGTTATCAACAAGAATCCAATTATGTAGGAAAAGGTAATAGATTACCTATAGGAAATATATTTAGTAGCAATATGTTACTATTAGAACAACAAAAACCACAGTTATGGGTAGATGAAGTCTTCGACTTTCTGTTTTTTCTTTTCTACTATGTCCTCTATATGTTTTAATTTTCTTTCTGTATTATCAATTTCTAGTTTATGTAATTCTATTATTATTTCTAGTTTTTCTATTTTTTCGTAATATATGTCTGTGTCTAATGTCTTATTTGTTTCTTTTAATGTCTTATTTGTTTCCTTTGTTGTTATTTCTTGATTAAATAACTTTTTAAGACATAAATAACATATTTCTTTGAAACAAATGTTACATTGTGATCTTTTGTCCATGCTAGGGTAATACCCTCAATTATAGCATTTTATATAATTATTACCTCTTTTGCTTATCCAATTATGTTCACATTCTATTTGTTTTGTATTAACATATGTGTATGTGATTTTTGTTAGTTTTTCCTCATCCCTATCACTGTATATGCTATATACTGATTCATTTTCTGAATTATCTGTTTCTAAAGATTCTATTTCGTAATCTCCTATTTGTTCTACTAGATTACTTCTTTCTATATTTTTACCTTTGTTAGGGCATTTATTAGCTAAGTGTTTTTCATCTCCGCAGATGAAACATTTACATTTGCGTGTTTGTGGTTTTCTAACATATTTGTTTTTATAATAGGGTTTGTATCCTTTTTGATATGTTGTACTTTTCCTCAATTTTTTCTTTTTATAGTCATAATGACCATAAGCTTGTGGTGTATAAATTGTTGTTTTGCAAAACGCATATGCATTCTTTTTTAGTTGTTCTTGTAAAGCAACTTCTTTACATCTTTCTTCTAATATTCCAAATGTATATGTTATTCTAGGTCCTATGCCCAAATTTTTCTTTTCACCATATGTTTGTTTCCATGTTTCATGTATATTTTTTCCCAAGTCTCCTGGTAATTTTATAAAATATTTATCACATAGATTATCATCCATGGCTTGTCCTGTTTGAGATAATAATCTTGAGAAGTCTATTGTTAATTCGTTTATATACTTCATATCTGCGATACTTAATTGTTCTAAGTTTCTTATTGCAGTGTCTTGTATAAGGCTATTGTTTTTAGCTGGATCAACTCCTAGAATAAGAGTTCTTATTTGTGATGTGAAATTGTATGGATTTTCTCCTAGGGCTTTTAGCCTATTTATTTCATCTGGGTCTTGGGCTTTTTTACTTTGCCAAATACCTAGAGAAATTGGGCCTAATGTGGTTTCTAAATAAGAGAACATATCCATGCTATCTTTTTTATTTGTTTCCTATATATATATATATATATATATATGGGAAATTAATTAAAATACCCCAAGTCAAACCAACTGTTACCAAAATACCCTAAAATTTTTCAACTTTGCAAAAATGCCCAAAATACCCGCGATGGGGTCCCGCGATCGCGGGATACGCTGACGTGGCACGTATTTTGGGGCCAAATGCCCCGCGAAGCCCCTCAACTTTGGCCGCGGTGCACTTTTGGTCCCTGTCCGTGATCGCAGCCCGCGATGGCCCAAAAAATTACACTTTTGGTCCCTGAAATTTTACACTTTTGGTCCCTGAAAATTTACACTTTCAGCCCCTATACTTAGACGAATTTTGCATGCTTTTACTGTTTTTTTCCACAATTATTGCAATTTAAAGACCGATTTGTGGTTGAAATTCATTTGCATGTTTCAATCAATGTTAAATCAATGTTTTTGGAATACCAGTTTGTGGATGAAATGAGAGATTGGTTTTCTGATATGTTGGTTGTTTCATTGATAAATAGACGTAAAATTCAAGCCATAATCCCCACACAACGATTTCATTGTTTGTGTTTGAGATACTACTGAAAAAATGAGTTCATCTGTTGCAAAAGCTAAGCTATATTTCTGTTTTGATGGTGAATGGGTGCAAGATAACAATGAGTGGAATTTTGCTTATAAATCTAAGCATGGTGTAAAAGTGTCAGTAAACTACACTTATCAGAAGTTTGTTGCATACGCCATGCAAAAATGTGGAATCAACTCTTCTGATATTTGCAAGTTAGTATTTAAAAATGGCGATGGGTCATTTGTGGATTTATCCAACGATGGGGATATCTCTACTTTTCTGCACCTTGCAGTCGATTCAGAAAGACCCCCATTACTCTTTGTGTATCCCGGCGTATCCGACGGTGACGACGACGGTGACGACGACGGTGACGACGACGGTGACGAGGAGGGTGATTCTCAACAAATAGAGCATCCTGATTCTCAACAAATAGAGCAGCCTGATTCTCAACAACAACAACCACCACAACCACACGAATGGCGTACTGCTGGAGTTGCTGATGACGAAACCCACGTTTTCAGAACGGGTAATTCTGAAATAGACAGATCAGACACCGATAATGATGATCACGAAGAATATACCCCTAGTAGAAAATCATGTAGTCAGATAAATGACTTTTTTGATATGCCCCCTATTCTTCCAGACTCCCATACCCAGACACAAAGCTACGAACCTACACCTTATATTCGCAGTGAAAGTTTAACAGCAGGTCAGATATTCGATTCGAAGGATCTCTTAGCAAGTCAGATCGGACTCAAGTTCTTGGAAGAGGGTTTCCAAAGTCGCGTGCGGGCATCTGACAAAAGCAAATACGTAGTTGAATGTGCTAGAGAAAAGTGTGAGTGGAGGTTGTACGCGATTCACACGGGTCCCAAAGGAGGGGCGATAATGATTAGAAAGTTGCACGACGTACACACTTGTACGAGGACGCAACTTAATCCCCGCCATAAAAAAGTCGGCAAAAAGACTTTGGGTGCGATCCTGAAAAACAAATTTCTTGATGTTAGCAGGTCATTGCGTCCAAAGGACATCGTCCACGACGTTCACCGGCAGTTCGGCGTCACGATTGATTACCACCAAGCGTGGCGTGCGCGCTGCCATGCACTGTTTATGGTGAGAGGCACGTTCGAGGAGTCGTATGAACGACTCCCGACATATTTATATAATTTGCAGCTGCAGAACCCTGGTACTGTCACGCAGCTACGGACCGATTCACGTGGACGGGTTGAGATGTGCTTCGTGGCCCTTGGACCCGCGGTACGTATTTTAACACGTCATATGTTTACACATTATAAACTATAACATTTACACATTATAAACTATAACATTTTAACCTATGTTTTTGCAGATCCGCACATTTCTGGAAAATCTACGTCGTGTCCTGATAATAGACGCAACCCATTTAAAGGGCCGTTACTTGGGTATGATGTTCCTGGCGGTTGCCATGGACGGGGATAACTCCATCGTTCCAGTAGCTTTCGGCGTAGGCAAGTCCGAAACCGGGGACGAGTGGACTTGGTTTCTGTCCATGTTGAGACAAGCTATCGAAGACCCGCAAGGGTTGGTGTTTATGTCTGACAGGGCCCCTTCCATAAGCGCCGCAATCTCTGCCATGTACCCAAACGCCCCTCACGCCATATGCTGTCGACATTTGGAGATGAACGCCAAATCCAAGGACAAACGTATTACCACCTACAAGGATGTCTATTGGGCGGCATGCAGAGCATATACGGATCGGGAGTTTAACAAGTACATGAATATGCTACGATACAGTGTCAAGGAAGCAGCCAAAGTCTTTGACGATGCTGGACCGGAGAGGTGGTCCGCGGCCCATTTTCCTGGACAACGGTATGACATTCTGACCTCGAATAGTGCAGAGTCTGTGAATGCACTCTCCCGTTTTGTGCGTAGATGTCCGATTGTTAATCTTATGGACTACTTTCGGGCCTTTCAACAAGAGTGGTACCAAATTCGACGCCTAAAAGGAGCTAAGATACAAAATGCACTCACACCAACGGCGGAGAATATCGTTCAGTACAGGGCGCGTCGTGCGGCGACATGGCCAGTAAGAGCAATCGGGTATGGGAAGTACGAGGTGCATGATGACTATATTAACGCGATTGTGAATATGGAAGACCACCTTTGTTCGTGTCGCGAATGGGATAAATCTGGGTTACCGTGCGGCCATGCCATCGCTGCAGCAACATATATGGGTCGTACAGATTGCAGCGACTTGGCTGTACCTTTCTTCACGTCCGAATATTACCGGAAAACATACGTGGAGGTAATAAACCCAGCTGGACCCCCTGCAGCATGGGTGTATCCACCCGACCCGCTTCCACCATGCTATCCACCTTTAATGGATAAGAACAGGGCCGGGAGACCGAGAAAGAACGACCGACGTCCATCACGTGGTGAAAGTTCGATACAACGAAGATGTACTCGGTGCCAATGCGTAGGACACACTCGTGGAGAGTGTCCAAATCCCGCCCCTTCAACCGTGCCAAGGAGACATTCTGTCAGTCACACCCCGGGCCCGTCACAGCTTGAACCATATGGAACAAACCCATATGATACTGTTGATCTAAACACTGATTTGTAAATGATATATATACACACATACATATGCTTCTAAATGAACATTGATAACACAGCTAGTTTGTAAATGATATATATATTCGTATTATATATTTACACACATAAAGAAAATAGGAGACCTTCAATTTTTCTTAGTATTTTCTTGACCTTGTTCTTGCATCCATGGCAGTGAATGTTAACTCTGAGTACACATGTCTGTTTATATATTCATATTAGATGCGTTTTAATTTTAACAAATTACACCATTATAGTTAATTATTTAATTTATGGTACATCTCATATTTTTTTCAATTTTGTTTTACACTCCTATCGCATTAACATAATAATCATATATTAACTAATTCATTAAATCGTTTTAAATTATTATTATTTGAATGTTTTTATAGATATCGTGAATGGCAATAGGAGAAGGTAGAATTGTTTATAAATGGGGTTTTGACAAGTTGGTATCACTGGACTCATTTAAGAATTGTGAAAATAGGTATTTGGCGAATGATGATTCATGTGTGTTTAAAACACTTCAGCTCCAAACACACATGAATCATCATTCGTTAAATACCCATTTTCACAATTCTTAAATGAGTCCAGTGATACCAACTTGTCAAAACCCCATTTCATATTATATATATACACACACATACATATGCTTCTAAATGAACATTGATAACACAGCTAGTTTGTATTCCATCCAACAAGCTCTTCATCTTCAATCTTTCTGACCCTTCTTCAACGGCTTCTGCTTTTGCAACCACGTATGGCCATTGTGTACCACAACCCGCACACACTTTAGCAAATGAGTTGAGGGTTGTCATATATTCTACAAGAGAAGTAGGCCCACGAATGAGGTAACCTTTGACTTGACCTTGCATGATGTATCCAACCTAACCGTGGTTCAGCGGCTTAAAAACTACTTTTCAGAGAAATTAACAACAACAAAAAATACAAAACAACAACACAGTAAAAAAATACAAATAACAACACAGTAAAAAAAATACAAAACAAAAAAAAATATAACCACCACCTACTTAAAAATTGATTTAGTTTCATCAATCCAAGCTTGCTTCTCGTTTACCTTCGCTTGAATAATTGCGAAGTCTTGCAGAATATGGTGAATTGCTTCTTGTTCTCGACGAACACGAGCCTCCCGAGCTTTTATATCCCCTTTCATCCTTTTGATCTCCCTGTCTTCCTCTTCGATCTTTCTCAAATGGACTGCCTTCCTGTCCATAATTTTTTTCCACTCTTCTGTTAGTTCATCTATCTCCTTTTCTTTTTTTGCTATGGCGACCTCGATTTGAGGTGGCATTTTTTCAGGAGTAGACTTAGGGTTTGATGACGATGCCATTTGTGGATGAAATGAGAGAAGAGAGAAATCAATTCAAAGAAAGAAAGCAAGAGAGAAATCAAGAAAGAAAGCAAGAGGAAGTGTGAATTGTGAATTGCATACTACTGATATTTATGGATGAAATCTCAAACATGCAAATGAATTTCAACCACAAATCGGTCTTCAAAGTACAATAATTGTGGAAAAAAACAGTAAAAGCATGCAAGATTCGTCTAAGTACAGGGGCTGAAAGTGTAAATTTTCAGGGACCAAAAGTGTAAATTTTGGTCCATCGCGGGCTGCGATCGCGGGGCAGGGACCAAAAGTGCACCGCGGCCAAAGTTGAGGGGCTTCACGGGGCATTTGTACCCAAAGTACGTGCCACGTCAGCCCTAGCCCGCGATCGCGGGATCCATCGCGGGTATTTTGGGTATTTTTGCAAAATGAATTTTTTTTGGGTATTTCGGTAACAGTTGGTCAAAATTTGGGTATTTTAATTAATTTCCCTATATATATATATATAGGGTCAGGTTCAAGGGAAAACCTCAAAAAACGGAAAACTGAAGAACACCATAGGAGCCCTTCATCTGGGTGGTATGCACTTGTGCATACAGATTATTTGTAACATGCACTTGTGCATAAAACAAAAAAGTCAACTATTTATCTGTATGCACAAGTGCATACCGTCCAGATGAAGGGCTCCTAGGGTGTTCTTCAGTTTTCCATTTTTTTGAGGGTTTCCCTTGAACCTCCCTCTCTCTCTCTATATATATATATATATATATATGTGTGTTAAGGGGGTGTTTGGGAGTGCTTATATTTTTAACTTATGCTTATTTGCTTATGTGGTGAGGAAAAGCAGTTTTTAAAAATTGAAGGTAAAAAGGTAATTTGGATAGATAAGGAAATAAGGAGAAGTAAATAAGTAGGTATGGATTGACTTATCAAAAACAACTTATTTGTGGTGAGGAGAAGCAAATAAGCACTTTTGATTTTTTCTATCAAAACACTCCAAATAGCTTATTTGCAGTGGGGAGAAGCTATAAGCAAATAAGTCAAAAATATAAGCACTCCCAAACACCCCCTAAAAAGACAAATGAATAAACAAAAAGATTAAAATGACCCTTGATTAACGAAGAAGTTAGGAATTATGGTCAAAACAAATTGAATACCATATACCACAAAAAGAACCCAATTCATAATAGATATACCATCAAAACCCTAGTCAAAATAATATCAAAAGACATCCATAATTCACTCTTAAATTTATTTAACAAAATAATGATATTGAATTTTATATATTATGAACCAAAAAGTCATATTAAATGGTATATATGATGACCGTTGGATAAGAAATAAAGATGAAGATTGAATACGAACGTATATTTAATGTACAAAACCAATAAAACAGTATACTCAAAATGCTTCCATTATGTTGTCGTCTTGTCGTATACAAATCACACCTCTATTTATATTTTCAAAATAAAATATATAAATAAAAAAAAACAAAAAAATATCAAAACCATGCCTAAAAAGTCCCTCTTTTCAAGTGTATTAAATAAGTGCATATTTTCATGCATTGGATACAACTCACCAATGAATACAGCCATTGCCACCGACGTATGACTTCAAAATTGCACCTCAACTTCACCGCCCGTCTAACGTCGGTACAAAATCCGGTGGCCGCCGGACAACAATCATCCTTCCGAAGGCATCATCAAACTTCATCTCGCATGGTCGTGGCTCTTCTCACTGGAGACAATCTCCTCTCTGTCCCACCAATCATATAAAGACACATCATTATTTTATTTAATTCATTTTCTTATTCTCTGTCTTCGACAGAGTAAACAATGTGTCTTCACATGATTGGTGGTCAAACAAGGAACATATAATTTGAGGACGTGTGATTTTTATTCATGCTAAGTACAAGTCAATGATGCAGTTCTCTGCAACAACGGACATGGCGTCGGGAAAACACCATTAACGGAACCAGAAATGTGTTCGCAGTTCCATTGCGCGGTAAGCGGAAGACCGAGCAAACTAACGTTTCTCATGCAAATTCCTACAAAAGGTGCACCCATGATCCCTTGCAGCATAGGGGCTTTTCTTGACCCAAAACTCACCACATTACTTATAAATATACCCTTTATCCTCGGAAGGGCGTTTCGGTCCCACCCATCATCCGGGTGATCATCAGCACCTCGGCTGAACCTCAACGGCACCTTAACTCCCTCCATTGTAATGTTCGTAATGGTGATATTTACAATATAACCCCCTCTACCTTTGTCTGTCTTTATTCTAACACCGGCTGCTGAGTTTCGAATGTGAAGATTTTCCACTCTGATGTTTGAAATTCCGCCCGACATTTCACTGCCAATCCCGACGCCTGAACATGTCGGGGTTGTGCCCGAAACTCGCCGGATGATGATGTTGGAGCTTGGGCGAGCCATGGATATGCCGTATTGGTCCCACCCACTTTTCACAGCTACAAGATCATCTCCGCTCTCTATATAACAATCTTCGATACAAACATTTGTACAAGAATCTGTATATAGACTATGATGTTAATAAACCAAACTCAAGATACCAGTAAAGGGGGGCGGCTGGGCCAACGACCCTTGAAAAAAATCAAAAATTCTAAAATGTCTCTTTTCTTGATCGGAGGGGCCGCCCCCTCTGTATCAAAAAAAAACAACGGTACCAGAAAAGTCAATACCTGGGTCTATGCCATCAGTGTTCGGGGCGTTAAGTGGAGCTAATATCGTCATGTCTTTTATTACAACGTTACTGCAAATAATGATAAGCATTTAGTTTTGGTACGTATTTGGTACAACGAATACCATCTTTTATCGTATAGTGGAAACAGTTTCTCTATCTCTTTTCAGACCCTACTTTCGGGTGGAATATACCGAGTTTGTTTGGTTTAGCGAGCACCTTTGGAGATGAATTCAGTAGTGTGGGATTGAAACTCAAGTCTTCTAGGTTACGTAAGAGATTAACTAGGTGGAAGGGTAAAGTTGTCCATAAACATTTTTTCTGGGTTTTCAAGTACCTTGATTTTTATATTTATATCTCCTAAGATAATTAATGGTGGAAGCGCTATATGCTCTTTAATCTGAACAAGATCATGTGCAACTTAATGTTCATAATGTAGATCATGTGCAGCTTCGTAGAACATGTGAAAAACTCATGTGGTTGGGTGTTTCAAGATTCATGATTATTCAATGTTTTAAGGTGCTAAGACAAAGAAAAATACAAATACACAGATAAGAAAACATAAATAAAAACAATTCACGTCTTATTTCCAAACAAAACTGACTCAGGGGCTGTTTGGCAGTTGCTGAATGGTTAGGTGCAGGATGATTAAGAGGCTTATATGATATAGTAAAATGAAATATGGTTGTTTGGTAATTGTTCATAATGAAATTAGGATGCTAAATGGTTAAGGGAGGCCCAAGATACAAAATCATTCATAGGGTTTTAGAACCATTAAGAGGCAGACTTTTCTTTTGCCAAACAAGATTCACCTCTTAGCGATTTAGAAATTTCCTCTTAATGGAACTATTAAGAGGTAAACAAACAACCCCTCAGTATATGCCACTCGAAAGTAAGGTTTGCAGATTGGAATTCACTTCTTATCTCCATAAGGCTATAATGAATATGGAGCTTAGAAAGCGTAAATCGAACGAAATGGCTTAAATGAATGGACCCTACGATAACAGATTCGTACCTAAATAGATGCCTCTTTATACAAAAGCAAGTACCTTTAGATCGAAATATGGACCGAATTTGGCAAAAATTTAATGATGGAGCGCATATTGTATGAAAAAAAAACAATTGAAAAGCAATTCACACTTTTCCCACCTATAACTGCTTTTCTTTCATTTCTTTTCTATTGTTTGTTTTATTTTTATTTTAATTTTATAAATGGTAAAAAGTAGCATAAATTCAGTTTTGTATAGTCTTTAAGACATGGGTTGATCTTCAACTTCAAAAATGTGTTAATCTTTTAGAACCCAGAAGGGACGTTTTATGACCACATGAATGATGAAACCAAGTGATAAAGAAACTAAAGTAGGCATATCAATCTTGAATTTAATCGATACTAGCTTTGACTTTTAAAAAGTCAAACTAAAAAAAGAGGAATATCAAACCTGCAGTAGACAGGATGGATGGTCCAAAATGGCGAATTGCGAAAGGTAAGGTTGGAAATGAGTACATTTCTTGAGTTCATGATTTCGACAAGGTGGCCTCTAGTGTGTTCCAAAGTCCTATTCCACCATAGGTCCCACCACATCTTACCACGGCCATCGATAGTTCCATTTTGCCCTGAGACCACAGAAATATTACATTATCAAACACAACACTTCTCTTCAAAATCTTCATCTTTCAACATCATGATTGCAACCCATATCATATAAATACAAAGTGCAAATAAAAGCAAAACCCTTTGACATTTTGTGATCAATGAATCAATTCTTGATGTAAACTTTGATGTGGGTTTACTTTTATTTTGTATAAAAGGAACGGCATCACCATTAATTCGCATAAAAGGGATTAACGGGAACAAACTTTTTAACGTTCAAGATAAAAATAGTTCATATAAAATTTGGATCCTAAAGGGTGCGTTTGGTACACTAGACAGGACAGAACAAGAATCATTGTCACATGTTTGGTAGAACTTTTATCCATGGAACAGAGTGGAACAAGGTGGAACAAGATATTTTACTAATATAACCTCAAAATAAAACATAATTTTCTTCTAAAACATCAGATACACCTTTCTTCGTACATTTTATTCATTCTTTAAATTTATTTTACTTTATTTTATGTTCTTTAAACTTTCACTTATTGTCCTCAAAATATTATTTTTATACGATTTTTATATTTTTATATTTTGATTAATTTATTAAATATTAATAATAATAAAATAATATACAAATGTATAAAATAAAAATTGAAAACTACATAAACTTTTTTTATTTTCATGGCATTTTAATCATCCGGATGAAAACATACTGATGATCTATTTTGTATAATTTAATAAACTACATAAATTAATCAAAATATATAAAAGATATAAACAACTCAATAGGGGCAAATTGGTCATTTTATCTGTTCTGTCCTATCCGGTTCTATCTCACCAAACGCCGAACAACTGTTTTGTCCGGTTCCATTCTGTCTGGATACCAAACGCACCCAAAATTGGGCAATTCCTTTGACCAACCCTTTTGTCTTAAACATGGTATTATTCTAATATTCAGATAATAAAATTAATAATAAACCAAATCAGACTGCCCATCTGCTAAAATAAAGCATTGTACTGGAAAGAAAGATCAGATTCAAACCATTGTTTAATGTTTATAGAACTTATTCGCTGATAAAATAGTACACACAAGCATCACAATTATAGGTATGATTCCCCTTTCTACTGTGACAAATAAGATGAATATTTCGGCCTAAAATTATAGTCTGTGGAAAATCATGACCTAAAATTTTGAGATCAAACAAGTCACTTTTAGGGATTTAGAAGGAAAAGAAATGGGTTATGTATTAAAATATGTAAAAGGTACTATCAACATCAAAGTATTTAAGCTTCAAAAGTACAACTAACTTTGGGTTCGAAAAAAAGACCATTTGACCAAAATCAAATTCACCTCTAATTTTACACCAAAAGTGGCTTATTCAGTAAGCATATAGAAGAGAGCTTTATGCAGAAAGCCAAGTTTTTTCAAACCTGTCTCTTCCAATTAAAAACATGCTCCTTCCATCTATGAAAAAACCCTCTCAAACAAAAATCTTCTCAATCTATACAAACAGATTAATTTACAACGACAACTTTGACTTAATGGAAAACCAACCAAACAACCCCTAACCCTTTTTCCATAGATAAACCAAACGGACTAAGTAAATCCTCCATGGGGTATGGGAAGGGTAAGATGAATTCCCTTTATCGATAGATGAATTCCAAAATGCAAATAAATGTACAACTTTAATGGCATGATGTACGATTCATTAGTGACACTAATCAAATCATGTGTGAAATCTGTTCATTTTAATAGTCAAAAGTATCTTTGATATAAATCATTAAAAACAAGAAAAGTGAAGGGATGGTGTACCTGTAATGACAACATTTGTGAGACCATTACCATGAATTAAGCTTATATGTCTCCCTCCCAATCTCTCTCTCCCTCTTCCATAAGAAGGCAATGGTTCAATAACGGGCCATTCGTTTGGATCCTAAAATTCGAAGACAAATATCAAGAATTAATAACAAAGAAAACACCCGGGTTAAAGAATGGTGGGAACTTTGTCCTTGTTAGTAAATTAGTTGGGGAAAAAAACATTTATACAATTGGTAGTCAATTTTTTAAAGCTGTGATCGATAACTCTAAAAACATTGTACAACTTTCACCATACAAGGTACAAGTCGCATAGCACAACATTGATCTAGATTTAGGAATTGTTGCTCAGAAAAAAGATACCCCTTATAGCAATTGAAAGCTACAAAAACAAAAATAAGCAAACACGGCCTTATTTCTCGAGTACGTTTCTATAAACAACACACTAGACTTGCACGACTCATTCTACATGCATATATTAAAAAGTTGTTCCCTAGCTAGTTCATTTATTTGGCAACCAAACACTTTAAGCAAATTAAATTACTCAACCAAAATACATACAGAGTTACCCATTTCCAACTTTTGTGATAAAAAACATTAGTTGTTTAAAGAATTTGATTCAGGAAAAGGTAATCTTTCGAAAAGCTACAAAGATCGGTCTATTGTTCAAAGAATCTTTCTTTTGAGCCATAAAATGTCACCCACTAATCCACTAAGGTTCCTATTTTCATAAGAATCAATGGGAGACTTGATAGTGCAATGAAGAATTATCGAAAAACTGCTTGCATACTCGATCTAAACCTCGGCTCAAAACGTCATACAACACTGCCACTGTTGATAAATTGGCTTTGAAGTTCTGGTAGCACTTTTGAAAACACATATTTGGAGAGTTTCTTGGTTCATTTAACTATTTAAGTAAAGAATTCTTGATAAGAGTACCTTTTGAAACTTAAAGCAACTATCTTTAACTCAAGAACTTTGACTCTGAGTCAAAATTGCAATTGCTACCAAAGAAGTATGAACTATTTCCCTCAAATTAACCAAGATGTTCAGACTAAGTTCTTGATCAGTCATTGAATTGATATTCTATTGTTCTAACCAAGTCCTGTTGTTATATAAACACCAATTAGATTCTTTAAGCAACAAATTTGTGACCCAAAAACTCAAATTTTGACTTTTTCCAATTGGCAAGTAATCAAGTTGTACCAAACAAATTAATTTTAAGGGGATGAAATTAAAGCTGAAAGTCAGTAAAATCATTAAATCATGTAAACAAACATGGGGGGGCATGTGAAATTACCTGTGAGCCCAAGATGACAGCACCTTCTTCAAGAAACAAAGTGAAATTACTGGTGAGATTAAAACTGCCGGTGACCCACCTCCCTCTAGGAACATTCAACTGGGCCCCACCTCTCCCTTCAAAACTCTTCAATTTCCTCATCGCCTCCGTAAACGCCGCCGTGTTCGACGTCACTCCGTCACCGACCCCACCAAATTCCACGATTGACATCTTCACCCCCCTCGCCGGCACCGACCCATCACATGTATCCGACCCGAACAGAGCAAAGTCGGAAACGGGTCGGTCTGGAAACCCGGATTCGTTGGTGGTGATTTGGAGGCTGAGAATAACGACAAAGGTAAATAAAAGCAGCGGAAACGCCCATGATGGTTTCTTCACGGCGGCGATTAGTTTATTCAGAATCGGGTATTCACCAACGTCCATCATGATATTCATGTGTGCATGCGATGATGATGGGCGATTGGGATGAATAAAAAAGGGGGAATTTGGAGTTGTTGATTTGTTTTTGGCGTGTGAATGAACGTGTGGGAAGGATGTTGTTGATACAGAAGACGCACAGAGAGAAAAAGGAACGAGCAGAATTTGTCTCGAAAGAAGACGAAAACGGTGCGTAATACGCAAGGTTTTTTAAACCACAGGAAAGAGACTTGTAAACTGCTCTACATTTTTATGGAATTAATTGTGGTTAAATTAATCATCGTATTTGGAAATGAAATCTTAAATATTGCTAAATGTCGTTTTCGTGAATCTTGCTGAGGTTTTTTGAATTAAAATTAAAATCAAGTAGCATGAATGTTAATATGGTGACTAGATAAATAGTGAGAATAGATTACTTTTTTTTGTTTGTAGGGAATGTTTGGTTAGGGCATTGAAAGGTAAGGAATGAGAATGATAATGAAAACTGCTGTTTGATTTGATATAATATAATGTAATCATTAACCCAAACCCATTAACTTTCATGGCCAAATTGGGGGGAATGAAAACTTTATTCCAACTTATTTTTTCTCATACGTCCATTTATTTTTCGATGTTGAATGAAAAATATTTTTTATTTGAGAATTTAATTAAAATACCCAAAGTTTGACTTTGACTTACCAAAATACCAATTTTCTCTCTGAATTTGCCAAAATACCTATTTTTTCCGCGAAGATGGTCCGCGATCGCAGCCAAGGACCATTTTTGACAACTTTTGAAACTTTTTACCCGCGTTCGCGAATAAAAATCCCCACGGTTGTCTTTTTATTGTTTTGATTTCAAATTTACACTTTTAACCCATATACTTATTTACTTACTTTACTTTATACCTTTTATTTTCATAATTTTAATTTTACATTTAACACATATAATCGTTTATTAACTAAAATACATTAAAAAAATACGTTTTAATTTTAACAAGTTACACCATTATAATCGTCTCTTCGATACGTTCGAAATGAGCCTAATATTGATTTTTTTTATTTATATATTTTAATATATATCATATACACTACATAAAAAATATTTTTTATATTTAAAATTCATTTTCTTAACGTATTTTCAATTTTGTTTTACACTCCTATCGCATTAACATAATAATCATATATTAACTAATTCATTAAATCGTTTTAAATTATTATTATTTGTATGTGTTTATAGATATCGTGAATGGCAATAGGACAAGGTTTCACGAGAAGAATATGAAATGGGGTTTTGACAACTTGGTATCACTGGACTCATTTAAGAATTGTGAAAATGGATATTTGGCGAATGATGATTCATGTGTGTTTGGAGCTGAAGTATTTGCAGTTACAGAGTATGCACAAAAGGATCGATGTCTGTCCATCACAAAGTCTCCGCCAATTTTTAATACTTACACTTGGACCATCGATAATAAAATAAATAAAACGTATTTTAACTATAAGAGTACCATAAATTAAATAATTAACTATAAGAAAATGAATTTTAAATATAAAAAATATTTTTTATGTAGTGTATATGATATATATTAAAATATATAAATAAAAAATATTCAATATTAGGCTCATTTCGAACATATCGAATACACGATTATAATGGTGTAACTTGTTAAAATTAAAACGTATTTTTTTAACGTATTTTAGTTAATAAACGATTATATGTGTTAAATGTAAAATTAAAATTATGAAAATAAAAGGTATAAAGTAAAGTAAGTAAATAAGTATAGGGGTTGAAAGTGTAACATTTCAATCAAAACTCATCAAATTTGAAGGAATTGGCACCACCGCGGGACACTCCCACGCGATCGCGGGGTGAAAAGTTTCAAAAGTGTCAAAAATGGCCCCTACCCGTGATCGCGGACCTTCTTCGCAGAAAAAATGGGTATTTTGGTGAATTCAGGAGAGAAATGGGTATTTTGGTAAGTCAAAGTCAAACTTTGGGTATTTTAATTAAATTCTCTTTTTATTTTCACGTTGGATGTCACATATTTGTATTAAAAAATTTATATAATTTTTTTTTATTAATTATATTGGTTTAATCAAACAACATTAATAGAATGCTCATTCCTATTCCATTCTCCTGCATTCTCATTTTCACTTTCATTCTTATTAGTGTTCATCCCGCGCGTTGCGCGGTAGCGATAAATATTTTAAGTACTTGACCGAGTTGAGTTAAGAACTTAAGATAAAACGTAGTTTCTCCATTAATAGTTAATGAGATACAACTTTAAAAATATAATGTATTTTCATAAGTGGTACATTTTCATATAGTATCGACCTTCTATTCGAGATCCTTCATTCTTGCTAATTTATTATGGATTCAAATCGTGAGCTAAAACATATTTAGCTCACTAAATTTTTGACTATCAAAATTATCCCTTATTTCTTATAATTAACTTCATTCTCCAATCTTATGCCTTTTGAGAATACTGAAATCTCACAACGTGACTCATAATAATGGTTGTCCTTTTTATATAAATGAAGTTATATAAATGTTAATATTTAATAAAAACTGATTTTTAGCAAAATAGGTCGACTAAAAAAAGACAACCAAATAAGTTATCACAAACTCTTTTAAACTTGTAAGGCATCTTATCCACATTTTCCTTTGTTTGCCTATTGTTCTAAATTTGTTACCAATCTGTAGATGTGGAATTACCAAATAAGACATCTCATCCACCTTTTATATACTAACCTCTTCTTTCAAATCTATCGTTTTTCACCGATGTGGGATAAACAAAGAAGACATCTCTTCCAGCTTTTATATACTAACACCCTCTTCCAAATCTATTGTCTTTCCGTCGATGTGGAATAATTAAATAAGACTCTCGTTTACTTTACATACTCACTAATTCTTTCAAATTTATCGTCTTTATATCAATGTGGATAACATAATCTTAATTCAAGATTTGATAATACTTACATCTTCTTGTGACTTGTGAGATAATAAAAAAAACATCACGGTTCAACATTTGATAATATTATATAATTTGATGAAATAGAATGATTTCTATACATTTATCTATAAATTTATTTACTTAAATAAATAGTTTTTTAAGAAAAATAAGGTTGGCCATAAAGAATATCTAGCCAAGCAATCCTTTAATTAATCAAAAGTCAAGTCTCTTTGTTTATTATAGTTATTTTCATTCTCCAATCTTATATTACTTATCATTGGGGGATGAGTAAAACACCACCACAATGCTAGATTTTGAAATACACAGATCTCACACTGCCACATTATTATATATTATTATTTCTTCTTTAATCTATAAATTTAATTATTTCAATTTTTTTAACTTTCCAACAATGTGAGATAGCTAAAAATCAACCACCCCACCATTTGTAAAATACTCAAATTTCATGGTGTCACATCATGACCGTTAGTTCAATTATTGGTTTTTTAACATTTTTATTAATTAATATATTAATCGATTGATTTTTTATACAATAATAATTTTTATTTGTTTTTCAAAAAATTCATCCAAAATAAAACAATCTATGAATCATGGCCCTATGGATCATGGATGGGCACAAAGGTACCACATTCACATTTTCTATTCACATCTTTATTCTAACTTTTTAACTTTTCACCAATGTGGGATAAACAATAACTCAACCACACAATTCACCACTTGAGAATACTCATATCTCATGGTGTCTCATATCTCATGGTGTCATCTCATAACCTTTTGGTACTTTTTTTAATATATACATATATATATAATATTGATAATTGATGATATTTTTTGTAAAAAATGTCATCTAAAATAATACAATCTTATGTGTCAAAACCGACAAATAGACACAAATGCATTACACTCACCTTTCTTACACATCTTTATTCTATTTTTCAACTTGTCACCAATGTAAAATAGCTAAAAGTAAACTACAATTGAGCATTTGAGAATACTCAATTTTCATGATGGAAAAAAAGGTCATCCAAAATAAGACAACCATATGAGAATGGACACAAAAGCATCACATCCACCTTTTTATACACCTCTTTATTCAAAATTTTCAACTTTTCACCAATGTGGAAGAGCTAAAGCTCAACCACAATCTATCATTTGAGAATAATCTCATGATGCAAAATAAAGGTTATCCAAAATAAGATAACTCTATTAGAATGAAAACAAAGTCATCACATCCAACTTTTTTATACACACATATTTGTTATAATATTTCAACTCCTTACCAATGTGGGATAGCTATAACTCAACCACAATCCACCATTTGAGAATACTCAATTCTCATGGTGCCACCTCATTCCTATTGGGTTTTCCTTTTATATATATAAAGACTATTTTTCAACTTGTCACCAATATGAAATAGCTAAAGGTAAACTACAATTGAGCATTTGAGAATACTCTATGATACTCACATATTTGTTCTAATATTTCACATGATGCAAAATAAAGGTTATCCAAAATAAGATAACTCTATGAGAATGAAAACAAAGTCATCACATCCAACTTTTTTGTACACACATATTTGTTCTAATATTTCAACTTTTTATCAATGTGGGATAGCTATAACTCAACCATAATCCACAATTTGAGAATATTCAATTCTCATGGTGCCACCTCATTCCTATTCGGTTTTTCTTTTATATATATAAAGACTATTTTTCAACTTGTCACCAATGTGAAATAGCTAAAAGTAAACTACAATTGAGCATTTGAGAATACTCAATTTTCATGATGCAAAAAAAGGTCATCTAAAATAAGACAACCATATGAGAATGGACACAAAAGCATCACATCCACCTTTTTATACATCTCTTTATTCAAAATTTTCAACTTTTCACCAATGTGGGAGAGCTAAAGCTCAACCACAATCTATCATTTGAGAATAATCTCATGATGCAAAATAAAAGTTATCTAAAATAAGATAACTCTATGAGAATGAAAACAAAGTCATCACATCCAACCTTTTTATACACACATATTTGTTCTAATATTTCAACTCCTCACCAATGTGGGATAGCTATAACTCAACCACAATCCACCATTTGAGAATACTCAATTCTCATGGTGCCACCTCATTCCTATTGGGTTTTCCTTTTATATATATAAAGATTTCTTAAAATGAACTAAACGTCCCCTTATAGTTGATATTAATATTATTTTTAATTTTAAATTAATTGCAGTTTTAATATTTTAATTGACATTGATTCACTTATATATAGTGTAATATTAAATTTAATTATATATAAATTATAATAATGTATTTAGTATAATAATAATGTATTATAGTATAATAATAATAATAATAATAATAATAATAATACAATATATAGTATAATTTAATAAGGGAAATAAATTAAAATGCCACAAGTTTGACTTTGTTTTACCAAAATGCCACAAATCTCGTTCAGTTTGCAAAAATGCCACAAATTTCCGCGGTGGGCCCCGCGATCGCGGGCCCACACCCACGTGTCACAAAGTTTCGGCCAAAAGTCCTGCGGAGCCCCCCAACTAGCAAAACCAAGCTGCGTGAACACGAGATTTTGGAGCTGCATTCGTGTCCGCAGGTCGCGCTCGCACACAAGTTCGACGATTTTAGCTTACGAAATCGTCAATCGGCACCCCACTGCGCGCGGGTAGGTGTTGGAGTAAAACCATGCAAGGAGCTTGTCAACTCCTCTCACTTCTTTGGTTATAAACCATTGAATTTTTACTCTCTCTTCCTATGTGGGACACCTTTCCACACCCAACTTGGTTTTTGTTAATTTCATCCAATTACTCAACTTTGAGCATCGATATCTCATTCACACATACTCCGTTTTGGACGCATTATATATCGTTTCGAAGCTCTCATATAGGAGAACATAAACCCACTAAGAGTTAATTATATATATCACATATATATATATATATATATTTAAATGTGTCGTAAGTTTAGTAAAAACCATATATGGAGACCGTGCATATCCATAGCTAGGTGTATATTAGTTTCTTGTCTTCTTGCACAAATTAATCCCCTGCAATACCTGATTCTGTCATATGTTTTATTGTGAATAGGTTTGAAATCACCTGGTGATTGGGATGACCACCATAGAGTTTTTGGTGTGGATGGTCAAAATATTCAGTTCATAGTAAGGCCATTCGTACCCCATCCCTCCTATCTGTGAAAGATTCCCCTCCACATCATCGCCACATCAGCTTTTCTTCCATCCCTCACTCCATCCCTCACGATCCCTAAACATTCGTACCCCATTCCCTCAAACCCCTTTGTCACCTCATTTATTTTAATTCTTTTATTTATACATTTAATTATTTAACAAAATAAATATATATATATATATATATATATTTAATAAATAAAAATAAGATAAATAATAAAAATTAAAATTCATATCATTCATTAAAAAATTAAAAATTACAAAATAAATTTAAAAATCTACTCGTCGTCATTGTTGGGAACTTGGATACGCCAAATATGTTCGACCAAATCCGACCGAAGGTTATTATGAGTTTCCCGGTTTATGACTTCTCGAACATTTGCCGCGCGTTGTGTCTCACTGATTTGGCTTTCGATATCATTCGTGAAAAAGTCGTTTTCCACGTCACCACAAATAGCATGGTTTTCGTCTTCGAGTATCATATTGTGTAATATGACACAAGCGTACATAATGTTTCTCAATATTGCCGGTTCCCATCCGCGTGCCGGGTTATGAAGTATATGCCAACGTTGTTTAAGCACGCCAAAAGCTCGTTCAACATCTTTACGTGCGGATTCTTGCGCGGACTTGAACTTTTGTCGTTTAGAGTCTTGTGGGCACGTAAATGATTTTACGAAAGTAGCCCATTCCGGATATATCCCATCCGTTAGATAATATCCATGCTTGTAGGTGGCTCCATTCACCTCAAAAGGGCAGTCGGGTGCTTTTCCATCATATACATCGTTGAAGATGGGCGACTGATTGAGAACATTGATGTCATTGTTGGAACCGGCAACACCAAAGTATGCGTGCCAGATCCATAGATCTTGAGAGGCCACTGCTTCTAGCATGATTGTCGGGTGCTCATGATCACCTCTCATGAATTGACCTCGCCATGCATTCGGACAATTTGCCCACGCCCAATGAGTACAGTCTATGCTGCCGAGCATGCCGGGAAATCCGTGTTTAGCTTCATGCGCGGCGTACAACTTCTGAATATCAATAAAAGTAGGCCTGCGTAAATATTTTTGACCATACAGTTCAATAATACCTGTGCAGAATTTGTACAGACAATCTCGTGACGTTTTCTCTCCCATACGGATGTACTCGTCAAGTGCGTCAGCAGCTACTCCATACGCCAATTGCCGAATAGCGGAAGTACACTTTTGTATCGGAGAAAAACCTTGTTTGCCTAACCCGTCAAACTGAAGTCTAAAATACGGATACCCTACTTCTAAATCTTCAACTATTCGTTCGAATAGTTGTCTGCTCATCCTGAACCGCCGCCTAAACATATCCGGTGTATAAATCGGGTTGACGCCAAAGTAGTCCCGCATAAGCCGCTCGTTTGCAGTTACTCGACCTCTTTCAATGTTTGCGGCCCTCTCTCTTGTTGACGATGAGGCGGTGCTACCATACAGCGATTGTGCAGCATGTCGAAAAATTTCCCTTTGTAGATTCAACAACTCGTCGGTGTCTACGGATGATGATGATGCGGTTGGTGAACCGGGTTGTGGCGAATCCATATTGTTTAATATATAGAGGTTGAGAAAATTTGAGAGAGTTTGAGAGGTGTGAGAAATAAGAGGTTGAGAGAATAAGAGGTTGAGAGGTGTGAGAAATAAGAGGTTGAGAGGTGTGAGAAATAAGAGGTTGAGGGTTAAATATATAGTGGGATTAAATTGAGAATTTTTTTTTTTTTTTTAAGAAAGAGCCGTTCAACGGTTATTTTTTTTTAAAAATTTAATTAATTTTTTTTTTTTATAAAACCCTCGGGATGGCTCGGGAACCCAACCCCGCTCACCATCCCGCCCCGCAACTCCATCCCGGGCCGTAGCCCAACCCCGCCCTCACCCCGCTGCCACATCCCCCATCCCGAGCCCCTTCCCCGCTGGGGTACGGAAGGCCTAAGCATATTAACTATACCATTCATTTCTTTATGATCAATTGTTGCAGTAGTTAACTATATTAACTATACCATTCATTGCAGGGGATTAATTTGTGCAAGAAGACAAGAAGTCGGCTCATTTTCATCCAAAGACACAAGAACAATACACGTGAAAAAAGGACCAAAAATGAAAAAAATTTGGCTATCGCGGGCCCATCGCGGGACATGCCGAATCTTTGTGACACGTGGGCTGGGGCCCGCGATCGCGGGGCCCACCGCGGAAATTTGTGGCATTTTTGCAAACTGAACGAGATTTGTGGCATTTTGGTAAAGCAAAGTCAAACTTGTGGCATTTTAATTAATTTCCCATTTAATAATACATGTATTTGATTTTTTAAATTGAAAATTAAAGAAATAATGAAAGTATCAAAAAGCACCTTAGTTAAGGCATTTTTTACTAAAGTTAGCTAGAGAGTAAAAGGTAAAATAGATTACTAATTATAGTAATTAAAATTGTAATTAATTTAAAATAAAGATCAAGAATTCAAGAACCAAAAATATGGGTAGAGTTGTAGTGGTGCCAACGGTGGCATGGGTCGCCGTATTATTCTTCCATCAAATAGTAAAAAAAATTAGATTTATGAAAGGTACAACTATATTAATTTGTTTTGTGTCATTATATAGATTTTGAAACTACAATACAGATACAAGGTAGAGTCACTTTAGAAGACTTTTGTTACATTTCAGACTCGGGTTCGAGTCATTTGTGTAGTTTTTAGTTTAATTTCATATTTATTATATTTTTAGAAAACTACAATAAGATAACTTAAAATTGAGACCTCAGGTTTGAAAAACAAGGGTTTAACCACATGTTCAATATTAATTTTATAAAAAATATATTTATTTTTATTTTTATTTTTATAGCCGGATCACGGGGTTGAAAACGAAAAAGGAAGTTGGACAATGCTAAGAAAAGTGTGATGCAGATCTAAATTTTTGTAATTTGTACAGCGCACAACATTTGGATTTGCTGAAGGATGTGATGTGACGCGTTGAATACAAGCTCATTCAATCTCCATTTTCAAACCTTAACCTATTTTTAGAGTAAATTACATTGTAGGTCCATATGGTTTCTATCTCAAAATAAGCATACATAGCGTCTTCCTGGTTTGCATTTCGTTTCAATCTAGGTCTACCAGTAAATCCAATCCGTTATATTTAGGGTAAATTAGTCATTTTATCTTTTAATTAAAAAGACTATTTAAACCACCACTTAAATTATGCCATGTGTCCCCCTCATTTTGACCAAGTCCTTCTCTTTTGACCAACCTCTTTTTTCTCCAGTTGAGTCCAAACTTTCCCTTCTCCGAAGGAAGCCAAACATTCACTGACGTAGAACAGGCCAGTGACTTTCACGACTTCGTTGTCAACACTCACCCACCCCCCTACACCATTGTTTCTTTCTCCCTTTTCCTCTCTTGACCACCGTAAAGCCACCGTCGTGCACCCTATCCTCCAACAAATTGCCCCATCGACCCCCTCTGTTTTTTTTGTTTCCATTAGCTTTCTGCCATCGAAATCTCAGATGTAGACGAGCTCCCACCTTTTCTGTAACATCTCGATTTTCTATATAAAGTGTTACATTTAGTTTATTGAATAATTTGAGTGTAATTATTTGATAGATTAATTTTAGAGTTTATCCCCGATTAAGTTTCGTTAATTGTTTTACGAAATTATAAGTTAAGGGGTAAACTTTAATTTTAATTTATAAGTTGAAGGGTGTAAATTGTCATTAGATGATAGTTGGGGGATTATTTTGGTTAAGGTGATGAAAGATTAACACTTCCACCGCCTCAATTGTTAAAAAAAGAGGCAAAATGAAATATCTTCTTCATTATCATCTTTGTGGTGTGTGTGTGAGTTACGGTGAAAGAGAGAGAGAAAGAGAGAACCGAGAAAAGAGATAAAGAAGAAAGGCAGATTTTAGCTGGAAATTAAGAGACAATCTGAGGAAATAAAGGTACATCTCTTACATAAATCTTTCCTCTTATATAGCTAAAGTTCTCTAAATGGGTTAGAAATTGGGTTTTGATGTTTTTGAGAAGATATGAGAAAACTGAGTTTATAAATAGTTTCTACTGATGATATTAAGCATATCTGCACTTTTGTAGAATTTATTATGGCTTAAAAATATAGATTTATGGGTTAATTATGATTTCAGTGAGTTGAGACAAAGATGAACATCACAGTAGTGAGTTGCGATATTTATGATAGTTGCGATAAGTATGAATGTCGCAACCTTGGGTTGCGATAAGTTTGATTGTATCGCAATAGTTGGTTGCGATAAGGTGTATATCGCAACAGTTGGTTGCGATAAGATGCATGTCGCAACAGTTGGTTGCGATAAGAAGGGGATATCGCAACAATGGGTTGCGATAAGTACTGTGTCGCAAGTAGTAGGTTGCGACAAGGGTTATCGCAGTTAGTAGGTTGCGATAAGTGTCGAGAATTTTGGTTATTTAGGATTCTTAGTCTTTAAGGGTCCTGTACAGTAGATTGATACCAGTACATTATGTATTTGGGTATTTCAGATCTTTGTGAAGTTGGTGTCGGAAATTCTTACGGCTTTGAGAAAGTAAAGTAAGAGTAACGCTACTACTGTCAGGTGAGTTCATTCTTACCTTACCCTTTTATAAATGTTTTCAATTATGGTAAGGTATATTTTATAATGAATGTTTCCTGAATGAGTTTTGATAAGAAGCGAAATTGGGTATCTTGAAATTAATGGTTTTGCTTAAACTTCATTAACGTTATTTGAAAATGATTGATAATAAGCAATAACCTGCACGAGTTCAAATAAGTGTAATGGATCCATAGGCACTAGTTTTTATGAACACATGGAATAGGCGTGGACTAATCGTAATTCCCATTTCTAAGGAAGTAAAGAGATTGACATATGTAATTGTAATCCCTACTTCTTTTCCATGAAATGGACATGTGTAATTGTGATTTCTTGGATACGAGCATTAATCTAGAATCCGTGGAGATTCGTAGTGGGCTCTTGAACATGATATCATGACTGACTTGGTGTCGGTCATATTCATGGAATCGGGTTTAATCCCGTCATCGTAAGATGTTGATACATATGGTAAGAAAAAGGTAAACCAGGTTTGTTATGCCTTGTTTACATTTATTTTTTAAGAATATTATTTTGAAACCGAATGTTCTCACTAGGCTTTAGCCTAATCGTTTCAAATTATATTTTCTTACCAGGTACTAGCTCCGGGATATAAAGGTATGTGGGACGAGAGCTTTTGGAATAGTGGAGAAGTTAATGAATACTGAGGCTTTTGATGGATTACTTAGATAACCTAGTTAATCTGATTATAGTGACATGATTAGATTAATAGATTATTTGAAGAATTCGATATTTGTAAATATGACCCTCATAGTTAATTCTCTGCTTATGTATAAAGTTTAGAAAGTTTATGTTTAAATCTTATTATAAATTGAGGTTTAAATTAGCCCTGATTTTTAGGGTGTTCAATTTTCCAACCTATTTGCCCTTCTTTTTAACCTGCACCCAAACGAGGTGGGTTTTGGGCGATAGGTTCCGATCATTGGTTAGAAACCATAGCAAATTGATGTTTTAGTTCACGAATCAGTCTTCGAAATTTTTGGCCTCATTACAACGATTTGATGAAGTGTAAGGGAAGAAGACAAAGGCAACTACTTGTTTATGTGTTTGCTTTTGCCGGTATGGGTGGGGGAAGCCACAAGTCGTAGAATGACATTTGATTAAAAGTGGTCAACGATTCAAATTCACTTCTCACGCTTATCACTTTACCTCTAACTTCTCACATGATCCTTGCTTATGTGTGTGAGTAAATATGTGTATGTATATAATATGTATAGCAAAGATAATAATACAATAATAAAACATATTAATATAATATATAATTTTTTTAATTTTTAATAAAAAACAAACAAAAAGATAATTTAACCAATTTGCCGTTGACTTAACGGATTGGAGTTAACTGTATTAGTGACAGGGATCTAAGTTGAAACAAAATGGAAATCACAAGGTTGTTGGATGTACTTTGAAATATGAGCCATGTCTAGATTCCGAACAAATCACAAGAATCAACGGTGTAATTTTACTTTTTATTTATTTATTTTGTATTTATGATATTTTGCATTTTTAAAAGAGCAATAGAATTATTGGTTTACAATTTATGGAACATGATCTTGTACTAGTAGTATATAATAATGTCTAATATTATCTTGTATTTAAATATGTTTATTAATTAGCTGTATTTAATTAAATTTATACATATTAAATATGGAGCTTTAAATTTTTTGCATGAATACAGAGAAAAACTGTACCTTGAATTTAGTTTTTTTAAGGATATGGTACATATTGGTATGAAATCTCTTGGAATTGATATTGAAAACAAAATATTACAACAACTAGTACATCAATGAATAATCTCAACAACTAAACTATTCTAATCTAAAATCATCTTCATGAGAGTTGAAGATGAAACCCTAGATTTGAAACCCTTAAGTTGAGAGAAAAGAGAGAAAACGATAGCTATACAATTTGAAAATGAATGCTTAATCTAAGAAACCCTTAAGAGAATTAAGGTTATATATAAAACGTCAATATACACTTTCAGTCCTCCAACTTTCCAAGAATTGCTCCGCTAACCCTCAATTTCCACCAGAAGTGAAGCGCGACCCTTCCTATTAGGCATGGCAATTTGGCCCGACCGGTGGGGAACCCGGTCCACCCGACCCGACCGGGGCCGGGGATTCCTCGCCAAACCAGGTACCGGGGCAGGGGACGGGGACACCCGCTTGCAGAAAACCGGGGATGGGGCCGGGACCGGGATGACCATCCCCCGACCCGCCCCGGACCCGGTATATATATGATAACTCTCATTTTGAGCGTTATTTACACGTCATTTGTGTAAGTTTTTCTTCCGTTTTACTTGTGTTTTTTATTTATGTGTTCGTGTTTTTCCTTTTGTTAATTTATTTTTTATTTGGAGTTGTTGAGGATGTTTTATGGTTATTTGCATCAAATTTGGGGTTTAATATTGTGCAGCGATTCCCACTGTGGGCACACTGTGTGCACGGACGAACCACTTCCTTTATACGGTGGACAAAGCTTGTACCTGGCCAACAACAATATTAAAATAAGGAAGCATGACTGAAGAATCCCTGGAAATCTTGAAGAGGCATGCCTTGGTCTTTAGCTAAGAGTTGGAAGAAAATTTGTTTATGGGATAATGCACTTTTTAGAGCTATAAATTGGGACTCTTGGCTTCTTCATTTTATCATCACTTAAACAATGTAGAAGTTCCAAATAGTTGTAGTTGTAGTGTAGTTTATTTTCCTCTCTTTAAATTTATGCAAGTACTTTTTATGTATTCTCTTCATCTTATTATGTCTTTCTTTTTAATTATTAGCTAAGCACCCTTAGGTGTGGGTGTGAACAAACTTGAGACTAGTAGGCAACATTTGAGTGTGGCCATCGTTACTAACTCTCGAGATTGGTCACTTGAGTCGGGACTTAAACTCAACGCGGATAAGCCGATCACTTTGAAGTGTTAATATTAGATCTTGACCTCGAGAGGGGCAGATTCGAAATACGGCTTAAGTGATGCACAAAGATTTGAGAGAGTCTTTGATAACCACGTCGAGAGACGGGTTTTGTATGATTTATTAAGGTTCAAACGCCGGTCGAAATTTATATCACAAAGAGATTTGGGTGTAAATCTCCATATTGGTAGAACTTGACGTTTAGAGTCAAACTTAATTAAATCGGCAAGATCGAGAGTCGGTAACAATAGACACTTTATGGGAACTTTGTAGGACCGGTTTATAAAAATCATCATTTCTAGAGATCGAGGTTTTTATAGGCACTTCGTGTTACAAAGTAACTAACCATTTTGTTACTACGTTCATCTCAAGGAAACTTACACCCATACTCATTTTAGTTAATTATTTAGAATTTATTGTTATTAAAAACACCAAACTCACTCAAAATATTTTATTATTCTCTCATTGAAATCGGTGTATTATCGACTTAGGACTCGAAACTTTGAAGTCCAATACCTGTGGATACGATCTCAGTATATTTACCACTTTATTACTTGTAGTGATCCCATTGTTGGTATATACTTGTGCCTTCATTGTGGAATTATTGTGCCCGTATTTTGGATACACGATATTTAGCTACCAAGTTTTTGGCGCCGTTGCCGGGGATTGGCGTATTTCCAGAGTTTCTTGAGTTGTAAGTTGAGTTTTTCATTAGTTTTTCTTCCACCAAAATAGAAGGTTTTAGTTGGGATGCCCCGTATCTTAATTCTTTCAATTATTCATGGGAACAACATCCTAATTTTTTTGGAAAATATTCAAGATGATGACACCTACACTTCATTTTCACCTCCCCGTCAAGATTGGAATGACACATTTATAAATACATTTGACCAATCATGGGAGGGGAATTTTGATTATTTTTATGATTTTCAAGGGAGTGATCCTCACCATGGATTTACGTCATTTGTTTCCAACAACGCACTCGGGAATGTTATTGAACAACCCGAACCGTCTCACTCTTTTGAAACTTTTTCCCTAAGCTTAACAGAAAATTTTACAACATTTTTGTGAAATTTCACATTTTCTTTTGAAGCCTTAAATACTAAGATGGGACAACTAGTCGACGAGTTGAAAAATCAAAGTCAAGGTTCCTTACCAAGTGATAATGAAAAACCAAAATGTATTGGTAAGGATGAGAGTGATGTTGAGAAAGAGTTGGAGATTTTTTAGGCAAATTTCAAGCACATGAGCTAGCCTTCTTTACTTCCTAATAGTGAAGAAGTGCTTCAAGATGCTAAAATTCCTAACTTAATTATTTTTGCTCATTTTGTGCAGCCTTCTTTTTGGAACCACAATGCTCCTACCAGGATCATGTCATGGACCGTTGGGAGGAGTTGTGTGATCAAGAGCTCGGGAATTTAGCCTAGATCGTGTTCTTTGGGTGATGGACTTGTTGGAAAAAGCTTTGGTATGGTGGAGGTGTCTATAATCTTGAACCCACTCCACTTTTTGAAGATGCACATGTGGGGTGGTGAACCACATCCTACATAACCTTGATGTAAACTTATCTTTTTACTCTCAACTCCAAATTTGTTTTATTTATTTTACACTTTTGTTTGTGTGATTTGAGTCTCTTAATTTTCGACTAGTATCAAGAGTTTTTGGGATTAAAAAAAACAAAAAAAAAATCTCATGCATCTTATATCCTTAGATTTAATGTTTCATAGTTTGAATAATCTATCCACCACTCGCAGATTTCTAGAACTAAGCAACCAATTCCCCGGTATACATATTGATTAAACTTTGAAACTCTAGAAATGACATGGGCCTTTTTTCTAAACACTTGGCCGATACACTTTTCCTTTTGTTGCCTTACCCAAGCCTTTGAGTCTTACAATTCCCTCCACAATGAAGATATTGAGTATTTTAAGTTTGGGATGGAAACTCAAGTGTTGAAAAAAAGAGCTACATCCTTCGAAAAATTGGAAGGATATTTTTTTTTACAAATAGCTGAAATTAAAACTTTGAGGTGAAAAAAAAGGGTTGGGAATAACACATCAAACACGTAGTAGAAATATTTTTTGCGTAACCCAAAAAAAGACAAGTTTAGGGGAAGATGAAAAATGTAAGAAAAGTGAGAAACCATAAACACTAACCCTTCAAAGTCATGTGGATCTAAGTTTGCAAAGTCAATTATCATAAGATGGATGAATTATAGCTTAGCCTATGGAAATCAAAGTGGAATAAAAAAGAACATCGTGGAAAAATTACGAAAAACTATGGATATTTTCAATCAAGGGATTTAAGATGCACATTGAAGATCCTATTTGTGATACTTAGTCTTTTTGGGTATTTCGTATCTTCAGTTATTTTTATATTTGTCCTTTTAGTTATTTGGGGACAAGTAACAAGTTAAGTTTGTGGGTGTGATAACTCTTATTTTGAGCGTTATTTACACGTCATTTGTGTGAGTTTTTCTTCCGTTTTAGTTGTGTTTTTTATTTATGTGTTCGTGTTTTTCCTTTTGTTAATTTATTTTTTATTTGGAGTTGTTGAGGATGTTTTATGGTTATTTGCTTCATTTTTTGGGGTTTAATATTGTGCAGCGATTCCCACTGTGGGCACACTGTGGGCACGGACGGACCACTTCCTTTATATGATGGACAAAGCTTGTACCTGGCCAACAACAATATTATAATAAGGAAGCATGGCTGAAGAATCCCTAGAAATCTTGAAGAGGCATGCCTTGGTCTTTATCTAAGAGTTGGAAGAAAATTTGTTTATGGGATAATGCACTTTTTAGAGCTATAAATTGGGACTCTTGGCTCCTTCATTTTATCATCACTTAAACAATGTAGAAGTTCCAAATAGTTGTAGTTGTAGTTGTAGTGTAGTTTATTTTCCTCTCTTTAAATTAATGCAAGTACTTTTTATGTATTCTTTTCATCTTATTATGTCTTTCTTTTTAATTATTAGCTAAGCACCCTTGGGTGTGGGTGTGAACAAACTTGAGACTAGTAGGCAACATTTGGGTGTGGCCATCGTTACTAACTCTCGAGATTGGTCACTTGAGTTGGGACTTAAACTCAACGCGGATAAGCCGATCACTTTGAAGTGTTAATATTAGATCTTGACCTCGAGAGGGGCGGATTCGAAATACGTCTTAAGTGATGCACAAAGATTTGAGAGAGTCTTTGATAACCACGTCGAGAGGCGGGTTTGTATGATTTATTGTAATAACCAGGTATTTTTATCCAAATTAAAATCGAAATTTTATAAGTCTTTATTTTTAGTATTTTATGGAGTTAAGAAATTAAGGAATAAGTTTTATTGTATAATAGAAGCTTAGGGGTGTGTTTTATCAAGTGAAACAAGTTTAGGGTTGTTGGGTATTTTACCCAAACCTTTTTAGCCAAACCGACTCAGTATCCTAAATAGAGGAAATATCTCAAATTGAAACAGAAAAGCAGAACCCAAATAGTGTGTGTGTGTGTGTGTGAAATTGTTCACGGCAGAGAGAAAAAGAGAGAGAAGAAGAACCGTAGGAGAGAAGAAGAAGATTAAAGATTCTCAGCTGGGATTTTGTTTGGTGCAGGAAATCAAAGAGGTAATTTTCTTATTCAAACTCTCTTTTATGAGAATTAAGTTTCATATGAATTTTGAAGTGGGTTTAGGTAATTTTAGATGAATTGGTGAATTTTAGTTACAATTTAGGGTGTTAAATGGAGTTTAGAACGTTTATGTGCAAATCTGGGTAAAAGATGGATTCTTGATTTTGAACTGAACTTTCTGGAAAAATGACGATGAACAGTGTTTTTGCGAAAAGTAGGAATTCGCAAGCCTTGGTTGCGAAAAGTCCACTTTTCGCAGGTAGCTAAAACGCATAGTTAAGTTTTCGTATCTGTTGGTTACGAAAAGTAGGGAACTCGCAATTGTGGTTTGCGAGAAGTGAGGTTTTCGTATCTGTTGGTTGCGAAAAGTAAGGAACTCGCAACTGTGGGTTGCGAAAAGTTAGGTTTTTGTAATAGTGGGTTGCGAAAAGTGTGAATTACCTGTTTACGTGTTAAAGAGTATGTATACTTTAATTTGTTTCAGATACTAAGGATCAGGGTTAAAAGGTAATCTGTTTTGAGGAAAGTTTGAAGGACCTTTGCTAAAAAGATCAGGTGAGTTTTACTTTAAAAAGTATTTTACTGGAATGCTTTATGTGAATAACGAATGTTTGATAAAAGGTATGAATATGTCATACGTGGGTGATTATAATATATTGAGATATTATAATTACGTGAGTATTATATGAAAATATAATACGTGGCCGGGCTTTGGACCGGTGTGTTAAAATTGGCTCGCAACCAATTGATATTGGCCATTGGTGGAGGGATAAGGTGGAATGAGATAGGTATGATGCATAAATCTTAGTTGGTATTAATTTACGTGTGATGTGTGTGTATTTATATAAAGAGTGTTTTATATAAATGAATTTTTAATGATTTACAAATGTCAGGGATTTACTCACTAGACCCTTAGGTCTAACCCTCATTTTCTGTTTTAAAAATTTTGTATTCCAGGTGATGGTTCCAGTAAGAACAAGTAAATAGAATACTTGTTGGCTAGCTTTTGAGAAGATGCTCATCATGATGCTATGGATGCTTTTGTATTTATAATTTTTGTTATTACTATGTAACTTAGAGTGGATCAAGTTGTAATGAATTTTTTTTGCTCAGACTTTAGATGGGACAAAATGTGAAATATGAAGTACTTTGTCGTAAATATGTTATGGATTATATGTTATATGTATATTTTGTTATCGGGTTGTTACGGATGGTATCAGAGCCCTAGTTTAAGGGATTTAGGTATTAGTATCTGTACCTAGACTTAAACTGCATGTGAAGTAGGATGTCCCTATTATTTTTAGAACCTGGGGATGCTAAGTATAAAAGGTGGAAGGAACATCATGTAAGGTCATTTCAAATTACACCAGGCCAGTGTAATTATGATCTTACAGGTGCATGTTTGAACTGGAATACCTTGTTATATAGGGTATGTGCTTATGTGTATATTAACTTTGTTTGAATCTACAGAATGGCAAGTGGCACTAGACAAAGGAATCAAAGAGGAGGAAGGAATTCGGGTGGATAGAATCCACCAATAGGAACAGGGGGAAGAGGAGGAGATCGTGGTAGAGGCAGGACCGGAAGGGGAACTGGGGGCCGAACTGGAGGAAGAACACAACCACAGGGCACAGAGTTTGTTACACGGGACGATTTGATGGCAGAAATGGGGAGGTTACAAGATAACATACAAGCTATGTTTGAACATAATCGCCACAATGAAACTGAAAGATCAAATCCGGAACACGAAGTTGAAATACCACTTACCTCTACTATCTTACCGGTGATGAAAAGGTGCGACTATAAAATGTTTCTTAGTTGCAAGCCCCCTACCTATTCAGGAGATCGGGACCCGGTCAAGGCAATGAGATGGCTAAAGCCATCTTCAAGACGTGTAAGTGTTCTGAAGAAGAAAAAGTGCTTTATGGAGCAGCAATGCTAAAAGGTGATGCTCTGTATTGGTGGGAGGCTCATACAAAATCGAGAGGAGCGGATGTATATACTACTTTTTCATGGGAGGAATTCATGCTAACTTTCACAACACACTTCTGTCCACAAGCTGCTGTCAGACAATTGGAAGAAGAATTTATGAATCTACAGCAAGGGAATTTGTTAGTCAGAGATTATACTGCTAGATTTTTAGAAAAATCTCGTTTTGCGGGATATTATGTTGCTACAGAAAAGATGAAAATGGAGAGATTTATTTATGGGTTGAATTCAGAAGTCCGAAGACTAGTGACTGCCACAGGGCCAAACACCTTTTCGGCTGCGATGGATGCTGCAAAAAATGTAGAACGAGATAATAGAAGGGATGCCGGAGATAGGAGTCTGGGAAAAAGGAAATGGGAAGGACCGCCACAGGATTCAAAGAAGCCTAGATTTCAGAGGTTCGATAACCGTCCGTCGTTTCGACCAGTAGATAGACCATGTCCAAGATGTAATCGCTACCATAAGGGAAATTGTCAAGTGGAGTCACGGGTTTGTTTTAAGTGTGGGAAAACCGGTCATGTTGTTAAAGATTGTCGAGTAACACGGTTTTGCTTTTTGTGCAACTCTCCGGATCACCTCCAATCTGATTGTCCGCGAGGTAGAACACAACAGGGGGGTACATCCGGGAAGCCGGCCATTACTAGACCAGTGGTTCCAAGAATAGAACTGCCCAGAACGAGGGGTCGTACATTTCAAATGACAGCTAAAGAGGCATAGGAAACTCCAGATGTGGTCACAGGTACATTTTTCATAAACTCCACGCGTGCTAAAGTGTTATTTGATTCTGGTGCAAACCGATCTTTTGTGTCTCCCTCCTTTGCTTCTCACATGCATTTAGAGCCTAAAATGTTAAAACATGTCTTATTAGTAGATACTGCAAATGATAAGCAAGTGGCAGTTAAAGAGATTTATGATTGTTGTATGATAGACATAGAGGGGTGTGGAGTACCGATACAACTATTCCCAATAGAGTTGGTCGAATTTGATGTGGTAGTAGGAATGGATTGGTTAGCTGAGAATCGGGCTAACATAGTTTGCGATAAGAAAATAATCAACGTTGTTTTACCTGATAAGAGGGCAGTAGTGATTTATGGTGATCGTAAGAATCATCAATCCAATCTTATATCGATGATAAAAGCCCGTAAATGTGTTAGCAAGGGTTGCTCGAGTTATTTAGCCTATGTGATAGATAGTAGGCCTGAAAAGAGTAAGCTGGAAGATATTTCCATTGTTAGTGAATATCCTGAGGTTTTCCCTGAAGACTTGAATAGTCTTCCTCCTGTTAGACAAGTAGAATTTGGTATTGACTTAATCCCTGGAGCCGCTCCTATTGCTCGCGCGCCGTACCGATTAGCACCACCAGAAATGAAAGAAATGATGGCCCAGCTTCAAGATTTATCTGATAAGGGCTTCATCAGACCTAGCTCTTCGCCGTGGGGTGCACCAGTTTTGTTTGTGAAAAAGAAAGATGGTTCAATGAGAATGTGTATCGACTACCGGGAGCTGAATAAACGAACGATCAAGAACAAGTATCCACTTCCAAGAATTGATGACCTTTTTGATCAATTAGTTGGAGCTTGTTACTTCTCCAAGATTGATCTCAGATCTGGCTATCATCAGTTGAAGGTTAAGGAAGAGGATGTTTTAAAGACTGCATTTCGCACAAGATACGACCACTACGAATTTTTAGTAATGCCTTTCGGATTGACGAACGCTCCAGCCGCTTTTATGGATCTAATGAATCGGGTATGTAAGCCTTATCTCGATAAATTTGTCATTGTATTTATCGATGATATACTTATTTATTCCCGATCCAAAGAGGATCATGCGCAACATCTTCGTTTGATTTTGGAGTTATTGAAGAAAGAAAAGTTGTACGCTAAGTTCTCTAAATGTGAATTCTGGTTGCGGGAAGTTCAGTTTTTGGGTCATGTAGTTTCAGAGAAGGGTATACAAGTCGATCCAGCGAAAGTGGAAGCAATTGAAAGATGGGAACCGCCGAAGATGGCAACCGAAGTACGCAGTTTTCTGGGTCTAGCTGGATACTATCGGAAATTTATAAAAGACTTTTCTCGAATCGCGACGCCATTGACTAAGCTAACTCGGAAGAATTTAAAGTTTGAATGGAAAGCAGAGCAAGATGAGGCATTCAGAATATTGAAGGAGAAACTCTGCAGCGCGCCGATATTAGCATTGCCAGAAGGTTCCGATGATTTTGTGGTCTACAGTGTTGCTTCTAAACTAGGATTGGGATGTGTACTTATGAAACGTGGAAAAGTGATTGCCTATGCTTCTCGTCAATTAAAGGATCACGAAAGACAATATCCTACTCACGATATGGAACTTGCAGCTGTTGTCTTTGCATTGAAGATTTGGAGACATTATCTTTATGGTTCTAAATGCCAAATTTTTACTGACCATAAGAGTCTCCAACATCTTTTCGATCAGAAGGAACTGAATATGAGGCAAAGAAGATGGTTGGAATTGGTAAATGATTATGATTGTGAAATCCTTTATCACCCCGGGAAGGCGAACGTGGTAGCAGATGCATTAAGTCGTCAAGAAAGAAGTGGAACGATAAAGGCGATATCGCTACGAGCTGAACTCCTCCCAAATATCTTTGACGAATTACTGAAGTGCCGGATAGATGCTTATCAGGAAGAAAGTTTGAAATCAGAATGGTTAGTGGGAATATCAGTATTGCTTGGGAAAGATGACCGTGGGTTATGGTGTATGGGAAACAGAATTTGGGTGCCTCGTTTGGGTGGATTACGTGATCGTGTACTACAAGAGGCTCATCAATCTCGATTTTCTATTCATCCAGGTACAAATAAAATGTATAGAGATTTGAAACAATTCTATTGGTGGCCGGGAATGAAGAGAAGTGTTGCTAAGTATGTGGAAGATTGTACTACCTGCAAGAAAGTAAAGATTGAGCATCAGAAACCGTTTGGTCAGTTACAACGACTAGATATACCAATGTGGAAATGGGATCAGATCACTACTGATTTTATTACCAAGTTGCCTAGAACTTCAAAGGGATTCGATTCTATTTGGGTGATTGTGGATAGATTGACGAAGTCTGCTCACTTCTTGCCGATAAAAGAAACTTATTCCTTGGAACGTTTAGCTAAATTGTACATTAATGAAATAGTAACTCGACATGGAGTTCCAATCTCGATTATTTCCGATCGAGATAGTAGATTTACTTCTAGATTTTGGAGAAGCTTTCAAAAAGAGATGGGAACGCAAATAAAATTGAGTACAGCATATCATCCACAGACTGACGGACAGAGTGAAAGAACAATTCAGACTTTAGAAGATATGCTCCGGGCTTGTATAGTCGATTTTGGGGGGTCATGGGATAAACATCTGCCTTTGATAGAATTCGCCTACAACAACAGTTATCATTCTAGCATTCAAGCGGCACCGTTTGAAGTATTGTATGGTAGAAAATGCCGAACGCCTCTGTGTTGGAATGAAGTGGGGGAGAAACAATTAGCAGGGCCAGAAATAGTACAGTTAACAGCGGATAAGATTACTCAGATTCGGGACAGATTAAAAGTGGCTCAAGACAGACAAAAAAGTTATGCAGATCGACGTCGGAAACCGTTAGAGTTTCAGGTTGGGGATTTTGTAATGTTGAAAGTATCGCCCTGGAAAGGAGTCATACGTTTTGGGAAGCAAGGTAAACTCAGTCCGAGGTATATTGGTCCGTTTGCAATTACCGAAAGAATTGGGGAAGTGGCTTACCGACTAGATTTACCTCCAGAATTAAGCAGGATTCACAACGCGTTCCATGTATCAAATTTTAGGAAATGTTTGGTGACTTCAGACCAGGCAGTCTCTCTACCGGATATCCAGGTTGATGAAAAGCTGAACTATGTGGAGGAACCGGAAGCTATAGTTGATCACAAAGTCAAAGTATTGAGGAACAAAGAGATCAGACAGGTAAAGGTTCAGTGGAAACATCATAAAGGTCAGGATGCGACGTGGGAATCGGAGTCGGAAATGAGAGCCAAATACCCTCATCTGTTCTCTTAACTGAATTCCGGGACGGAATTCTTTTAAGGGGGAGATGTTGTAATAACCAGGTATTTTTATCCAAATTAAAATCGAAATTTTATAAGTATTTATTTTTAGTATTTTATGGAGTTAAGAAATTAAGGAATAAGTTTTATTGTATAATAGAAGCTTAGGGGTGTGTTTTATCAAGTGAAACAAGTTTAGGGTTGTTGGGTATTTTACCCAAACATTTTTAGCCAAACCGACTCAGTATCCTAAATAGAGGAAATATCTCAAATTGAAACAGAAAAGCAGAACCCAAATAGTGTGTGTGTGTGTGAAATTGTTCACGGCAGAGAGAAAAAGAGAGAGAAAAAGAACCGTAGGAGAGAAGAAGAAGATTAAAGATTCTCAGCTGGGATTTTGTTTGGTGCAGGAAATCAAAGAGGAAATTTTCTTATTCAAACTCTCTTTTATGAGAATTAAGTTTCATATGAATTTTGAAGTGGGTTTAGGTAATTTTAGATGAATTGGTGAATTTTAGTTACAATTTAGGGTGTTAAATGGAGTTTAGAACGTTTCTGTGCAAATCTGGGTAAAAGATGGATTCTTGATTTTGAACTGAACTTTCTGGAAAAATGACGATGAACAGTGTTTTTGCGAAAAGTAGGAATTCGCAAGCCTTGGTTGCGAAAAGTCCACTTTTCGCAGGTAGCTAAAACACACAGTTAAGTTTTCGTATCTGTTGGTTACGAAAAGTAGGGAACTCGCAACTGTGGTTTGCGAGAAGTGAGGTTTTCGTATCTGTTGGTTGCGAAAAGTAAGGAACTCGCAACTGTGGGTTGCGAAAAGTTAGGTTTTCGTAATAGTGGGTTGCGAAAAGTGTGAATTACCTGTTTACGTGTTAAAGAGTATGTATACTTTAATTTGTTTCAGATACTAAGGATCAGGGTTAAAAGGTAATCTGTTTTGAGGAAAGTTTGAAGGACCTTTGCTAAAAAGATCAGGTGAGTTTTACTTTAAAAAGTATTTTACTGGAATGCTTTATGTGAATAACGAATGTTTGATAAAATGTATGAATATGTCATACGTGGGTGATTATAATATATTGAGATATTATAATTACATGAGTATTATATGAAAATATAATACGTGGTCGGGCTTTGGACCGGTGTGTTAAAATTGGCTCGCAACCAATTGATATTGGCCATTGGTGGAGGGATAAGGTGGAATGAGATAGGTATGATGCATAAATCTTAGTTGGTATTAATTTACGTGTGATGTATGTGTATTTATATAAAGAGTGTTTTATATAAATGAATTTTTAATGATTTACAAATGTCAGGGATTTACTCACTAGACCCTTAGGTCTAACCCTCATTTTCTGTTTTAAAAATTTTGTATTCCAGGTGATGGTTCCAGTAAGAACAAGTAAATAGAATACTTGTTGGCTAGCTTTTGAGAAGATGATCATCATGATGCTATGGATGCTTTTGTATTTATAATTTTTGTTATTACTATGTAACTTAGAGTGGATCAAGTTGTAATGAATTTTTTTTGCTCAGACTTTAGATGGGACAAAATGTGAAATATGAAGTACTTTGTCGTAAATATGTTATGGATTATATGTTATATGTATATTTTGTTATCGGGTTTTTACATTTATTAAGGTTCAAACGCCGGTCGATATTTATATTACAAAGAGATTTGGTTGTAAATCTCCATATTGGTAGAACTTGACGTTTAGAGTCAAACTTAATTAAATCGGCAAGATCGAGAGTCGGTAACAATAGACACTTTATGGGAACTTTGTAGGACCGGTTTATAAAAATCATCATTTCGAGAGATCGGGGTTTTTATAGGCACTTCGTGTTACAAAGTAACTAACCATTTTGTTACTACATTCATCTCAAGGAAACTTACACCCATACTCATTTTAGTTAATTGTTTAGATTTTATTGTTATTAAAAACACCAAACTCACTCAAAATATTTTATTATTCTCTCATTGAAATCGGTGTATTTTCGACTTAGGACTCGAAACTTTGAAGTCCAATCCCTGTGGATACGATCTCGGTATATTTACCACTTTATTACTTGTAGTGATCCCATTGTTGGTATATACTTGTGCCTTCATTGTGGAATTATTGTGCCCATATTTTGGATACACGATATTTAGCTACCAATATATTATTAAAAAATTTATATATTTTAAAAATGTTTTTTTGTGTACTGCTGTCATTACCTTATACTGATGTCTTTAGTCTTATTACCTTATACTCTCATTCAAGTCGTGAATCGTGATTACCAAAATACCAAATAGAAACTTAACCCTAGCTTCCAATTCCATCGACCATCCTCCACACGACCACTTCCAATCGGCCAATCCGCCTCCACCTACGACCGTTGGCGACTCAAATTCCGCCTCCACCTCTGGCCATAGTCGCTTCCACAGTCTCTTCATCTCTTGTAAGTTGTACTAAATTAAAAAAATACTTGCCTACTTGGTCTTTAATTTCAACATCTTTAATTTCATACCTCTTTGTGATTCTACTATTTGCAAAGTCCAAATGTGCTGTGTGCAGGTCTTTAATTTCAAAGATGAGTATTCTTAACAGTGTGTTTGGTAATTGGTATTGAAATAGTATTTATGTATTGAAATATTTATGTATTAAACAGTAGTTTGGTGTTGAAATATTTATGTATTAGATTGGTATTCAAATACACTATACATTAATTTATTTGAACACTGTATTAGATTTTAACAGTGTGTATTAGATTGGTAAAATCTAATTATGTATTAGATTTTAACAGTGTGTTAGATATCAATTTTATGTATTAGATTGGATCATTGGAAATCTTTTGGTGTACGTTGGAAATTCAATTTGACCGGGTGTTGACCGGAAGTTGACCGGGGACGGGATTGAAATCCCCGTACCCGCCCGGGGCCGGATGAGGGTATCAAAAACCGGGGCCGGGGCCGGGGATGGAGAACCCCGCCCATACCCGCCTCGTTGCCATGCCTACTTCCTATCCTCAAGAATCAACATCTTTACATTTCAACCCTTCAACTTCTGTATTTTACACAACAAACAAAATAAGTTAATAAGATGACAAGATTGGTATTAAGTTCTTACCTTTTAACAAAATCACTTGTGAATACATTGGTGTTTGAAATCTTGAAAACCTGGTTCAAATGTTAAGCAGGGTCGTGTCAGGGAGAGGGCGGGTCGGGCTCACGCCCAGGGCCACAAAAAGTAGGGGCCCAGATTTTTTTAGTTTATACTATATAGTATATAGTAGTAGTTCAAAAAATTAGTCAATAAAAGAGCACAATTTTTTTAGTATCTAATACACCAAAAGATAATTTAACATTATATTAACGGCCCACAAAAAGTAGGGGCCCAATTTTTTTTAGTATATATTATATAGTACTAGTTAAAAAAATAGTCTGAGACACAATTTTTTTAGTATCTAATAGGACCCAAAAAAAAATTAACACTATATCAAGGACCCACAAAAAGTAGGGGCCCAAACTTTTTTTGTATATAGTAATAGTTCAAAAAAATTAGTCAATAAGACACAATTTTTTAGTATCTAATAGGACCCAAAAAGAATTTAACATTATATTAAGGACTCAAATATTTATATTAGAATATAGTAGATTTTTTGTTATTTACTAAGAAAGCTAATTCCTTTTGAAAAAATTACCAACCATATGGGACTATCCACCATATATCTATATTTAGGATTTCAAAACTAATCTTGTTTTTTCCTACATTATGGACTTCCTTATTACCTAATGATGAATGCATAATTTAAGTATTCTCCTATATCTACAACAAGAATAAGATCTCAAGTTATAACCAACATGGACTTTTGATTCTAAAATTGATGGTTCGTAAAAGTATGTATTAACCCTAAAAGTTTAAAATGGTGAAAACATTAGTATGAGGTGATTTGGAAACCCAATGGATTTGTATTAATTTGCATATAGTGTTATTCTGAATAGTCAATATTGTGATATAAAATGATGTCGGTCTATATATTAAAGGTATATCATATGATGTGTTTGACAGTGGAACGAATTTATTATGCTAGGTAAAAATTATATGATAGATAATATTAATTTAGAAATAATTATTTATTGATTTTGCGTCTAGGAATTCTCGGAAAAACAATTGTATATGAATTATTAATATTTCTTGAACTCAATGTTATTTCTGATGATAAAAGACAACATATTAAAAAAACCCAGTACTTATTAAAGGTCAATTTTTACATCTCGTCCAAGACCTACAATATGTCAGGAAGGAACGATGCTGATGTTAAGAACAAATATGTTGATATAGGTCTCAAATAAAATAAAATATTTGTTTTTTTATAGAACTTGTTCACTTAAAAAAATTATATTTAAAATAAGTTAGGTTAAAGAATAATGTAAACTAAACGAGTTTATCCGTTGATTTTCAATTAGTTTTGTATAGTTCAAGTGTCATGTTTTAAGAAATAGTATGTAGGTTGTAATAACTTGTAACTTTGAATATTAAGATAGTTTTATTAACAAAGAATACTTGATGTTAATTTACTACATTATTTTAAACATTAGAGTGAATTAAACCGGTGGTTCCCATGGTTTACCCAAATTTTGGATTTAATCCTTAAAATACACTATCTACGGTGGTGGTCTCTAACTTTTTGATTTACTTTCACTCATGGTCCTTCTATGTTAAATATAGGAAGACCATGAGTGAAAGTAAATTAAACATAGAAGAACCATAAGTAAAAGTAAATTAAACATAGAAGAACCATAAGTGAAAGTAAATTAAACATAGGAGAACCATAAATGAAAATAAATTAAAAAGTTAAAGATCACCATCGTATTTTAGGGACCAAATCCAAAATTTAGGTAAACCACAAGAACAAACGATGTAATTCACTCTAAAAATTATCAAATACTTTATAATATCATAAAGCAATACGTGACAATATCATACAACTTATTTACTAGGTCCACTTATTTAGAAAATACCAAATTTTATTGATATTATTAAATTTACTATTTGTTTTTTCTTTTGAACAAAACAAACTTTCATTAATGCTGAAATATAGCTAGACAACACGATTTTTATATCTCCTAACAAAGTGGACCCTAAACGAAGGGTGAGACTCTAACGAAAGACAACCATCTTGTATGATAGTTCCAAATTTAGTGTATCATCTTCACATTGCTGTAATGTTTTTTTTTTTGTCTTGATGTGGATGTCCATATTCCATAACTTGCTCGCACCTCAACTGTTCTCATAAGACCTTAAAGATAACAATCAGAAAAATCTTCAATAGCTCTAAAGAAACTTGAACCGACAACCAATTAAAAAGAATCTTATTCTTTATTTACTGACTACTGCGAAGAAATGTCGTTGTTGTAGGGAGCTACATCTACGAGCGTATAGTGACAAACTCAACAGCCACGACGGTCATCGCATTAGAGTCGATTTCTTGTAGCGTGTTTTCTATATATATATATATATATATATATATATAGAGGAAGGTTCAAACGAGGAGCGCATCAATTTAAGAGAACGT
This sequence comes from Saussurea involucrata, assembly GCA_033807775.1. NCBI lineage: Eukaryota > Viridiplantae > Streptophyta > Magnoliopsida > Asterales > Asteraceae > Saussurea > Saussurea involucrata. The sequence continues at coordinate 107,757,941 of CM066321.1, read as the reverse complement.
GAGGAGCACTCCCATGCTTCTGATCACATATGATTTACAACCCTAAAAAATCGGATTTAACTTGAAAATTCGCGCAAAAGTGGCGCGAGCTGGTTCGCGAGGCGTGCAAGTCGCGGATCATTAATGATTCATAACTGCCAATCACATGTGATTCATAACTGTCAATTGCTCCTCCAGATCAGTTGTGAATCACATGTGATCCACAACTGCCAATCACATGTGATTCATAACTGTCAATTGCTCATCACGTTCTCTTAAATTGGTACGCTCTTCGTTTGAACCCGCCTCTATATATATATATATATTCTAAGCAGATAATGATATTAAAATAATTAATGTACATTCATATTAGAAGAAGAAAAATCATATATATTATTATTATAAAATAGTTTTGATTAATATTTAAAATGAACTTAGAAATGTAATTTTCAACTTCGGTTTAATCGTGATTTCATAACCTTTATAAATTTGGGAAACTGTGAATGATGTGATTAGATAAATATATAAAAATGTAAAGTTAAAAGTATAAAACACAAAAGATAAAAACTAAAAAAAACAAAAAGTAACAGATAATTTTTTTTTTGAAAAAAATCATTGTTTTAGAAAAAGCGTGCGCCTCATTACACCATAACGTGAGCCACGCCTTACAGAAACGGTATGAACCATTTCGTAACGATGGAGACACGTCTTGCGTCGTACGCCATGGCACGCTTTTTTGAATACTGCCCTTTACCCATCTGGCTGTTTCTCTATACAACCATTTCCCCCTCCCCCAAAAGAACATAAGGTCTGCCATGATGTGCTCAAATATCGTTTCACAACACTTTATGCAATGATTACTTAACTGAAATCTATTTCTGGCCATGAGTAGCGCCCTCGGGTAGGGTAGCGGGTTCGACCGAGGTGGCACATCGGGTACGGGGGGGGGGGGGGGGGGTGGGGGGTGGGGGTAGGGAGCTCGGGTAAGGGGAGTGGGTTCATGAACCCGATCAACCCATTGCAATTTTATTTATTTTTTAAAAATATTTTTGAAACAATACCGTTGTAAAACGGCTAATTTTAGAAAATTGTTTTTTTTCAAATTAATCACACTATATATATTAACCTATACCATCTTATTTTTTCACACCAAAACATACTTTCTTCCATTTCTCTCAAATTCAATACCTTCTTCCATTTCTCTCAAATTTCATCATGAATCCAAACACCACACCTACATCCCGTCGTAACCGATCGGATACACCGCAACAAGACCCGGAGCTTGGTTTCCAAGCGTTTTCTCAACAAGGTTATATTCCGCAACAAGCGTTTTCTCAACAAGTTCCGCAACACCCGTATATTCCTTATCAATTTACACGTCATGGTTTGCTTCAACAAGGTTTTACTCCCGCCAATTACCAACTTCCTCAACCCGCAATCAATCTCGACGACGACTTTGTTCCTGAAACCCAACAACCGCACACATCACAATCGATCTCCACACAACAATCAATCCCGGAACCATCAAACCCGACACCAACGCAAAAAGGAAAAAAGAAAAAATATGAAAATAGAGCCACCCGACAGATGTGGACTAAAGAGGACGAAGTCGCGTTAGTGTCGGCGTGGGTTGACGTTTCAGAGGACCCCGTTGTCGGTAACGCACAAACCGGTGGTAATATTTTATTATTATTATTATTATTATTATTATTATTATTATTAATATTGTTATTATTCTTATACTTGAATTTACATAAATGTAGACAGTTTTTGGAACCGAATCTCGAAGGTGTTCTATAATTCTATGGGTCGCCAAGATTATAGATCATTTCATCAACTGAACACCAAGTTCAAATACCTCAACAAGAAAATTACGTGTTTTGCCGGCATCTACAACAACTTGGTCAATAATAGATCAAGCGGAATGAGTGACGCCGACATTTTACGAACGGCACACCACCGGTACCAAGGGGATATTGGGGTTGTTTTCACCCATGAACAAGCTTGGGATGTCCTCAAAAAATGTCCAAAATGGTCAACGGTTCCAACGATGTCGACAAATTCATCCCGGGGTTCAAAACGTACCAAACCTTCCGATGATGACGAGGTCGAGCAACTTCAACGACCCATCGGGAGAAACAAGACAAAAAAAACATCAACGAGTAATACGACCGGGTCGAACCCGGACGAAAGTGTTACTCAGTTGTTGGATCTCGAACGAGAAAAACGATATCAACAAGACTTCGAGTTTTTCATAGCCCCACATGATCACCTTTCGGGAGATGTTTTGAGGGCTACTTTAGCGAGAAAAGAGAAAATTAGAAAATATCATAATTTTTAGTGTTTTGTATTTTGTAATTTTTAATTTTTTAATGAATGATATGAATTTTTATTTTTATTATTTATCTTATTTTTATTTATTAAAAATATATAAATATTTTTATTTTATTAAATAATTAAATGTATAAATAAAAGAATTAAAAAAGATGAGGTGACAAGTGGGTTCATTGGGTATTGGTACTCCACTTTTGGGTAAGGATTGGATAAGAAGGGTAGGAAAGAGAAAAGTTGATGTGGCGCTGAGGTGGCAAGTGGGTTCATTGGATAACGGTACTCATGGCCTTAGGGGTTGCTATTTGCACCCAAAAGTCAAGGGTGCAAATGCATTGAAAATTGATCCAATCATTATATATATTTTATTATTATTATTACTATTACTATTATTATTATTAACTCGTTAACTCATTATAAAATATATATATATATATATATATATATATTCTATTATTATTACTATTATTATTATAAGATATATATATATATATATACATTTTCTTATTATATTTTATTATTATTACTATTATTCTAGGGAAATTATAAATATACCCCCTCACCTCACACTTCAATTTTTTAAATTTTTTTAATTTAAATTTACATTTTACACCCTTAGATTTATTTAGTTATTTACTTTATACCTTTTAGTTTTCTATATTTTATTTTACATTTTTATCATATTAACATATATAATCGTATATTGAGTAAAATACGTTAAAAGAATATGTTTTAGTTTTAACAAATTACACCATTATAATCGTCTCGTCGATACCTTCGAAATGAGCTCAATATTGAATATTTTTTAATTTAACTATATATAGGCCGCTATAACGTATTGGTTAATTGATTTTATTTTATATTTTTGAAAAAATAAAAAATCACTCGTAAGTGTTTTAACATAAAAATAATAAATATATTAGTGTATTTTTTTATTCCAAAAATATTCAATATTGGGCTCATTTCGAAGGTACCGACGAGACGATTATAATGGTGTAACTTGTTAAAATTAAAATGTATTTTTAACGTATTTTAGTCAATATACGATTATATGTGTTAATATGATAAAAATGTAAAATGAAATATAGAAAACTAAAAGGTATAAAGTAAATAATTAAATAAGTCTAAGGGTATAAAATGTAAATTATATAATAATTAAATATAAAAAAGGAAATGATGTGAGTGAGATAGGCTTTCATAGGGTGAGGGTGTAAGTGTCGATGGGTAGGGGTTCCTAGGGGGTAGATTTAACACCACCCTGTGAGGAGTGATTTCTAAAAACTGCTTCCTCTTCTTCTTTTCTCTCCTGCTTCCTCTTCTTCTTTTCTCTCCCTAAAAACCTTGAGTGATTTCTTCCAACATCTGTGAGTGATTTCTTCCAACATTTGTGAATGATTTCTTCCAACATCGACTAAATTCAAATTACTTCTTGATTTATTTACTTTTCTTTTCGTTTTACAGTTTACAAATGTGAGTTGGCCTCAAAACTCCAAGATTCTCATCTCTACTTTAATTTCCAGGTGATGCTAATTTTATGTTAATTACTAGTTTATTCTTCTAAGATATGTACATTTTATTTTTAAACATAATATCAGTAATTAAGATTATCGGAGTACGTTTAAATGATAATATTATGATAAACTATCGATCAAACTATTCATATCACTATTCATGAGAAATTGTAGACCAACAATAACATCAAACCATGCTTGGGGTTCTTTTTACGATGCATGGGTTACATTAGTTGCTTCGGAATCAGATGAAACTTACGTATCTAATTTCGCACAATTAGAAGCAATATTGCTCACCTATCCAGGTACACTCAAATACATTATAATTAAAAATGTTGATAGGTTTAACAATTACTATTCATAGGATTGAAGTAATTTTTTTAAACTTTTTTTTAGCTGTTCTTGGTTATCTGAATGACACATGGTTGACACCATACAAGGAAATGTTTGTGTCTGCTTGGACTGACAAATTTCTCCACTTTGGAAATCAAACAAGTAACAGAGTGGAGAGTCAACATTCCAAGTTGAAAACTTACTTGGATTCTACACAATCAAGTCTACCGACATTTATGAGTAAGATACATAAACTCGTTCAGTCCCAAGATACAGAAATTAAAGCTAGTATTCAGGAGAGCAGAAGTGTCACAAAACATCTTCATCGTATACCACACTTCCAACAGTTATGTGGTTTCGTTTCACTTCATGCACTAGACATAATATTCAAAGAATATCAACATGCTCAATCTGTTGGCTTATTCTCTAGAAATTGTAATTGTCTGCTACGTACAAGTTATGGGTTACCGTGTGCGCATGAACAAATGTCATATTTGAACAAAGGTCATTCTATCCCAATTGATTCGATTGATGTATTTTGGAGGAAGCTTGATTTATCATCGTGCCAATCCTTACAAGATGATGATATTGGTTGTGAAGATGAAGTCAAAAACTTTACCGAGGAATTTAAAAAACAATCGAGACCTGGTAAGTTTAGTTTTCTGAGGAAGATAAAAGAGATAGCGAATGCATAAAAAACATGGGTTCGAGAACCTGCTGTTAACAAGAGTACTCGTGGACGTCCCTCGTTAAAGGATAAACTTTCCAGAAAACCTCATGTTGACCCGTCTTTTACAGCTCATGTTGAACCGTTTTTTACAGCTCATGGTGAACCGTCTTTTACGACTCAAGGACCCCTTAGACGTAGTTCTTCGAACGCATCAACATTTGTTGACTTGGATAAAATGAGCTACCAGGATCCAGCAAGACATAGTTCTTTTGTGGGAAAGAATTATAATGTACATCCATACGTTAATCAATTTCCAGAAATGTTTCACCGTTACATCACACATGTACATGATGTGATAGGGGATGGAAATTGTGGATTCCGAGCAATAGCTGTCTGGCTCGGTCTTCATGAAGATGCATGACCCACAATTCAGTTTCAATTGATAGAAGAGTTAGACGCATACAAGACAGAATACCTCGACATGTTTGGAAGTGAACATTGGAATACAACTTATAACACTTTAAACTTCTTTCGATCAGATCAAGGTGCACCATATGACCACTGGATGTCAATGCCTGAAATACCCGTCTTGATTGCTTGCAAATATAATGTGATATTACACGTTATGTCATTCGTTGTTCGACGTACTTACCGCTTAGATCTACTCCGGCGGCGTGGTATCAACATGTTGTTTATACAATTGGGTATGTCAATGGTAACCATTATGTGAAACTAGTTTTAGCAGAAGGATACCCGTTTCCTACCATTACATCACATTTCTTCCGTTACAGTTATCCGTGTGCTGCTGCATGGGCTACCCCGTATACAGATCGAATACAGAAGTACAATCGTCTTTTACGTGTTAATTGTACTCCAGATAATGTTATTTTAGAATAAGTAAAAATGTAATAAACATTATGTTATGCTTTATTTATATGTAAAATCTCAATGTTTATTTTTTATTTTTCTAATTATATAATTATTCAAAAAATATTTATTTATTTTTAAATATAAATTAAAAAGTAAAAAAAAACTCAAAATGTAAACCTTAAATTATAATAGACATAATAAAAAAATATAATATATAAAAAAATTATTTTTTATTAATGGATATTATATAAATATAATATAAAAAAATAAAAATAACATTATTAATCTATATAACTTAAATTCAAAACAAAAAAAAATAAAAAAATAAAAAAAAGACAACAAAAAGACAAAAACAAAAAAAACAAAAAAAACTAATCATTAATCTTGACTTTTGGGTGCATTTAGCAACTTTTGGGTGTATTTAGCCCACCCCTTCTGTTATTGTACACTTGACCTTGAAAATTGTGGGACTTGATTTGCGAGTACACTTATTTATATCTGTAAAAGCAACATCTATATCCCAAAGATTGAAGGTAAACATTACTAATACTTATAGGTACTCTTAACTCATACATCTTTTATGGTCAACACTTAAATTATTATGCGTTTGTGAAATGTGGGTGAGGTAAACTGGCCAAGACGGGAGAGTAGACCCGCCAGTGCTCGTGCGGGAGAGTAGACCCGCCAGTGCTCGTGCGGGAGAGTAGACCCTTTATGCCAGGGGAAGTGGCCCCAATATAAGGCAACATGAGACTGACTCGTTGTCACCTGAGGGTGGCTTCAGGGTGTCAGATTACGAGGGGCGGACCTTATTCCGTGAATGATTTATGAGATCAGTTTATGAAAGATTTATGCTGAAAAGATAAACTGTTTTATATGCTTTGATAACTGTTAGGAGGGACTCACTAGACCTCATGGTCTAACCCTCGCATTTTTCAAATAAAACCTTTTTCAGGTAAGCAGGTACAGAAAGGCTCTAGCAAGTAAGCAGGGCGTTAGCAAGAGAAAGATGGATAGTGTAGTGACACTATAGCTTATCTTAGTTTACTTATCTGTTAGGACTAAAAGTCCTATAAAATAGAAAGTGATATAAAGAAATAATTAGTGTTATTTATTTGTTTGTAAAGCCTCTCAAGATAATGGGCTTGGGCCTGTCAAGCCCTTGGTATTTAATGTGTGTTTAGAGTGGTAATTAGGTTAGAGGAGGAGTGGTGAGATTAGCCGTGCGCTTAACAGTGTTTAGAGAGAGAGTTTGTTCATCATTCTAATCTTGTAACTCTCTGCATTCAATCAATAAAGGATTAATTGCTTCAAATTCATTGTTACTTGATCAATCTGGGATCCACAATTGGTATCAGAGCAGAGGGACAAAACTATCGATTCAAAGGTATATTTTTTTATTTTTCTTGATCATTCATCGCACGCACTGTGTTCATCTCAAGAATTTGATTGCTTAGATTTTGGTGTTAAAACCTAAAATTGAGGCTAGATAAATTCTTCTTATAAGTTTTCTAAGATATACATGTGTTTTCAAATCGTCTGGTTGAGTAAAAATCCCTGATTTTTAAAATTCTTGATCTGTTTGGTGTTTGCTCCCTGTTCGTGAGAATTATTAATTTTTCTTGTCAAAAGTGCTAGTTGATTCGTTTTTGGTATTGTTTTTGTGAGTTTTTTGGTTAGTTTTCTTGTTAGTACTAAGTTCTTGCAGATTATCTCCCATCAAGACTGCAGAAATTCATCGAACCGGGTAAGTTTTTCTTGTTTCTGACTTGGTTTTGAAGTCCCGGTGCTAATATCTCCCGGTAGTAATAACTCCCGGTGCTGATAACTCCCGGTAGTGACTATTCCCGATACTGATATCTCCCGGTAGTAATAACTCCCGGTGCTAATATCTCCCGGTAGTAGTAACTCCCGGTGTAGTCATCTCCCGGTAGTGATAACTCCCGGTACTTTCATCTACCGGTACTCCAACTCCCGGTATATTTCGTTTCCCGGTACTCCAACTCCCGGTATATTTCGTCTCCCGGTACTTCAACTCCCGGTGCTCTTATCTCCAGGTATTTTACGATCATTGAAAGACCCGGTACCAAATCTGTAAGTCCCGGTATCCCTTCTCTGTCTGTCCCGGTCATTGTAAGTCCCGGTATCATACAATACCAGAACTTGCTCTCTGCTGCAACTTGGGTTTTGTGATTTTTGAACTTTCATAACTTCAAATCACCATAACTCACTCAAAAATCAGAATTTTACAATGAAATTTTACAGGGTTACTCAAAATGTGATTCTGAACAAATTCTCTGGGAATGTTTCCTACTAAAGACATCTACAACTATGAGTTCGATCACACCACAGTAAACTGGACAAACTCTCAATTCTGGAACAGTCTTTGAATTCCGGATCTGAGTTTTTTGTTTAAATTCTGGATCGATATCTTGAATTGTCTCACGATCATTTCTTTCAAGTAACAATGTCTTATCCAAACTACTCTGAGCTCAAAGAGAAAGTTTCCCAATTAGAAGCCAAAATCTCTAAGCTAGAAGCCGAAGCTAAAATCAAGTATGACTCCATAGGCAAGCTAGCTATTGAAAAGGCTGAGGATAAATGTGTGATAGAGAACTATCAATCTGAATGCTCAGCCATTTCAAAAAGAGCCGAATCCCTAGAGACTCAATTATCTGAAATCACCGAAAAGCTCAGTAAGTCTCAAGAAGAGAATAATAAGATTGTCAATCTTCGCTTAATCGTTCAAAAAGAAAATGATAAGTTGACTAACAAGCTTAAGGATCTTGAATCCAAACTTTACAAGCGAGGACAATCAGACCAAACGATTCATTTGAACAAACCTAAGGAATTCATATACTACAACTCTCTTTGGGGACTCAGATATGATAATCCGTGTTACCTTAAGAAAATCTTATCTAAGGTTCCCACCCTTTATGAGTTCAACTTTTTGGGACTAGATAAGACATACCCTGAGTATAAGATCAAGTGGACTAAACCATCACAGGAGGATGAGGAAAAGGAAGACCTTAAAAGAAAAACAGGAATTCCTCTACCCAAAGTAGGGGAAAAGCCTGAAAATATTGAACCTAAATCGGAAGATGAGCCGCCTAGGAAAAACATAAATGTACAGATACCTTTCGTGTACGAAACGCTTAATGCGTCATATTTAAAGAGCAAAACTCCTTATCTCTCCAACGATTACTTTGACATCTGTTCGCTTGCCAAAACGGTGGAAACGCCGGTTCCCGTTCCGGCAACGCCATATGCAGATTATAATGATAAATCAGAGTTCAAACGTTATGTTCCACCTCTGATTTTGGAAAACATAATTTTTAAACTTGAAGAATCGATTGCAAGGGATAAGGTCATTTATGAAACCGAAAGAACTGTACTCTTAGCCACTATTGAGAAGCTAAAAAATAACAAACCTGAGACATTACCCGAATCAGAAAGAGCAACATATCGAACCGAGATTGCTAAGTTGAATTCTCAACTGTCCGCATTGGCGACATAAGCTTTAACGTTGTGAATGGATAAGGTACATCCAGTGGATACTCCAATGACGCCTGTCACTCTTGAAACAATCTCGTTTGACTCTGCTCCAATTTATTCGGATAGTTCCTCGTGTAACGCCTTTATAGGAGTGTCTGGTGACACAAATGCCAAGGATTTATGTTTTCTAAATAAAGGTAAGGCGGTTCAAACCGAATCTGCTCAAAGGAATCTTTTCTCTGACTTTACTAATCCCTTTGCGGATATTTCCTTTAACTGTTCCTCATCCGACTATGACGGTGAAAACCCATTTGGTTCTACACGACAGTTTTCTGAGTTTATGAATTCCTCTGTTTGTCATGATGAATATGTTTCGAAAATTGATTATGCCCCAAAGCCTGTAAGTCACAGTCAACTTTTGGAGAAAATGCCCTCACCGGTAAATTTTGAAAAGGGAGAATGTTCTAACTCCAAAAACGTTTCTAAGACCACTTCTTCAAAATCTAAATCTAAAAGACGGTCAAAGAAACGCTCAAATACCGGTAATTCTCACAAAAGACAATCTTACTACTCTAGTTCCTCTGACAGTGAGCTTAATGATTCTTCAGATAATCATATTTTTAGAAAAGTAAAAATGGTTTGGAGAAAGAAATCAACTACAGAAGACAGTGATGGAAACAAGTCTCATAATTCTCCTGTAGTTGATACAAAGTCATTTACTTCCAAGACTGGCTCACGTGCTCATGTTTACCCTATAGCTAAGCTAATCAGTCTAAACCGAGCAAAGATCTGTTGCACTTATTGTGGAAAAAGTGACTTTGTACATCCAAGGTATGTGAACAACTGGTATGGTACCTATAGCATCCCCAATCCCCATATTAAAGTCAAGACATCTAACCACCAAGGATCCATCAAAGCATGGATACCAAAATCTTTTTGATCTATTTTTGCAGGGATTTCATGTGTGATAATATACATAATTTTATTTTCACATGACTGCGGTCGGAGGTTGTGCCACATTTGAGGGGGAGCATCAGGTATTTGACATATACATGAAATTTTTGTGAATTCAAAGAACCGTGGCAATTCATCCTGAAAAACTTACTTGAGTTTGTTTTTCTCCGTTTTTAAATTCCAGAATTGCCACGTGTTATATTTTCTTTGATTTAGTTATTTCCATGTCTCACATATTTTGTTGATTTTTCGATGGAAATACACCCGCTTGAATTCTAATTTTGGTCTCATAGTACGTCCTTACTTACTAATGATTCAGTTCTTCTCTGGTAAATTAATTGTGACTTGCTCTTCACAATTAAACTTTCTGATCAATTGTTTCATTTGTTGCAAACACTGTGCTTACTGAGTCATCCTAGTCGCGCTTGACCTTGTTCTTTGATCTTCATTCACATTTTATAATGACTTCTGATCAACTCAGATCAGGACTCGTTCTTAAAAGATTGACTTCTAAACATGCCAATTTAGAACTCGTACTTCAATGTGTGCTTAATGTTTTATTGGTTCATTCAAAGAGTGTTAGGAATTACATCGTTTCTATGGTCTATCCAGAACCGGAAGGACCTACCCAAGAAACACATCCTTTTTAGATAACAGTGAGGGGTCTAGATGTATAGACGAGTTTGGAGTGAAAAAAAAATGGTGAGGATGTGACAGGACTTAAAAGACATATTGGTCCTTACCAAACCGAGTCAGTTAGCCGGGTAACCACACAATCTATTCATTCTCGTTCTTTGGAGATGAATATTGAAACAGACATGGACCCAGTGTCGACAACTCGTGTCACCCCACCTAGCCACTCAAGCATCTCACAAAAGATGTTTGTTTCATAAATGCACGGAGATTTAGCACATAATCTATCTATTCCTCACTCGGAGGTCTTAGATATTGAAAAAGGAAGACATCAGCTCCGGTCTCTGAACTTCAGATTCTATTCACTGTGTCAATTGATTTTTAACTTGATTCCCAGGTTAAATCAATTTTTGAGCCAAATCGATATAAATTATTTCTTTCACACATGCACGAGTCTTTGTGATTCCCATTGCATATCTTTGTGATATTGCCGGAACAGTTTGAGAGGTAATTTTTAATATTTTACTTTAGTGATAACTGGAAGTCCTATCAGAGATACCCCGATGCCAACTCTGAACATAGGCCACACAATTATTTTAATTGTTGTGATAACAGTTACTATTGTGTTTCTGTGTTAGATGATTACCCCATTTTGGTTACTTAATGTTTTATCTGGTACTTTTGCTACTCATCAGTGTTGTCTTTGAAGTTACATGATGCTCAGGATGCTCCTAATCATCATGAGGGGGAGAACTGATACAAATTCAAAGACAAAGATCATCATCATGAGGGGGAAAACGTTATAAAAGTTCAAGTTGAGGGGGAGTAAGCAAAAGTTGAGGGGGAGTAACTATTATAACCTGTGCTGAAAATATTACAACGTGCATGGTTCTTCTATCCGTTTAACAAAGTGCTGAAGTTTTCAAAGCTAATTCAGCTCGTGGTTCAACTCGTGATACTAAGAAGACCAAGAGCATAATTCAAGGGGGAGCGTGAAAGACCTGAAGCCAAGCATCGACAACATCTGTCAAAGGTTCAAGAGAAAGATAAGATCAAGATCGGAAGAGTTCAAGTTCGTATTTTTTCTTTATATAACTTTAGGGGGAGATTGTTAGGACTAAAAGTCCTATAAAATAGAAAGTGATATAAAGAAATAAATAGTGTTATTTATTTGTTTGTAAAGCCTCTCAAGATAATGGGCTTGGGCCTGTCAAGCCCTTGGTATTTAATGTGTGTTTAGAGTGGTAATTAGGTTAGAGGAGGAGTGGTGAGATTAGCCGTGCGCTTAACAGTGTTTAGAGAGAGAGTATGTTCATCATTCTAATCTTGTAACTCTCTGCATTCAATCAATAAAGGATTAATTGCTTCAAATTCATTGTTACTTGATCAATCTGGGATCCACATTCTCAGTTGTGTAGGTTGTTTCCGCCAACCATTTTCGGATATTATGTAAGAAATTGTAGATCGCGATTTTGGGTTATTTAATTTATATGAAACGAATTGTTTAAAAATGTTGGGTTGTTACAGTTGGTATCAGAGCCATAGTTTAAGGGATTTAGGTGACCGGACGGGCCTAAACTTAAACTTGGGAGTAGAAATCACAACTGAGAATCAGGAAAATGCGTTAGGAGGTCACTATTATAGAGATAGGACTGATAGGGTACTGAGGACTGTCATGTAAGGTAAGTTTGAAATTTCACCTGGCCAGTGTAATTGCGAACTTACAGGTACATGTATGTGCTTAACCTGCCTTATTATTCCGAAGTGGTAGTAAGGAACTAGTGTTTATGTCATGTGCCAGCACTTTAGAATGTCAGCAAGATCCCTGAGGGGTAGACTGAGACCTTTGTTGGGGAAGTTTCTTGAGAAGTCATGGATGATGTGATGTATGTATACATCGTTGAGACGGATTGTTGTTTGGAATGTTATGAGCCGTCTAGAGGTAGACCTTCGTGGTTCGAAGAGGATGAGTGATTACTTTTGAGTAAGTCTTCTGGATCAGGAGAGTCTCGATTCTAGGAATCGTGGGATAGATCTGTTATATGGCTGGACGCATGTGGCAAGCATTGAGAAATTGATGAGCCTTCAGGATAAGTTCAATTCGGATAGGTGAGTACTCAAATGAGGAAGTATAGAGGTTTCCTACTACTAGACACGTTAAGTGTGAAATGATGAAGTTGTGAGAACGTACGAATTAGTTGACGTGTTGTAACCAATGTGATTCGGGAAGGGATGATGATCTGCTTAGACGTATGTCGGCTGGAAAAAGTAATCTAGAAATTTCCGGTATACCAAGGAGAGGCTCATGGGTGTGAGCTTGTCGGGATGTACAAGGTTGGCCTGGTGCCAAGTTGTCAGTGAGCGAGTTTTCTTGGTAGAAGATTCTCGTTGTGCGCGATCTTGAGGTACTAGATGAATAGATAGTGCACGATGTTGAATAGATAGTGCGCGATCTTGAGGTACTAGATGAATTTTGGGGGATTTTGTGGTGTGATGTGTGCCTCTGTTATGAGGAACAGATGAGGGAAGCTGTAGTAATGTCGACCTTGCGAGAATTTCAGGCGATAAGAAGTTGACTTCTGTCTTTAGTGAGTAAGTTAGAGCAACGACATATAAGTTAGACTCGCTAGAAGAAATAAGAGGAGTGCATCCAACTTTTCTTGTGTCAAATCTGAAGAGATGTTTGGTTGAGACCGATGTAGCCATTCCATTTGAAAATGTTAGCATCGATGAGAGACTGTCGTACGAAGAAGAACCAATAGAGATTGTGGACAGCAAGGTCCGGAAATCAAGAATAGAGAAATTCGGCTAGTAAAAGTTCAGTGTAGGTATCATTAGGGGGCGAGAGGCAGCGTGGGAGGTAGAATCCGATACGAAGTCTAGGTACCCTCTCCTTTTCGAAAATGGAATTCCGGGGACGGAATTCTTTTGAGGGGGGAGTGTTGTAACGACCCAGACCTTTTTCGAAGAGTTTTGCGGTTGGTGTGGAGTTTTAAAGAAAAGTAGAAGTTGAGGGGACAATTGATAAATAAGAGAGGGAGTATAAAAGGGCACAAAACCCTAGACAACCTTCCCATTTCCTGATTTCTTTGTGGTTGTCGGCTGAGATTTTGGAGAGAAAAAGAATACTAGAGTTTTGAGGGTTTTGGTGCATTTGAAGAGAAGAATCATCAAGTCTTGGAATCAGAAGAAGGAACTGGATTGGAATTCGTTTTTGTAGTAATCTAGTAGGTAACCCTTAATCCATAACTCCATCTAAGATTCGTCTGGTGATTTGTGGTTTTGAGAGTTTTCTTGCAAAAAGTTGTTTAAGACCATTAAGGGAGATTTAAGCATCTGTGGGTTGTGTTTAGGCAGTAAAACTTTGTGGGATTTGATATTGGGCCTGTATGTAGTTAATCGTCGCATTATCTTACTGTTTAATGGGTGTTTGGCTTGATTTCGAGCATTTAACTCGAACAGCGCCTCTTCCGGAAACCTTCTTGCGAAGCAGGTGTCCGGAAGTTGTCCGGGTAGCTTCTTGTCGCAGGTTACCGGGTATAGTGTCCGGAAAGGTTAAGTGTCCGGAAAGGTTAAGTGTCCGGAAAGGTTAAGTGTCCGGAAAGGTTAAGCGTCCGGAATGTAGAGTTATCCGGAAAGTGGTGTTATCCGGAAAGCAGAGGTGTCCGGACATTGTGGTGTCCGGTAAGTAGAAATGTCCGGGAAGTAAGAGTGTCCGGTAAGTGATGTCCGGACGGTTCGGTTAGTTAGCTTATGTGTTTATCCTTTGACTCAGGTAGATCGTTTGGGGAGTACAGAGCAAGGTAGGAAGGAAGTAAGCATATCAGGTGAGTTTTCTAAACTAAAATGTGTGGCTTTTAAAGTGTTTTCAAAATATGTTTGATTGATGAGAATTTGCCATGCTTTATTTTTATGCTTTAATTGCATGAAAGATGTTTAAAGTTTTATGAGAATATATGCATACATTGTGATAGACGTAAACTGGCCAAGACGGGAGAGTAGACCCGCCAGTGCTCGTGTGGGAGAGTATACCCTTTATGCCAGGGGAAGTGGCCCCAATATAAGGCAGCATGAGACTGACTCGTTGTCACCTGAGGGTGGCTTCAGGGTGTCAGATTACGAGGGGCGGACCTTATTCCGTGAATGATTTATGAGATCAGTTTATGAAAGATTTATGCTGAAAAGATAAACTGTTTTATATGCTTTGATAATTGTTAGGAGGGACTCACTAGACCTCATGGTCTAACCCTCGCATTTTTCAAATAAAACCTTTTTTCAGGTAAGCAGGTACAGAAAGGCTCTAGCAAGTAAGCAGGGCGTTAGAAAGAGAAAGATGGATAGTGTAGTGACACTATAGCTTATCTTAGTTTACTTCTCAGTTGCGTAGGTTGTTTCCGCCAACCATTTTCGGATATTATGTAAGAAATTGTAAATCGCGATTTTGGGTTATTTAATTTATATGAAACGAATTGTTTAAAAATGTTGGGTTGTTACAGAACTTCTACCCATTTCTCACATATCATAACTTAATTCATCTCAGTTTAAGTCTAGGTACCTCTCTAGCATACCTAGTTCGCTTAAACTTATGCTCTGATACCATATTGTAACGCCCCAAATTCCGGGCTAATTTGAACCTCAAATTTCCACAAGTTATGATAATATAAACTTCAAACTTACATAAATAGCAAGTGAATTAATCATCAAGAGTACATTTACAGATACATGATTCTACAAATAACCTATTAATCTAATTATGTCACTATAATCAGATTAACTAAGTTATCTAAGCAATCCCTCAAAATCTCCTTCTATTAATTGACTTCCTTGCTATTCCAAAACGCTCGTCCCACAACCCTTTATTTTCCCGAGCCGGTACCTGGTAAGAAAACATCATTTGAAACGATTAGGCCAACGCCTAGTGAGAACATTCGTTCCCACAATAATATTTGCAAAAATCAATGTAAACACATTATAACAAACCTGAATACTCCTTTTCTTACCATACGTGTAACTCTATTCCGTTAACACGATTTTTACCCAATTCCATGAATATGACTGACAATAATTCCATCATCATATCATGTCTCAGAGCTGCCCTACGATTCTCCACTGAATCTAGAGTAATGCTCTTATTCCAGAAATCGCGATATACACATGCCCATTTCTGTACACATCTATTCCAGAAACCGTAATACACACATGCTCGTTTCTGTATGTATCTAAGAAATAACAATATACACATGCCTATTTCTTAGAAAAGGAAACAGAGATTATAATATATACATGCCAACCTCGTCTTTTCCTTAGCAATCTGGAATTACGTTTATTCCAAGATTTCTCACACACATCAGAATAATGATTTATCTTCATCTATTCTACGTGTACATAACCATTTTGTGCCTATGGATCCATTACACTTATTTCACACCTGCCTAGTATCAAACTAGCACAATCTATAAGCCTAACACACTAACATTCTACGGTTCGTATGTTCAAGCTACAAAGATTATAATTCAATTCCTAAATCGCTCTTTTCCACGATTAACAAAGCCTAAAATCATTCAGCTCCTCAAAGTGTCCGGTCAACATGTTTTCCGGATAACTTAAACTATCCGGACGATTACACTTTCCGGATAACTACAACTCACCGGGTAAACCATACTTTCCGGATACATTTCTAATCCGGACAACATCCGGAGACAAAGACAATCCGGATACCATCCAGTAACTAATTCTATCCGGATACTTACAAGAAGATTAAAACTTACCGGATACTTTGCACGTCCGGAAACATTCTTCACAGGGGTTTCCGGATACGACTTTTTATCCGGAAACTTCGGTCTGCATCCTAAAATTCGATCTAAATCGATGTTTGTTCGATTCAGCTCATTCCAGACCATTCCATACGGTTCATAAATAGTTTATACAACTATTTCAAGGTTTAATTTAACATATAAGCACTGATTTAAGCAAACAACAAATGAACTCACCTTTCTTGAAGAAAACTCACTTTCTTGCACAAATTTGATTCCAATTTGCTGTAAACGATTTTGAAAACCTAAACAATACACAGATTCGTTTATAACCCAGCATCTACAACAATTATATCTGAAAACATGATAGATTCCTCACCAAATTGAAGCCAAAACTCTTGTTTTTCTTCCTTTTCTTCTTTTTCTCTCTTTTCTTTCTCTCTGCCTCTTGACCGACCCAGATCACAAAAACACTGAGATATTTTCCATCTCATTTGCTTTATCCATACATACTTTCATAAATGACCAAATACACCTCCAAGTTCCAATATTTCCAAAAGTAACTTCTAACGTTCATCTCTTATATTTTAACCCCAATGAATTATAAACTTACAATATAATTCAAGGTTTTAACCAAAATACACATAGATCCCAATCCTCATTAAAATAATATTATTGAAAATTCAGGATGTTACAATACTCCCCAACTTGAAAATGATTTCGTCCTCGAAATCAGAATCAGGTAAACAGATGGGGATACCTATCCTTCATATTCTCTTCCGACTCTAAAGTCACATTAGCACCTCGATGGTGTTTCCACTGTACTTTCAACATAGCTACTTCCTTGCCATTACGTAGCTTTCTAACCAATCTTTCCAAAATTGCCTCTGGTTCTTCCACACATCGGCTCTTTTCATCCACTCTTACATTAGTAAGTGGGATCACATCTTCCTCTTCGGCTAAGGATTTCCGAAGATAACACACATGAAAAGTGTTATGGATCCCTTCCAACTCCGGTGGAAGATCCAACTGATAAGCTTGCAATCCTATCCTTTTAGTAATAGTGAAAGGTCCTAGAAAACGAGGACTTAACTTCCCACGTTTACCAAACCTTATCACACCTTTCCATGGGGATACCTTAAGCATTACACGCTCCCCAACTTGGAATTCTTTCGGTCTTCTTTTCGGATCAGCATAACTCTTTTGTCGATCCTGTGATGCTTTCATATGCTGCCGAATTTCTTTCACCTTGTCAGCTGTTTGTTGTACCAGTTCCGGACCAGCAAACTGTTTCTCTCCGGCTTCTAACCAACACACCGGAGTTCTACATTTCCGGCCATACAAGGCTTCGAAAGGTGCTCTTCCAATACTAGAATGGTAACTATTGTTATATGCAAATTCTACTAACGGTAGATGCGTATCCCAATTACCTCCAAAATCCAATACACATGATCTGAGCATATCTTCCAAAGTTTGAATAGTCCTTTCACTCTGTCCGCCAGTCTGTGGATGATAAGCAGTGCTCAAATTTACCTTTGTACCCAATTCTTCTTGTAGTGACTGCAAAAATCTCGAGGTAAACCGGCTATCACGATCTGACACTATCGACACCGGTATACCATGCCTTGACACCACTTCATCAATATATAGCTTCGCAAATTTCTCAATTGGTGACGCGTCTTTCATAGCTAGAAAATGAGCACTCTTAGTCAAACGATCCACAATCACCCAAATAGTGTCGTTACCTTTCTGAGTCCTTGGTAACTTTGTCACGAAATCCATGGTGATCTTCTCCCACTTCCATTCCGGAATCTCCAAAGATTGGAAACTTCCGTAAGGTTTCTGATGTTCAGCTTTCACTAACGAACATGTTACACACCTTTCCACTATTCGTGCCACATCTATTTTCATAGCTGGCCACCAATAGTGTAACTTCAAATCTCTATACATCTTAGTACTTCCAGGATGTATAGAATACTTAGATCTATGAGCATCTTCGAGAATCAACTCTCGATTTCCACCAATCTTCGGTACCCAAACACGACCCTGAAATAACTTGATTCCACAACCATCTTCAGTCAACTGAAAATGTTGTTTGCTCATTACTTCTTCTTTCAGATTTTCTTCCCGTAAGGCTTTCATTTGTGCCTCTTTTATCCTTTCCATCAAACTTGATGCGACATCAATTCTAGTGTTAGTTGTTTTCAATCACCCACTATATTCCTTTCTACTTAAAGCATCAACTACTACATTTACTTTACCAGGATGGTAATGCAATTCACAATCGTAGTCTTTAAGTAATTCTAACCAACGTCGTTGTCTCAGATTTAATTCTTTCTGATCAAAGACATGTTTCAAGCTCTTATGATCAGTATAAAGAGTACACTTCGTTCCATACAAATAATGCCTCCACAGCTTCAAAGCAAAAACAACCGCTGCTAATTCCAAATCATGCATAGGATAATTCTTCTTATGCTCTTTAAGTTGTCTTGATGCATATGCAATCACTTTGCCACGTTGCATAAATACACATCCCAGACCCATCTTTGAAGCATCACTATAGACCACCAAATCTTCTGTTCCTTCTGGTAAGGCAAGAATAGGAGCTTCACATAACTTTTGACGTAAGGTTTTGAAAGCTTCATCTTGTTTTTCTGTCCAAACAAACTTCACATTCTTCCGAGTCAACACAGTCAAAGCAGAAGCAATCTTTGAGAAGTCTTTAATAAACCTTCGGTAGTAACCAGCTAAACCCAAGAAACTTCTTATTTCAGACACGCTCTTCGGTGTCTCCCAATATGTCATAGCTTCTATCTTTGCTGGATCTACTTTAACTCCCTCCGAAGTGATCACATGACCTAAAAATTGTACCTCCTTTAACCAGAATTCACATTTCAAGAACTTCGCGTACAATTTCTCTCTTCTCAACACTTCCAAAACTTCACGTAGATGATATTCATGATCTGCTTCAGTCTTTGAATAAACAAGTATGTCATCAATAAATACAATGACAAACTTGTCCAAAAATGGTCGACACACTCTGTTCATCAGATCCATGAACACAGCAGGACCATTTGTCAACCCAAATGGCATTACAAGAAATTCATAATGCCCATACCTTGTTCTAAACGTTGTCTTAGAAATATCTTCATTTCGTACTTGAACTTGATGGTACCCCAACCTCAAATCAATTTTAGAAAAACATCCCGCACCTTGGAGTTGATCAAACAGATCATCAATCCTTGGGAGCGGATACTTGTTCTTAATCGTCACCTTATTCAACTCACGGTAATCTATACACATTCTCATAGTACCATCTTTCTTCTTAACAAACAACACCGGAGCTCCCCACGACGAAGAACTCGGTCTAACAAAACCTTTATCTAACAACTCCTGAAGTTGAGTCATCATCTCTTTCATTTCGGCCGGCGCTAAGCGATACGGTGCGCATGCTATTGGTGCCGATCCATGGATAAGATCAATACGAAACTCTACCTGCCGTTCACTCGGTAGGCCTAGAAGATCATCAGGAAATACGTCCGGGAATTCACGTACCACCTTAATATCTTCCACTTGTTTCTTTTTCGTCCTTACATCTAAAACATACGCCAGATAGGATGAACATCCTTTCATTAAACATTTACGTGCTTTTGCAACAGAAATTAACGGAACTTCCACTTTTATCTTTTCCCTAAAGATGAGTACATCATCCCTATCAACTATCGGAATCCGGATTAATTTCTTTGCACAAAGTATCTCCGCCTGATTGACTGTTAGCCACTCCATACCCACAATCACATCGAATCCCCCAATTTCCATCAACAACAAGTCGATCAGAAATTTCGTTTCCCCTATTGAAATAAAACCACCATCTAATCTTTCACGAACCAAAACTTGACCCCCGTTAGCTACCTCAACTACTAAAGTATCTTCCAAGGTAGTGACAGGCATAGCTAACTTGTGGTAAAACAACTTGGACACAAACGACAAATTTGCTCCACAATCAAATAAAACGCGCGCAGGACAAGAATTAACAAGGAATGTACCCGAGACAACATCTTTTGATTCCTTAGCCTCATCAGCGGTCATCTGAAATGCTCGGCCCGTTGGCTTCGGAACGTTTGGTTTCTTACTTTGATCCCCACTCTTCTTCAGTTTTGGACAATTTCGACGAAAATGACCCAATTGTTTACATTCGTGACAAGTAAACCCTTGCACCGGACAATTGCTCATCAAATGCCCACTTTTACCACACTTGAAACACTCCAATGCTGTCACCCGGCACGGTCCATAATGTTTACTCTTACACTTTGAACACCAATTTGGTTCACGACGTGATTCGTAAGAAATGCCTTTACCAGCGGTCCTTGACTTCTGTGAAGACTCTGATCGGCCTTCCCATTTCCGTTTCTCCCCAACCTGGGTCTTTTCCTCTTTATCCTTCGCATAAACTTCCTCCATTACCTTCGCTTCTTCAATAGTTTTCCTCAATGTTGAAGCTTTAGCATTCCTTACTCGGGACATAATGTCCGCGGGCAAACCCTTCAGGTAAGCTTTAATCTTTTCTTTCTCATTCGGAGCCACATGCCCCACCAGATTTAGCTTCTCCATGAACGTTTCAGTATACTTTCTCACAGTCATATTTCCTTTCTTGAGAGTTCGAAACTCTTCTTCGATTCTATCCATTTCGTTTTCATTACAATATTCTTCCAAAACTTTCTTTTTAAATGACTCCCAATTCATAGCAGCCAATATTGGAGCCGAAATTGTAGCTGTTACCACGTTCCACCAAGTCAGCGCATTCCCTTTTAACATCTGAGAAGCAAATCTGACCTTTGACCTCTCGTCACATTCACAATCCCGAAAGACTTGTTCCATTTCCCTTAACCAATTCATACAAGCGACAGGATTTTCCGCTCCAGTAAACTCTGGCGGTTTACAACTTAAAAACGTTTTATAAGAGCAGATCCTTTCTACCCTTTTTTCCGCCTCTGACCCAGGGTTACCAACTGGATTTATTACCCCAGTATCAGTTCCCGTTCGACGCAGCTCCGTACTTCGATCGTTCAGTGCTTTCATAAACATTTCAGTCTGTTGTGCCATGGCCCAATTCATCATTCGCGTCATGTTTTCCATCATACGCGACCCCACCGTCGACTCTTGAGTTTCTTGAAAGGCAGTACTGGTACCCGTTCTAGGTACCTGTCTATCAGCTCCTCCCGGAAACTGTAATCGCGGAGGACTTTCATGAATCTCACTAGATCCAGGTCGCTTTTCTCCTGACCAATCCATTCCGGTCCTATCCATTGAAGAAATAAGAGACATTGGTGGCGTATTCACCATCGTTCTGATATAACACAAAGAAATAACCATAAGAAATGGTTACATATATCTCGACATACGAAACATACTTTACCGATCATTAGTCACCGTAATAAATTAGAAACAAGTATGCTTATGTAACAACATATTCATAATAACAGTAGCTAATTGAAATTGTGAACATACTTTACATGAGAATCCTCGTTACCATTGTTACAGTACTAATTTCACATATTTCCGTTGACTCTAAGACTATCCCGTCTTAGAACTTCTACCCATTTCTCACATATCATAACTTAATTCATCTCAGTTTAAGTCTAGGTACCTCTCTAGCATACCTAATTCGCTTAAGCTTATGCTCTGATACCATATTGTAACGCCCCAAATTCCGGGCTAATTTGAACCTCAAATTTCCACAAGTTATGATAATATAAACTTCAAACTTACATAAATAGCAAGTGAATTAATCATCAAGAGTACATTTACAGATACATGATTCTACAAATAACCTATTAATCTAATTATGTCACTATAATCAGATTAACTAAGTTGTATAAGCAATCCCTCAAAATCTCCTTCTATTAATTGACTTCCTTGCTATTCCAAAACGCTCGTCCCACAACCCTTTATTTTCCCGAGCCGGTACCTGGTAAGAAAACATCATTTGAAACGATTAGGCCAACGCCTAGTGAGAACATTCGTTTCCACAATAATATTTGCAAAAATCAATGTAAACAAATTATAACAAACCTGAATACTCCTTTTCTTACCATACGTGTAACTCTATTCCGTTAACACGATTTTTACCCAATTCCATGATAATGACTGACAATAATTCCATCATCATATCATGTCTCAGAGCTGCCCTACGATTCTCCACTGAATCTAGAGTAATGCTCTTATTCCAGAAATCACGATATACACATGCCCATTCCTGTACACATCTATTCCAGAAACCGTAATACACACATGCCCGTTTCTGTATGTATCTAAGAAATAACAATATACACATGCCTATTTCTTAGAAAAGGAAACATAGATTATAATATATACATGCCAACCTCGTCTTTTCCTTAGCAATCTGGAATTACGTTTATTCCAAGATTTCTCACACACATCAGAATAATGATTTATCTTCATCTATTCTACGTGTACATAACCATTTTGTGCCTATGGATCCATTACACTTATTTCACACCTGCCTAGTATCAAACTAGCACAATCTATAAGCCTAACACACTAACATTCTACGGTTCGTATGTTCAAGCTACAAAGATTATAATACAATTCCTAAATCGCTCCTTTCCACGATTAACATAGCCTAAAATCATTCAGCTCCTCAAAGTGTCCGGTCAACATGTTTTCCGGATAACTTAAACTATCCGGACGATTACACTTTCCGGATAACTACAACTCACCGGGTAAACCATACTTTCCGGATACATTTCTAATCCGGACAACATCCGGAGACTAAGACAATCCAGATACCATCCGGTAACTAATTCTATCCGGATACTTACAAGAAGATTAAAACTTACCGGATACTTTGCACGTCCGGAAACATTCTTCACAGGGGTTTCCGGATACGACTTTTTATCCGGAAACTTCGGTCTGCAGCCTAAAATTCGATCTAAATCGATGTCTGTTCGATTCAGCTCATTCCAGACCATTCCATACAGTTCATAAATAGTTTATACAGCTATTTCAAGGTTTAATTTAACATATAAGCACTGATTTAAGCAAACAACAAATGAACTCACCTTTCTTGAAGAAAACTCACTTTCTTGCACAAATTTGATTCCAATCTGCTGTAAACGATTTTGAAAACCTAAACAATACACAGATTCGTTTATAACCCAGAATCTATAACAATTATATCTGAAAACATGATAGATTCCTCACCAAATTGAAGCCAAAACTCTTGTTTTTCTTCCTTTTCTTCTTTTTCTCTCTTTTCTTTCTCTCTGCTTCTTGACCGACCCAGATCACAAAAACACTGAGATATTTTCCATCTCATTTTCTTTATCCATACATACTTTCATAAATGACCAAATACACCTCCAAGTTCCAATATTTCCAAAAGTAACTTCCAACTTTCATCTCTTATATTTTAACCCCAATGAATTATAAACTTACAATATAATTCAAGGTTTTAACCAAAATACACATAGATCCCAATCCTCATTAAAATAATATTATTAAAAATTCAGGATGTTACACATTTCGACCTTAGTTGTGCATTATTGCAATGGAAAGAAATGTTACATGTTATTGTAGAAAAATGATTCGAAAAAAAACACAGATGTAAAAATATTAGTCCATAAGAATCCGCCGATTTTAAATGATTCAACAAGTGTTACACATTTTAAGAGGTGGCATTATAGTACTCGGGATGCTCTTGCCAACTTATTCTCATACAAAAAAAGTCCAGATGAAAAGGATGATAAACAAAAGAGGTGGCAAATGTGGTCGATTATGTCTACTATGTGACCATTTATCTGATGATATTGTCCCTAACCATGATTAAATTGGTTTTCAATCCACTCTCATATTCAAGGATGTTAGAATGCATTCAAGACCCAAAAATAAGTATATATGGAAAAAAGACGTACAGACAAGAATGGATCGGTCCGATCATAGGAAGTGTTGAGGAAGTACGAACCGTGAATGATGCGATGAAGCATATGCAAACCAAGTTCCCAATCTATACGCTAGAATCATCATGTCTGTTCAATCCAACTCTAACCCTATCAAATCTCCCCTTCTGGGATCGACGTTTTGCATCATATTGAACAATGGAGCCCTGATAAGCCACAAAAAGCTTACAAACTCATTGCAAATTTTGGGCAACAGGGATCGATCGTCTCCATATTATGCTGAAAGAGAAACCCTAACTATTTTAAGAGAAATGCATTAGAAACTGTCCAAATGGTAGATTTCTTTAAGATGCCAATATATCACATTTACACCAACTGATACTAAACACAAACAAATCAATCGAAAGCAAATGATACAAACAAAGCAGTGGTATTTACTTGGTAACCATGGTTTTGTGACATCCGGGAAACCCCTCTCAGCAGATGGAACCTGATAAAAAATTGACGAACCAACTGCTACCCTTGATAGAAAAATTGACAGAAAGCAAACAATACAAACAAAGCTGCAGATATTAAACAATCGACGCTAAACATAAACAAACCAAAATCGATTATAAGAAAGCTATCGATTTGAAGAAAGCAAACTTATATAATATAAAATTTTGAAGAAAGCGAAAGGAAACAAACCAATTTTGCAGCAAAAAGATCGATGGAAACATAGATAAAAACTCAGACTTCATAGCACAATCTTGAGTTTTCTAAACACGCAAAATCCATGAAAAGATTATGCAGAAACTGATGATATTAGGGTTTAGCAAGAGAGAAACCAGATTAGTCGGCAAGAACATAAAGAAATCTTGTGCTTCCAATTACCTCATTCAAGCAATTTTGAAAACCAGGGATCAACTGAGTCGTTTATGGAGAGAGAGAGAGATCGAACAGTGATGATGGTTCTGAGAGGAAGCGTGAAAAGTTTTTTGGGAGCAGGGTAGTCGCTTTGGGAGTTGGAATCGACTTTTTAGAGTGGGATTAAAATACAAGATTTGAAAAAAGGCTTCACTGTTTGTGCATTATGCTTTCTGATTTTATATAAATTTTTTAATACAAATATGTGACTTCCAACGTGAAAAAAATATATTTTTCATTCAATATCGAGAAATGAAGGGGACGTATGAGAAAAAATGACTAAGCGGGAATAAAATTTTCATTCCCCCCAATTTGGTCAGTAATGGAAATTAATGGGTTTTGGGTAATGATTCCATTATATTATATCAAACCAAACAACAATTTTCATTATCATTCCCATTCCTTACCCTTAATACCCCCAACCAAACACCCCCTAAGACTTTTAAGACTTTAATACTTTTGGTTAACATGCTTTATAAAATAATATAGATATGGATATAAATATAGATTAGGATTATTACTTAGTTTAATTTATTAATTATTAGTTCTAAAGTTGGATTAGTATTAGGATTAGTTTGAACTTAGTTTCCATAGTTATCTAGTATAAATAGGATTATTAGGTTTCAATTGAAAATCAGTAAATTCAGATATCGTTTTAATGAAGTTCTCTTTGAGAGTATTTGTGAGTTTTTCTCATTAATTTCTAAGTTTTACGTTATAAACTCGTTCACTATTGGGATTTGACGCTTGTCGATCCGTTCCACGCAATTCCTACTGCGTCAGTTGGTATCAGAGCAGGTTTCTCCGGTCTCTTATATTAACAATGGCCGACCGACCCGCTACCAAAGCAGATTTAGAAGAGATGACTGTGGCTGTTACCACAATGTGATCCCAGAACAAGTAATCAATCCATGTTTAACACTAAGATGGCCACCAATATATTCAATGAAGCAAAATCCCAAAGTACAAGATGAATAATCTAGAGAGCAATTATGTGTGTGTGTACTTGGGTGTAATTGTATTGGATGACCTAATTAGGAAGATAGAAAGTGCAAACATTATATACCTAGGGTAAACTATGACCCTATTACATATAGGTCCCTCTACTTAGTACAACTAGAATATTAGGCACTAACATTCTCCCCCTTTGTACGATGTAGAGGCAATGAAATTAGACGTCCACCGGAGCCACATATCTTTTTCGAATTCCAAAGATGATCTCGAATCTTCTAAGCGCATTGCGGTACTCCATCCGGTTAGTTATGGCAGCTAGTATTTCTCCGATCAGCTCTTTCTCCTTATCTTTCAACTTTACTTCTCCGCTCGCGTCTAAGCGTAATCTGCTCTCCAGGTGGATCTTGATTAACTTGAAGGTACCATCACTTAACTTGTTAGCTTCGATGATTCTCATAAATCTTTTCTTTGAATCCCTATCAAAGTAAACAACTCCACGATCAGGTTTCTGTAACACGGTGTAGGCTGGAAATCCTTGAATGTCGGGAGTACGTCGGTTCGGAGGTCTGATGTTGACATGGGTTTGGCGAGCTTCTAAAGCCATCTGAAAATCTTTCAAGTAAGAGAACTTTAGGATATTTCGCATAAACCTTTTAACACTCTTGTAAGCTGCAGACCACTCGACATCTTTGTTCGGTATACACCCAATGCAGTTGTAAAGGCTCAGAAGATCATCAAGATGTAGACTCTTGAAGTCAGCCTCGGAAAATTCACAAACTGTACTATTAGCCCTTTCTACTATGAAAACCGGATACCAGACTTTTAAAAGTTTGTTGGACTCAATCTTCAAGACTTTCATGATCATGCTGTCAGATCTTACTGCATCTATCTCTTTGTCTTTGTTTCTCATGACATAAATGAATTCAATCCTCTGATGTGTCGGCCAGTCTTCTATACCATACACTTTTTCAAGATTGGTCCGTTGAATATCCCGCACAAACATATATCTCCTGATGCTTTCCTGGTACGGAGACAAAATCCTCACACGTAGACCAGTAGCCACATATCCTGGCTCAGCATCTAATATCCTCTGATAGAAAGCAAGTTCAGCATCCAATACTCGATCCCTGATTCTGCCTTCGGCTTGGATTCAGACAATCGGAGCTATTACATGAGCAATCGGAGCTTGAGGAGCTTGTGGAGCTGGTGGAGCTTGATCGGCTTGAGTGGAAGTACCAACACTCTGATCAGTTGCCACTGGTGGTTCAGAATTCAGAGCCTCATTATCAGAATCCTGAGCAGCCATAATGACTCCGGCAACATCAAAAACATCTTCTAGCTCCTCTTTAATTTGAACCAAATTTCTCTCCGGTTCCTCATCTGAGTCGATGTAGATGTAATCATTCACAAAATCATCTGCCATTCTCTCCTTATCTATTCTATTGTCAACAACCGCAGGCTTTTCAACCCCAGTTATGACATCAGCTAGAACCTGTGTTTCCTCCACATTCTCCATAACTGTATCTGTTCCTCCAGTTCCCGTTCCTTGTTCACCTGCTGGTTGATCTGATCCCTTAGTGTTTCCAGTAGCTGCCCCACTAGATTCACCAACCCCTGCTGATCTCTTCTCCCCCTCATGTTGATCAGGCAGATCCTGGTCATCATGTCTTCTTTTCTAATAGGCTTCAGCTTGAACACCACATGCTTCTTCGACTACTGTTACCCGTGTGGCTAGAGATTGATATCCAAGAAGTAGGACTTTAGTCATATCTGAGAACGAGTCGGTTAGCTTCTGAAGTTGTGTATCTGTGGATGTTGGAGCTTGAGGTTGGGAATGTTGACGAAGTAAGGAAATTAAGTCAACCTCTTCAGAAGTACTAGATTCACTTCTGGCTAAAAGGCGGGATAACAACTCTGATAGGATTTATATAAACCCTAAAACGGATCTTTAAGCTCAAGAATGATTAGTTCTAGATCATGGAATAAACATATACAAATCATAACATGAACAACGGAATTAAACGACAGATTTGTATAGCTAACAAGGTTCATTAATTTAAACATACTGATTACATACTCACGCCCCAATTTGTTGACCTAAGTTATCAACAAACGAATACTTCTTCTCAAGTATTAGGATTAAGAACCTTGGGGCTCATGCACACACATCTACACGTTTTTGTTTAAACGTGGGTTTCAAGAACGTCTAATTCTATATCTCTAGGTTTCTTTATATACTAGAAACCTAGATAAACTAGAAACTAGATAAATACCAATCCTAGATAAACTAGGAATCCTAGATAAACTAGAATTTACAAGGATAACTATAAAATAAACATATTACAATTCGAACCCTTGTAAGTTGAAGTTTTGACACATCAAATCTATATGAAATATTCCTAACAAACTCAAATTTAAGCTGGTCTTCAGATAAATGATGTAATGGTACAGATGGTGGAGGTCGTGTATCTGATTCTGCTTGAGATGGTTGAGATTGTTGAGTAGATGACGATTCAGCAACGCCTTTGCCATTCACAGCTCTACCCACTTCGTGAGATAACTTTCTCATCCCTTCTTTCATTTCAGCAGCATGAGCTTTATACGAATTGCTCAAAGATTTAACAGCTAATTCCAGCAGCTTCACTGAGACAAAGTTATGTGGAGGAGGACCCACCAATGACAGTACCTGTTCAGTTTGTTCGGGACTAACACCCAGACCACTTAGGTTACTGGTTGACATAACAGTCGAAGAGACTGTATGGCCTATGTTCAACGCTGGCATAGTGTTAACATTGATAGGACTTCCGCCCGGTCCTCATGAAGCACCAACGAATGGCGGCGACACTCTGGGCGTTCCGGTTGGGGCACGTAAGCCCGCAACTTGTTCAGGTGCCAACATTCGTTTCCTAGGAAAGGAAGTTGTACCGAATGGTCCTAGACTCAATGTGCTTTGAATGAAGGGCGGTGGCCGGGGCAGGAGCCTACCTGATTCAATATCGGCAGACAACGAGTGTGTCGCCGATAGCAGTTGTGCTTTATCCCCTGTGGAAGATGAAACACCGGCCTGTAGAGAGACCGATGAGTGGATGAGTGGGGCTGTGCTATGCATGGCTAGGTCCACCATGTCTATTTCAATGCGCAACGGCGACAGACGCACGTTGGCAGAAGATGTGGCTACCTGGCTTAGATCGGTGTGGGGAGAGTCAGTAGTTAAAATTTTATCTGACTCTATCACAGCTTCACTCAATTCTTTTCTCCCTCCATCCTCACCACTAACTACCTTTTCTACTTCTACTTCTTATTCTTTGTTCACTTGAGAAGGACCCGCGGCATCAGTAGCAGTGTCTAAGAGTTCTGTGTTCCGAGTGGAATCCGCATCAGAACTCACGACACGTGGTCTCTTTCCCATATGCCTTGGAATCAAATTCACCAACGGGTCGTGACCTGAGTCATCATCATCATCATCATCATCGTTAAAAGCAGGAAAGAAAGGTTCTATCTCATCGTCTTGATTAACTGCATCATCATCAGAAGATGATGCAGCGGCATAAGCTTCATCCCATGAGACATCATCATCAAATATCTGGGGAGGAGATCGAGGCGGTGGTTGAGCTGGTCTCGAGGAAGAAGCTTGGACAACAGTCCGTAATTTTCTCCCGACTCTCTTTCTTTTCGTTCTCCTCACCTCTCGATGTTCAAGAACCCTGTGTTCTTGAACCCCCTCGACAATCGGACCCTCACCTCCTAATGGGTTTGCATCGTGGGGAGGTCCCTCCGGATTTGGCTGGACCATCAATGCATTGTCTAACCTATACTGCTGAACTACCCCGGACTGTTGGTCAGCAAAACCAAGTAAGTCTTCACGGATAACGGCGATGTGAGCAAATTTTATGTGTGGGGGCATCCGTAAGTGATGCATGTACTAGCTCGGTCCTCTTGGATGATCAGCACGTCGTGGTATTTGGTCATTGTCAATCATTTCTTGATGAATCAATATCTGTAAGAATCTCTGGAAGGGCACGAAGTTACGTTTCTTTTTCGGGCGAGCCTGCTCCGCGACTAGCTCAATAAGATCATTCCAGATTAGAACATCATAGTCGATGTTTCGGTTAAATGTGCAGGCATGGAACATTCGTAGTGTAGGTAGATTCGTCTTATCAACTCCTGTGTGTTTAGAGCTCATACATCGGTTAAAGATAGAGCATAGGATGTACCATACTCTCGGAAGATAGTTGCGTCTGAACTGAGATGAACCGGTAAGAACATGATTTTCTAGATGTTGATATCCAAGACTTCGGATATCGGCAAATAGTTGTTCTTCAGGGACCGGATCTTCAAAGTTCTCGGAATAGGGAAGGTTAAGTGCACGTCTGATTCCTCGTAGAGTGAATGTGACATCAAAGTGGGCAACTTTGGCGGAAAAGTGTGGTCGTTGAGCGGTGGGATGGAACTGAAATGTGCCCCAGAATTGTTGAAGATAGATAGCTGGTACGAGTTCAACTCTGGTAAGCGCAGTTCATAGGGGATGACCGCGGATGATCTCTATGATAATCTGATAATCGAAGGGAACCGCTAGGTCAAGATGATGGTTGTTATCAAAGAAACTTAGAAAGTTCGCCCTCGGAAAGATCTCTTCATCCAGGTCATGAGCATTTATGGACGGGAGGGATGAGCGATGCGAACGAATGATGGTGTTGGCATCCGAAGCGTTGCCATCAGGATCATCCATCTGAACCACTTAACAGTTTAGTATAGTGCCAAAGTTGAAATCGCCTTGAAAAATATTTTCCAAAAATTCCTAAGTCTGGGGCAAATCGCAAACCACACCAAAAGTCATATCGCATGCACTGAGATATCGCAGTGGAAAATGTGACAAGAGGAAGTCGCAACACAAGGTTGCGATATGCTCATGTCGCAACTCACAGTTGCGATATAGATGAATGAAAGACCGTTGCGATATGCTTGAATTTATGAAGATGTGTTGGTTGCGATTTGAATGAACACTGAAATATTCCTAAGTGTTCAGGCCCAGATTTCCTATTTTTCGCACAAATCAAGTTAAAAATTTTACTACTAGGCTCGCAAAACTATCGTGAGTAAACCCTAATCATCTAAACAACATAAACACACAAAACCTCATCGATTTAAGCAGATAAACAAAAATGTCGAACCTAAAACCCTAAATCAGATGATAGCATGCGATGT
Organism: Saussurea involucrata; assembly: GCA_033807775.1. Lineage (NCBI taxonomy): Eukaryota > Viridiplantae > Streptophyta > Magnoliopsida > Asterales > Asteraceae > Saussurea > Saussurea involucrata. Next base: position 107,726,428 of record CM066321.1, on the reverse strand, counting down.
AATGGATGAAATAGAGTGAGATTTGGAATACAATACCTCGAAGTATATCTGAATGGAATGCACGTATCAAAATCACGAAATCTGTCTTAAAAAATCGAAGTCGCAGTAGCATATAAGAGAGAGAAACGAGGGTTTTGAGTTGAGATTTAAAGTATTGGAAAAACCCTCAAACCCTATTTAAACTACTTTTTGAAATTGGTGACACATGGCACAACACGATTGGTCCAAAGGTTTGACCTGCCACGTGTCATCATATCGCAAGGAACAAGTTGCGACATGATATTCAAGCGTATCGCAACTGAAGGTTGCGACACGTTACTGTTCACTAGTCCATATCGCAATGCACGGTTGCGATATGGGAACCACTTGGTTTCATCGCAACAGAAGGTTACGATTAGACACTGTTCATTGAGATATCGCAAGACTGTTCACTCTGAAATCGCAAGTGAATGTTGCGATAACAGTGAAACTTGGACATTTTTCAGATAAAATTTTGAAAGATTTTATCACATTGGAAGATGTCCAACTTCCAATTGATTGAGCACTCACGGTTTTAAACACGGTTTTCACTCCCCCTTAAATGATGCATAGATTTGAAAAATTGTTTTCATCATTTAAGAGTAAGTGTTTGAAAACAAATTAGAATACATACCTTGACTTCTCGGAAGCAACAGTCACAATAAAACTACACTTACATGATTTGGCAATTATGCACACTCCCCCTAAATTTTTGCATATGATCTGTTCTATAACTCCCCCTGAAACCAAGAACATACCTTTGTGCAGATACATGTATCATAACAAATCATAGATAAGACAATTAAAAAGAAGAGAAAGAAAGAACACGTTGAAGAAATACATATACTACAACTAAGATATGAAAATTTAAGTAACAAATATTGAGAATAGAATATGATGAAAATTTGAGTGTATCAATCAAGATACGAAGGCAAGATTGAGATACAAATATTTCCATCTATTATATGATCAATATATGGAAGTTAAACTTTCATATTTAGCATGCCGAGCTTGGATACTAGAAAATTGAAACGTTTTTCATCCAAGGCTTTGGTAAAGAGATCGGCAAGCTGATACTCAGTTGTAACAAAATATAATTCAACAGTTCCTTTCTCAACATGATCTTTTATGAAATGATACCTGATGTCAATGTGTTTGGTTTTGGTGTGCTGGACAGGATTAGCAGATATAGCAATAGCACTCTTACTGTCACAGTAAATGGGGATCTTCTCGTATTTATACCCATTGTCCATGAGTTGAGTCTTCATCCAAAGGACTTGTGAACAACAGCTCGCCGCGACAACATATTCTGCTTCCGCGGTTGATGTCGAAACACAATTCTGCTTCTTCGACGACCAACTCACAAGCTTGTCTCCCAAAAACTGGACGTGCCCAGAGGTGCTTTTTTTATCCAACATACTTCCTACGTGATCAGCATCTGAATATGCAGTGAGTTCGAAGCCGGTTCCCTTGGGATACCACAGTCCAAGGTACGGAGTGCCTTTCAAGTACCGAAAGATTCTTTTTACGGCTCCGATATGTGACACTTTTGGATTAGCCTGAATTCTAGCACAGAGACAAGTTGAAAACATTATATCTGGACGACTAGCGGTTAAGTACATTAGAGACCCGATCATTCCTCTATAAAGCTTGACATCAGCATCTATACCGTGTGGATCTGGACCTATCTGAGATCCAGGAGCCATAGGCGTACCGATCGACGAACAGTTTTCCATCTTGAATTTCTTCAAGATGTCAAACACATACTTCGACTGGTTGATGAAGATACCCGTAGAGAATTGTTTTACTTGTAATCTGAGAAAGAAATTAATCTCTCCCATCATACTCATTTGAAATTGAGTCATCATAATGTCCGAAAACCAAGTACAAAGTCCAGGGTTAGTCGAACCAAAAATAATATCGTCAACGTAGATCTGAACTAAAAGAATATCACCTTTGTCGCGTAAAGTAAACAAGGTTGTGTCGATTTTACCTTTCACAAAGCCAGCATTTAGTAGAGAGGTAGATAACTTTTCATACCAGGCACGGGGGGCTTGCTTGAGACCGTATAGGGCTTTGTCAAGAATGTAGACGTGATTTGGATAATCTTTATCTACAAAGCCTTCCGGTTGAGACACATACACTTCTTCCTTAAGGACACCGTTCAAGAAAGCGGTCTTCACGTCCATTTGATAAACAGTGAAGTTCTTGAAAGCGGCATACGAAAGAAACATCCGAATTGCCTCAAGACGAGCAACCGACGCGTATGTCTAGTCATAATCTATCCCCTCTTGTTGCCTATACCCTTTCGCTACCAAACGAGTTTTGTTGCGCACAATTATTCCATCTTCGTCTTTCTTGTTCTTTAGGACCCACTTGGTACCAATGACTGTCTTACCTTTGGGTCGCGGAACTAGTCTCCACACCTTCAAAGCTTCAAACTGATTCAGCTCTTCTTGCATTGCAACCAACCAATCAGGGTCTTCTAAAGCTTATTGAACTATTGAAGGCTCAACTTGACTTAGGAAGAGTGCATATAATACTTCGTTTGCGGTTGCGGATGCAGATCTTGTCTTTACTGGTTCAGATACATCACCAATCACCTGATCAATTGGCTGACTGCGTGTCCACCTTGTGGAGTGTGGATGGAGAGATATAGCATTTTCATTGGGGTCTACAAGGGTAGGATCCTTATCAAAGTTTAACTCGATCGTCAGTGTCGATTCCGGATGTGAAACAGGTTGATTATCAGAATTGACAATCGGCACAGCCTCAGGAACTGATTCGGTAGATTGTGCAGGAATGTTGGTATTACCCTGATCACCGACATTCGAAGATGTTCCAGATGAAGAAGCACCACTTGTAGATGCATGTGATCTTGCTTGTGGAGATACCATCGTTGTGTTCCTTGGAGAAGTTACAGGAGTAGTTGCACCAGAATTTGACGAGGTCAGCACCGGTGAAGGGCCTGACACAGTGGCTTATACTGGTGGTGGTTCAACTTGTATCCTATTAATGACAGATGCAGAAGATTTATCAGGATTAAAATAGTCATCATAAAAGTGTTCAAACAAAACATCAAGTTCACTAGGAGTAGCGTTAGAAGTGGAAGCTTGATCCTTGTTTGAAGATCTAGTCATCATTGGACGGATTTGTCCAGATGCTAGAATTCCTGATATTGCGGGTTCTGTACTATTTTGCACAGAAGCCATTTCTTCAGATTCGTCAAATTTGACATTTACGCTTTCCATCACAGTTCTGGAAGACTTGAGGTAGACTCTGTATGCTTTGGATGTGAGAGAGTATCCGATGATGACGCCCTCAATACCCTTAGGACTGAATTTGTTCATCAAGAGTTCGGTTTTTAAACTCTGTCCCGTTATCTGATCTAACGGTCTGAACTGTTTGTTGACGATTCACTTGAAGCTGTTTGATTAACGAGATGATCAAGTCTGGAGTTTCATCTTTTGAGCGTAGAAACTTGACCCATGTGTATCTCGAGTAATCATCGACGACAACTAACACGTAACGTTTGGCACTAACACTCTGAGTCTTCATCAGACCACAGAGATCCATATGAAGGATTTCTAAAGATTTGCTTGTGCTGGGCTCGGGCTTCGGTGGATGAGGAGCACGCTTCATCTTCCCTTCCTCACACGCGATACAGAAATTGTCGTTCTCAAACTTCAGAACTGGTAGACCTATGACTAATTCACCCAACGTTAACTTTTGAATATAACGGAAGTTGAGATGAGATAGTCGTCTATGCCATAACCAACTTTTCTCCAAAGACGCTTTCGACATCAAACATACATCATTCTTAGGCTTGAGGGTTGATAGTTCAATGGTGTACAAATTGGATTTCCTAGAACCAACAAGAAGTTCATCACCTCCGTCGGTAAGAACTGCACAACGGGTCTTCTTGAAATGGACTTCTAGGTCTTTATCACAAAATTGACCTATACTAAACAGATTGTGTCATAAGCCCTCGACGTAATTGACTTTTGTTATTCTCACATTATCCTTTACAATATCTCTGTAACCCAAAATTGGAGAATATTGATCGTTCCCAAACTTTACTTTGCCAAGATCCTTTTCCACAAAATTAACCAGCAGCTCCTTTCTTCCAGTCATGTGTTTTGAGCAGCCTGAATCTAGATACCAGACATGACTGGGCTGCAAAAGGGAAATTAAACGGTTTTAGGTACCCATTGCCAATTGGGTCCTTTCTGATTAGTATTTTTGGATTTGGCATTTTGTTTTCTATAACTGGTTTTAAAATAATCATTTGAGTAAAACCAACGGTTATAGTCAGATTTGCAGATAAAATCATCCACACCACAAGAAGCACAACAAATTTGATCACGCGCCAAATTAATCAGTTGTTGCATTGAATAAACCTTGTAAGGAACTACAAGTTTTCGTCCCTTGCCAACATCATAATTATTAACATTTGAAACATAATTGTCTTTCTTGGAATTTAAAACATTTGAAGTAACGTGGGATGATTTGATCTGGGCCACATCCTGTGTGGACTCCTTTATTCTCCATTCAAGGCGCGTGTTGTTTCTCAAATAACGATCTGAAACATCAGACAAATAGGAGCCGTAAGCTTTTGAGTTTTGAGCTTGAGAAGAATTAACATGCTTCTTTCTTTTTGTTTTTCTTTTCTTTTTCTGTAATGATTGTTTTGATTTTGATTTAGAGTAATAATCATTAACAGAGATTTTCTCAGCTGATTTTGAAGATTCCCCTTCCAAGATAATCTTTTCAGGTTCCTCCTCTTTTATTAGAAAATCAGTGTGATCTGGAAGTTTGGCACTAAAATCAAATTGAACATGCACTTCACATACATCTTTACCTTTGTCTTTACCAATATCCTCACTATCACAATCAGGCTGACTTTTCAATGGAGAGGAAAAGATACCATAAGACGGCGAATCATGAAAATTCTTTTGTTCTTCTCGAAAAGCTTTATCTTCTTCCGTAGGGATATATATCTCAGGGTCAAGTTGACTTTCCATATCCCAAGGTTCAAAATCATCTTGGTCATCAACTGTCCAGCCTCTCAAGAGAGTATTTCCCATAAAAGCTTTGCATGAGGAAAGATCTGAATCTGAAGAATGCTTGTGTTTTGAAATTTTTTCTTCAGATATTTCCACAAGTTTTGTTTTCATTTCTTTTAAGCTTTCCGAAAACACTGTGATCATAACTTCCTTTTCGATCTCGAAAGCAAGCTTCTCGTCATTTCTGACTTCTTTAATAGTACTTTTAATCTTGCTTTCGAGGTCCATGAGTTTTTGTTCAAGAACCATTGGTGGAAAATACCTCTTACCTTCCAAAATAGGTTTTTCAGAATTAGACTTTTGTGTATTTCCCGTTTCCTCCGGTTCCTTAACAATATAACTATCAAAGTAATCATTTGGTAGAGTCTTTTCGTTGTTTAATGCCTTTGCATTATCGGGACCATACCAAAAAGGAAGTTGCATTTTAACAGTGGTTTTTCTTTTTATATCTTCCTCAGCCTCATAGTCTTCACCATCCATTTTAAGCCATTTAATCTGATAGTTAGAATATACTGCAAGTTCAATCCATTCAAATTTATTAAGAGTGGGAGCATTAGTTAAGGCATTCTCCAGGTACTGTGGATTGTCATACCCGATTCCCCACTTTGAATTGAAATATCTGAACTTACTTGGCTTATGCATGTGAATTGTCTGTTCAGTTTGACCTGCTTTGTACAGTTTATTTTCCAAATCCTTGACATTTTCACACAGCTCTTTTATAAGCATGTAAAAGACTTTCAAACTCATTACTCTTGGTTTCCGAACTCATTAATTTATCTGTTAGTTCAGTTATTTGATCTTGAAAATACGCATAACCAATATCGAACTCAGTCTTTTTCTTTTCTAATTCTTGAATTTGACTGTCTTGTTCAATTAGTTTCTTTCTTAGAGTGGAGATTATTTCATCTGAAGTGTCCCGGTCAATTGTTAGTTCTTCTAACTTCTTTTCTAAAAACGCTTGTTGAATAAAGAATTGATTATAGAGATCGGGATGTACCTCATTCGAAGTAGACTCTGATCCTTCATCATCAGCATTTCTGGTCATGAGACACATCTTGTTTTGTGCTGGTTTCTCATCATCTGCTTCATCGTCAGTCTGATCAAGCCAGTATTCTTCTTCAACCATCAGCACAATCCCTGATTCTTTCTGCTCAGCAAGCATCAGCTTATTCTTGTAGTAACTGGAATCCCTCACTTTCGGCTTCCAACATTCTTTTGAGAAATGACCAGTCTTCCCACAATTATAACACTTCGGGGCTTCATCCTTCTTCTCAAATACCTTTTTCTCATCTGGCCTATTATACTCTTCAGGCCTTTTATATTCAACTCTCTTTTCCTCAAACTTCTTACCCGATTCCACATGTGCTTTATGCTCGAAATTCTTGGAGCCAGAAGTATATCTTTGACTGTTAGAACTGGGGATTTTCCCAAACTGTCTGTGAAAAGATCTGGTAAGGAGTATCAAAGAGTTCTTCATACTTTCAATATCATCCATCGCACCTGCTTCATTCTGTTCTTCTTCAGACTGATTACCCACATTCTTGGAGTAATTCCTGTTAGACAACAAAGCGAGTGGATCTAACTCTTCTTCCTTAACATCTCTTTTCTCTTCTCTCTTCTCTTTCTTCTTATTCTTAGCCCTCTTTGCATCAACATCGTCTTCATCCTGCTTCAAGGTTTCGTACATCTCTTGTAGAGGCAAATCAGCTAACTTAGCATTCTGTTTCATTCGGTGAGCATACTTCTTCCATTCCGGTTGAAGAACATTCAGGAATTTCACATTATGCTCAATTATAGATTTGTTTATACTATACCTATTCAGCTCATTCAGGATGGTAGTAAATCGGTCATAAGCAGAATCAAGAGCCTCTCCATCTTTCTGTTTAAAATTTTCATACAAGTTGATAGCATTAGAGATTCTCATCTGATTCTCTATTTCAGATCCTTGATACAGCTTTGTCAGTTCATCAAACATGGCCTTTCCGGAATAATTCTTGCTATCCACCTTTCGATAAATATCGTTGGTTAAGGCTTGAATAACAAGAGACTTTGCCATTTTGTCTCCATATGCTTTGCACTTTTGTTCAGGATTATAATGTAACACCCTAAAATTTGGAACGAGCAACTAAATAAAATTTCAATAAATTACCCAACAAGATAAAATCATTTCTGCAATTCACTCCTTAATATACCTCGGAATTTAAAACATTATAATTCCCCAATAGAATAACTTAAACGGGTGTTACATAACACAACACAAGTTGCTAATTCCAAATACGTGCGGAAGACTTCACTACTCAAGTCACCTCTCGTGCACTCTACTAGCACTCGCCACCTCACAATGTAGCTAGAGCTACCCCAACCTGAGCCTGTTGCACATGCCGACAAATAAAAAGGGTTAGGCTTACGCCTAGTGAGTTCAAACATTTTATCATGACTATATAAAAACATAAATCAGGAATTAGTGGTTTTAGTCATGATTCAACAAGTCTTTAATGAAAGTTTGCGACAAAGGTTATCCTTTCCAAAGACTTCTCAAAATAGACATAAATGACTCATTTTCCAACGCACCCAAATCCATGGGAATCCTCCCCAAAAGTGTAAAGCGTTTTCCAAAAATGAGTTACGAACCCCAACCCATTCAAATACGTGAATAAATCTAGTTTAGGCAAAACCTTCAAATACGGTTGACAATACATACTCAACCCGTAAAACATGGAAACCATCCATTTAAATATAATCTTTCGTTGGAAACATAATACGAAGCAAAACTCACGAAACGTAAAATGTATTAAAATCCAAATACCATAGAATAAAACTCTAGCAGTTAAAACGTCCAATAAGAATGTAACATAAATTCGTCCATCAATCATGGAAAACAATCCATATGCATGTAATATAACCTCAACAATGTGAATAGATAAATTACCCGAAATCAACACCCTTCGTTGACGGGGGAGACCCAATCTCATCGGATGTAGCAAACACATAAATTAAACCACGATTAAATAAATGTAAGTAAGCTTCTTGGATGTGGAAAACGGATGACATCAACTATACTAGGTCTTTAGTCAATCCTTGGCATCAATCATACTAGATCTTTAGCCCATCTTAGACATCAACCATACTAGGTCTTTAGTCCATCTCAGACATCAACCATACTAGGTCTTTAGTCCGTCTTTGGCATCAACCATACTAGGTCTTTAGCCCCTCTTAGACATCAACCATACTAGGTCTTTAGCCCCTCTTAGACATCAACCATACTAGGTCTTTAGTCCAAGCCCTCAAGTTCAACCATACTAGGTCTTTACCTTGGAAAACCCACCATCTAAAACAAGCTTACTTAACTTAAAAATTCATACATGACCTCAAAAGAATAACTAATGCATTCAAATCATGTAAACTTCAAATATGATGCAATTCATGCAACTCAAACCCCAAGCCCACGTTGAGCTTATTAAAAATCGGGCGAATGCCCTCGAGACTCAACCGAGTCCAAAATCGAGCCCTCTGCTCAAAAGATCTAATGATCATTTATCAATATCAATTCATGCAAATGAAATGCATCTAACTCACATCATGCAACACATGCTCCGAGGCATGATAATCTCACAACCCCTTCATTGCCACCTTCCCAATGAAGTCAAATCATAAATGCAACTATATGTACACGTATATGCAACTCTTTTATTACTCGACAATGCATATAACTCACTAAGGTTCATTAGTCCCAAAGGTACTAAGAATAAATCATCAAACGATCTTCCCACATAAGACCAACACTTAAATCGGCACGTATTCGAATAAAATGCAATTAAGCATATAACACATCCAAGACACCATCTCGAGTCACTAAAACCGACAAACACTCAAAAGACCCATTTGAGTATAAATCAAGCCTTTAAGGCCAAAATAAATGTTTGGTTAAATACGTGTCACTCACACGGTTACGTAAACCCAAATGCATTGTTACCCAAAATCTTTATCTTTTAATTCCTCAATAGGCCATCGGCCCCAAAATAAAGGTTTACAACTCTTAAAACATTCACATGGTCGGATTGACCAAAATCCCCAACTCACACATTCACACTTTAAAATGTGCCACATCATAGTTATCAGATAATCACAAAACACTAAAAGTGTATTTTGATAATCATAAATAATCATCCCCAAACACTTATAGTTATCAGATAATCACAAAACACCAAAACTTCCAAAAACCTAGATCCACAAGTTTCCAATCATAAATAATCATCCCCAAACACTTATATATGTTTCCCCTAACATAAAACATCCAAAAATCACCAAAACACCAAAACCCTAACTTCTTAGATGAAGAAAAATGAGAAGTTTACCTTAACCACCACCAAATACTCTTGGATCATCCAACATACTTCAAAACTCTTCCTAGATCCTTGAAGATCTCTAAAAAACGAAACCGTAGCAACTTGAATCACTCAAATCGGAGTTGGGATGCAAAAGTTATGAAGAAATGAAGTTTGAAGCTGAAAATCGCGTCTTAATACACCAGATCCGATCCCGCGGTTTGTCCCATGACTTTGAAGACGCGTAAAAAGTCGCGCGCGTCCCACTCCAGAGGCTTACGCGGTTTAGGCCGTGGCCTCCTTTTGGGTCCGATACTGATTTGGCCGTAACTTATTCGTTATAGCTCCGTTTTTGCTCCGAAAAGAACCGTTGGACTCGTATTCAAATTCCTCATCCAACAATACCATAAAATCTAAGATTTAAACCAAAATTCTATTTTTCATAATTTTCTTAAAAGTTCGAATTCCCCTGATTCGAAATTGGACCTATCTGGAAATTACGGGTGTTACAATCCTCCCAACCTTAAGATGATTTCGTCCTCGAAATCTACATCCTTTACAATCCAAAGCCAACCGACTTACTGTCGACCATTAATCATCAATTCCTAAATGGAATCTAAATTCCCCCACACAGTCTTATAAGGACGAATCCTCGAATAATTTTTTACCAACAAAACTCCTTCAAGTACACGTTACTTGACCGTAACAACATTCTAACCACTGGGATAACTCCTAGTTAGACGACTCTGGTTGTCTCCCAACCTTAGATGTTCCATACTTCCCAATCATACTACATTTACACGTTCAATCACTACCAACATCAACCAAAACTTCAGAATCCTCAACTAATCCCGCTAATGGACTAGTATTTACTGTTAGGAATATTTCATATAGATTTGATGTGTCAAAACTTCAACTTACAAGGGTTCGAATTGTAATATGTTTATTTTATAGTTATCCTTGTAAATTCTAGTTTATCTAGGATTCCTAGTTTATCTAGGATTGGTATTTATCTAGTTTCTAGTTTATCTAGGTTTCTAGTATATAAAGAAACCTAGAGATATAGAATTAGACGTTCTTGAAACCCACGTTTAAACAAAAACGTGTAGATGTGTGTGCATGAGCCCCAAGGTTCTTAATCCTAATACTTGAGAAGAAGTATTCGTTTGTTGATAACTTAGGTCAACAAATTGGGGCGTGAGTATGTAATCAGTATGTTTAAATTAATGAACCTTGTTAGCTATACAAATATGTCGTTTAATTCCGCTGTTCATGTTGTGATTTGTATATGTTTATTCCATGATCTAGAACTAATCATTCTTGAGCTTAAAGATCCGGTTTAGGGTTTATATAAATCCTATCAGGTGGTATCAGAGCTAGTGTCTCTTAGAATTCTACAGTCATTATGGAAAATTCTTTTGAATCAAACAGTACTCTTGTATCTAAGGTTCCCATGCTCAGACCCAATGAATTTGACATGTGGAAAATTAGAATCAAGCAGTACATTCTGCTTACTGATTATTCCATCTGGGATATCATTGAGAATGGTCCATGTGCTGAAGGAAGAGTAGGAGCAGATGGCAAAAGACCCCCACCAAAGACAGATGCAGAAAGAAAGGTCAGACAGACAGAGATGAAAGCCTTAAGCACTCTGCTTTTGGCTATTCCCAATGAATATCAGCATCAATTCCATCACTGTTCTGATGCTCAAATCTTATGGAATGCCTTGGAGAAGAGATTCACTGGAACAAAGAGCACAAAGAGAAATCAGAAGGCAATTCTCAAGCAACAGTATGAAAACTTTACTTCTACCAAGAATGAGTCTATGACTCAAACTTTTGATAGATTCAATAAGTTGATTGGAGAGTTGGCTACAGTTGGTGTTCATATGGAGCCTGATGATGTGAATAGGAAGTTTCTCAGATCCCTAGGTGAGGAATGGACCATGTACACTGTGTCCTTCAGACAGAATGACCAACTGGAAGATAAGGAACTTGATGATCTGTACAATGATCTTAGAGTCTTTGAATCAGAGGTTGAAGCCAAAAGGAAGCCCTCTGGATATGTTCATAATGCTGCACTTCTTTCAGCATCACCTGATTCTACTGCTAACCATGAATCAGTTAGTACTGCTGGTTCAGTTAGTGCTGCTGGTTCAATCAATCAGGAAAAATCAAAAGATTCAGTACTAGAAGCTTTCTTTTCTAGTCATGTAAATTCCTCTTTGATTAATGATGATTTAGAACAGGTTAATGCTGATGACCTTGAAGAGATGGACATCAAATGGCAGATGGCTATGCTGTCTATGAGGGTGAAGAGATTCATTAAGAGGACAGGGAGAAACAATTTTTCCCAAAGAAGAGAGGATGGTGCTGGATTTGACAAATCCAAAGTGGAATGCTACAAGTGTCACAAGATGGGACACTTTGCCAGGGAATGCAGAGGAGGAACATCTCACAACAGCCATCAACAAACTCAGGCTGGAAGTTCCAATCAAAACAGAAACTCCATTCAAGCTCTTGTTTCTCAACAAGGAATGGGATTTGACTGGAGTGACCAAGCAGAAGAAGCCATCCAAAATCAAGCTCTTATGGCTAAAGTTTCAGATCTTCCCACTGAGGTAAAATCTAATCTCTGTACTCAAGCTTGTATAGACACTGTTAAAAGGTATAGAGATCACAATCAGGGTATGTGTGATGATCTTAAAAGGTTAGAAAAGGATAGAAGAGACTATGTGTTGATTGTTGAGAGGTTTGAAGAACAGATTAGGGCCTTTCAAGCCAATGAACTTCAACATTCATATGATACTAACTACTGGAAGTGGGAAAAAGGTGATCTTGAGTTCCAATTAAAAGAGTCTAGGGAAGAGTGTGGGAAATTAACAGAAGAACTTAAGAAAGTTAAAGCTGATGTTGAAAAGTTTTCAAAGGCATCTAAAGCCATGGACACAATAATAAATGCTCAAGTCCATGGTAAGATGAAAACAGGCCTAGGGTATAATGCCACACCTCCACCCTATAACAACAACTACATCCCTCCTAAGTCAGACCTATTAGAAACCAAGGATAGGAAGGACTTACCTAAAGGAGCCACTGAAGTAGATCCTTTAGATAAAGTAGTTGTTGAGGATGAGACTGACAAAGTAGGATCTGATGAGGAATGTGAAAGTCCACGTGTTAAGAACAATGAGATGAAAAGGACTGACAAGGAAAAGGGAGTTCATTACACACAGACCACAGTTGTGAACTTCAATACTTGTGAACAGTGTTGTTGCAGGAAATCTAAAGAGAACAAGCCCCAAAAACATGATAATCAGAGGGGAAATCAAAGGAACTGGAATAACCAGTGGGCACTAAGGCAAGGAGTTGATCTGCAAAAAATTAACAGACCAAAACCTTGCTTTATTTGTGGCAAATTGAACCATCTTGCCAAATACTGTTACTTTAATCCTATTAACCAAAAGAGAAGTTTACAAAGAAGTTTTCAAAAATCCTCTGGTTATAGGAAGCCTGCAAAGAAAAATGTGGCCAAGAAACAAGATAAACCCAAAAGCCACATAAAGAAAACGACTGAAAAGGAATGTGGTACTATGTGGGTTCCAAAAGGCACTAAAAACAATACTGCTGCTAGCAGTGTTAGTACTGCTAACAATGTTAGTACTGCTTCAAAAGTTGGTGCTGCTAGCAGTGTTAATACTGCTAGTAATCATTCCAAAGTTAGTGCTGCTAGCAGTGTTAATAGTGCTAGTAATCATTCCAAAGTTAGTGCTGCTAGCAATGTTAGTGCTGCTAACACTTTTAGTGCTTCTTCTTCAGATAGTACTGCTGCTAGCAGTGTTAACTCTGTTAATACTGCTTCTAGCAGTGTTAACTCTGTTAATACTGCTACCTCTGTTAGTACTGCTGATACTGCTGCTAACAATACTGCTGCTCCCAGTATTAGTACTGCTAGCACTGTTAGTACTTCTGAGGTTAATACTGTTTCTAGTACTGCTAAACCAATCATATTGACAAAGTACTCCAGTACTGCAGTACCTAAGGTTGAAAATCTCATCAAAACCAAGTGCAAGTACTTTGATGAGCAAGGGAGACCCAAGACCACTTCGGCTTGGGTTCCCAATAAAACTAATTGATCTATCAGATGTGCAGGGCAACCAACAGCTCAAGGGGAAGAGCATCTGGCATGTTGATAGTGGTTGCTCCAGGCACATGACAGGTAACATGGCCTGCCTCAAGAATTTCAAAAGAATTGATGGAGGACATGTTACTTTTGGAAATAATCCTGCAGGAGGTAAGAGAAGTGGTAAATGTGATGTGTCAGAAGGTAAGATGACATTTGAGGATTTGACTAATGCTGCAAAGTGCAAGTAGAGTTACTGCTGCCAGTGCAGAGTTACTACTGCTAGTGCAGAGTTACTACTGCTAGTGCAGAGTTACTACTGCCAGTGCAGAGTTACTACTGCCAGTGCAGAGTTACTACTGCCAGTGCAAAGTTACTACTGCTAGTGCAGAGTTACTACTGCTAGTGCAGAGTTACTACTGCCAGTGCGTAGTTAATACTGCTAGTGCATACTGCCAATGTGTAGTTAATGCTGCTTAGCAGTTAATACTGCTTGTGTAGTTAATACTGCTCAGTCGTTAATACTGCTTGTGTAGTTAATGTTGCTCAGCAGTTAATACTGCTTGTGTAGTTAATACTGCTCAATCGTTAATACTGCTTGTGTAGTTAATACTGCCTCGCAGTTAATACTGCTTATGTCGTTAATACTGCTTTTGAAAATCTATGGCAAATACTGCTATAAATACCCCTGTTTGCCCGCCAAAGTTCATAACGACTCTTCGCATTAACTTCTTCTCTCTCGCTCTAACCCCTTCTCCCCAGAATCTTTGTGTTTTTCTTTCAAGAATCCTCAGGAATCATGGAGTTTGTTGATGAGCACAATGAAATAGCCATGCTTCAGAAGCCGAAACAAGCTGCGGGATTCCACGATATCGTCGATTTTCTTAAATCCTCGCACATCTCCTATGCCCTAACGGTGAGCCCAACCATCTATATCGAACATCAGACGCAATTTTGGGTGAATGCCACTGTTAGTTTCGAAGAAGGGCAGAAAACCATTCGAACAAGGGTTTGTGATAAACCCTTGAAAGTCACAGAGGAGGTTATTCGCATCTCTCTTCACTTGGATGATGCCTCAGGTATAACCTCTCTATCTTCTGATGACCTATATTCGACTTTACAAAGAATGGGGTATGAAGGTCCCATTGGTGTTTTTAAATTCTACAAGTCAAAAATTTTCAACCAATGGAGATTTCTTGTTCATACCCTGATGCACTGTATTTCCAAGAAAACTACTGGACGGAGTGAGTTCAGCAGTCCCATTGCATATGCCTTGGTCTGCTTATCCACTGCCAGAAAGTACAATTTTTCAGCTATGATCTTTAATGATCTAGTATCAAACCTGGAATCCAAAAAGCGGTTTTATATGTATCCAAGGTTTGTTCAAGAAGTGATAACTAAGGAATTGACGGAATTACCTCAGTTTGATGAGGTATATGTACCAAAATCCCCTAAAGGGAAGGTTTTTTCAAATATGAAAAGACTTCCTAGGGACTCGGAAGGAGTTGACACACCATTGTTCTCTACAATGATGGTTGTGTCCCACACACCTGAAGGTATGGCAACAGGGTCAAGGCCCTCATTAGACACACCCACTGATGACCAACCCCAACCTTCCATCTCAAAAGACATTCCTCAGTCCATTCTTGAACGACCCACTCCCACAATAACCAAAAGGTTTGAAAGAAGAAAGGTACACAAGGTTCCTTCCCTTGATGTATCTCCTAAGAGCCCGAAGCCTTTAAGCCCTCTGTTGGAGCATTCTCCAATGGAGAATATCGAAAGGGAAACCACAGGGGTGTCTCCCAACCCCAAGAAGGTGCTCACTAAGGAGAAGGTTGAGCATGTGAGTCGCAAGGCTGCCACTACTTCTGCTAGCAAAGAGAAGGCCAGTGGTAAAATAACTAAGCCCTTCCTCACGGCAACTCAGGGTGAGAAATCATCCAGAGGCCCCAGGTGCCAAGAAACCAAAGGGGTAGATAGTGCTTTTGCTAGGCAAGAGACATCTGCTAAAACTTCCAATGATCCTTTAAGGGAGGTAAAAACTCCTAAACAGGGTGAGGATAGATACACTTATGAGGAATTGATGGATACTATTGCCAATATAAACCTTGATGTCCTAAATCAGCAGCAGGAAATTGAGGAACTCAAAAAGGTGGTCCTCTATCAAAACTCCCAGATAGAGAAGAATAAGAAGATGATCACAAAGCTACTACACAGAAGGAAGAAAGCACAGTTTGTCCTTAGAAGAAGAAACCCAACCAATGATGCTCCCAAAAAGGGGGAGTCAGAGGATGAGTTGAACATGGAGAGTGCACAGGAAGAGGGGGAGCAAGTGAATGAATTTGCTGAGGAAAGTACAAAGGAAGCTGAAAATGTTCAAGCAACAGAAACCACAGCAGCAGAAACTACAACAGCAGCAGAAACCACAGCAGCAGAAACTGTTAATGCTGCTGAGTTTGAACAAGCAGCAGAAACAGTTAATGCTGCTGAAGGCCAAAAAGAAGAAACAGCAGAAACCTTTGCAGAGGCAGTAGAAATAGAAAAAGGAGCAGAAACTGAGAAGGAAGCAGTAACTACATCTCAAGCTGAAATTGATGAAGAAGTATACTGGATTGTGAAGAACAGTGTTGAAGCAGCAGCATTACATGTTCTAAGAGAAGCAGTAACAGCCATAGCAGCAGAAATGGTTATTGCTGCTGAAAAACTTAAAACAGCTGAACCAACTCCTGAAGCTGTTAAATTTTTAAAAAGAACCAAGATGATGTCAAGGAAAAGACCAAGAACCAAGCCCATAACTTCAAAGAAGAAAAATGAAAAGAAGCCAAGGGTGGAACCAACTGCAGAAGAAGTCCAGGAGGAAGCACTGAAAGAGAAATCTGATCCAAAAGTTGCTGAAGAAGAAGTGGCAACTCCATCAGGGCAATCAAGCAATGTACAATCACAAACTGATGCCCAATGTGATTTGTATATTACTGTTGTTGACTCTAACCCAATTCAGGCTGAACCAATATCGTCTAAGGCTCCTGAAATCATCTTTTGGGACACTTTGAAAGATGGTAGAAAGGAGTTCATTAGGATAAAAAGAGCAGATGGAAAATTTGAAGTCTTTTCAACTTGGGGAAAAATTGTCAGAACTTGCTCAAGATCAGACTTAGAAGAGATGTTCAAAGTTGGGATGAGGCTATATGAAAACATGCTGACTGAGCGAGGGATGTCAATCTCTAAAATGGTACTTGAATTCTTGTGCCAAATGTTCAAACCTGAAGCAGTTCAGTATAGGATAAACACACAGTTTCAAACCATTACCAACTGGATGCTCTATGAAAACTGTGGAGTATATGTCATCTCCCTTGACTCTGCGACTCATGAATACTATCTGGTGGATGAAATATACAAACACAGCATGAAGAGGCTGAAAGGAATGCTACATGCTAAGTTGACCTGCAACAAGGATTCAGCAATGGGTAGATTCTTGGTAAAAAGGATTCTCAATCAAAGTCTGGGATTGAATCCTAATCTAGGCATGTATGATTAGGTTTTGGAAGCATCATCTGAAGAACTTGACTTCTTTTCCTAAAAGTCAAGTTAGGGGGAGATTGTTGGGAACTGAAGATATGCCAAGTATGGTTAGTACTGCCAAGACAATTTTACTACTGCAAGTTCTTCATTAATACTGCTTATGTGAAGTTACTACTGCTAGACACAGTTACTACTGCAGGTCAAGGTTAGTACTGCTGGTGCATAATTGAATATCTGTTAGTACTGCTCATGATTAATACTGCTGGAGTGATGTTAATACTGCTGGAGATGAAATCGGTTAATACTGCTGAAGATTGTTAGTACTGCTCATGAAGAATGAAGGTTAATACTGCTGACTTGATAAGTTTGGTATGCGATACTTTTGGAGACAAAGAAGGAATTGATCAAGATATGTTTAACGAAGATTCAGAAGATCAATTTACTTTTGGTAGTTATCTTGTAATTATTTGTGTATAAATAGACTTCAATAGATAGCTATTAGAAGAGACGTGAGAGTTTCAATTTATACATTCTGCAAAAGATATTCTGAGAGAAGATATTGATTCAAGAGAGAATTAACCTCAAGGTTGAAGAACCCTATTTCTAGAGAAGTAGAAGTCGTCTTGTTGAGTCTGTTCAACAAGATTGAGGTTTGGTTGTTAATATTGTGATTCAAAACAGTGAATAGAAAAAGTGGTGAATTTTCTGTTACATTGTTCTTGATTGTGAGAATTAAAGTTCTTTTCCGCAGATTCTTTAATTCTGAATTCTAAGTGTTTATTGTCTTGTTAAGATTCGATCCTGACATTTACTCTCAGCGGATGCCACCAATTTTAACACCAACGGTCATCACTGACCCATCAGCTACACAATCCCAAGGATGTGTCTAATTATCAAACATCAAGTTGACAGTTTCTCTTACCACGCAAGGAAAGTCATTTCCCTAAATCCTCTTATCACAAAAGAGCATCTTAAGATTACTACTACCATTACCATCATTCTTTTAAAATCGGCTACAATCCCCCGATTACACTAAAGGTGCTTGGCCTCAAGCCTAAAGTCGATACCTAAATATATCACCTACCTCAAATAGGTTACCGCACATTTAATCTCTTAATTACAAAGACCATCATCCCTTAACCGATACCATTCAGTCTACGGTATTATCACCCGTGAAATACTCAAGCTTCCACCGTCGAAGTGCTACACGCATTTACTCTTAACCGGGTTACTTACCCTTTCTAAGGTCCTAACGAGTTCAAGGTTTTCAAGTGCGTTATTCCAGAAATATGCCGCTCAACAAAGCCTTTCACAAAAAAAATCTCAACACAAAGATTTTCACGTCACATAAATCGTACGCATAGAAAACTACTATCAAATCGATAGTTACGCAAAATGGACACGCTCGTCCCACATATGAAAATCATGTTGAAAATTATTTCATTGCAGTTCAGTTTTCCCACAAAACGCAAAAGCAAAATAAACAATTTCTTTAAAGTGAACGCCACAGTTCTAGTATGGATTGACTCACGACAGGCATGTAAAGTGACTGCTCGACCTTA
This sequence comes from Saussurea involucrata, assembly GCA_033807775.1. NCBI lineage: Eukaryota > Viridiplantae > Streptophyta > Magnoliopsida > Asterales > Asteraceae > Saussurea > Saussurea involucrata. The sequence continues at coordinate 107,707,816 of CM066321.1, read as the reverse complement.
AACGGGGTGCAACACAAGGTGTGCACGTATTTCAAAAGAGTCCAAACGACATTTGACTCCAAATTCTTTTCTGACCATAAAATCGTATGGGACCAGGTTTCCCCAACACATTTTGCGCGCGTCAGTTTATTATACAAAAACGAGGAAACAATTCCTACTTACACCTCAGTCAAAACTCAAAACGACTTGTGCAATTCCCCTATTTAAAACAAACTCATACGTTTCCATTACTTGAAAACATCGACTAAAACATCATAAAACCTCACATTGGGGTAGGCATGCAAGCTTGTAACATTTCCATTAGAAATTTTCTTGAAACGAAACAACATGCATCAAATGGTTCGTGACCAGATTTCAAGAGATGAAACTCTTTAAATCAATTTCCCAAAATTCCTCATTCGGTCCTATAATGACATTTGAATAAAACGTTTTCCGGCAAAACTTGCACACAACAATGCGTTTGTCCAAAACATACGAGGAAATAAGTGTTAATAATTTGTTGACACCAAAAAGGGTTGAAACCTATTTTCAAATCTTAAATTGCACCAAGGGTGCACATCAATGTTCAAAACATAGGTGCTCTCATGCTCCCCAAGTTTAAGCAATTCATTTTTCTCCAAATATTTCAACACGGAGCATTTCCATCAAAAGTCTCGTACTAGCAACATAAAACGTTAAAACGATGATGCTTAAAAGTTTATTTATTAAAACATCCAAAATCTCCATTTTCTCTAATACCAAAGGTTTACAATTTTTCAAAACGTTCCTCGAATCAAAGTTGACCAGATGTCAACGACTCACACCGTTGTGTTTTCAAAATGTAAAATATGGCGAACTATGCATGATTTCCATAACACCAAAACACCCTTTGACCAAATGGTCATCATTTATACGATGAGTTAATAAAATAATTCCACTCGTGTTTCGTTTAACAAAGTGTCGAGAAACAATGGTTACCAAGCTATGCATACCCCTAAGTCGATATAACGCATTTACATGAAATGATAATAAAACATTTAACTGACCAAAAGCGCACCAAGCAAGTCATTATGAAATGTCAACAAAATGTTCTTTCATGCATCACTTAAGCCACGTATAAATCAATCCATACACTGAACTATATGCAACGAAATACTTAGTAACACAAACCTTTGAAAGAAAAGTTACGCGACACTAGAGTTCCACACTCATCTCTTCTTAGTCGCCTTATGGCATACAATTAACTTTTCTCAACAAAACTCGAGTGGGACCAAATGCCCAACATAACTTATAAACCTTTCACATAAGTAATTAAAGTATGCACCTTGTGAAATTATACTCACACGACTCAACATGCCGTAAAACAAAACTCCATGAACCTCAATGGACTCAACGACTCCAAGTCAATAAAACGGCGCTAAACATCATGCTTCCCAAAGCCAAATTGCTATAAGCAAAATCATAAATGAGACGCCAAAATCCCAAAAATTCCCTTCTCGGGTAATACCCCATAAACAACGTTGTTTAACAACTCACATTAAACAAATTCCCAAAATAACTTTACATTGATATTATGGAAGATAACTTTCCGCCCAAACTCTAACATATGTGGAGGAGATCCAAAGTGAAAGTCACAAGCCGTAGTCATTGCCCAACCTCTTAAACATCATAAAAAATATGATTATCATTATATCCGAAACCAATGTTGAACAATAATGAAATAAAGCAAAACAAATCCCGGCGGAGTTTGTAACTCTCGCAATAAAATGGTTTCATGCACGTTCAAAACCATGATTTGAAATCTTGTGTGTGTGCTAATCATTTTCTCAAAATTCAAAACACAATCCATATAAGGATTGGAAACACAAGAAATAGTTGATGCAATTTATTTCCACAATAACTTTGTGCATGACATAGTCGGCATTCAACGTCTCAACTCATACTCTTCCAAATCTCTCCGGTCCACTATTGTCATCCGGATGCTTTCACCATCTTAAGGTGTGTTGGGAATTACATTAATTAACCTTACGGTTTTTCCTCGAATCAAAATCGGCTCAATACGCCTATGGTTCTAGTCCAACCATCAATCTTGACCCGAAACGGTCTACTTAAAGCAAATATCATGCTCATCGTCACTCCAAGTGACTAATACTAGAATCGTCCATCTATTCCAACGACTACTAGCTTAGAACCTCCTTCACTACCCCAACGATCATCACATGAAAGCAATTCAAGTATGCACATGTACTAGTAGGTTCACCATGACACTGGCCAGGTGTCACTATGAACGCACCGTACATGCTTATCCTTGCTACTCTCAACATGATTCTCGTTTCTAAAAGCTCCATCAACTTCAAAACATCCTATCTTAAAGTGCCTAAAGGTGAATTTCACTCTCATTTACTTAAACAAACGCTAGTTTGAGTCTAGGTATCCAAAATCAACACCTAAATCTCTCAAACTTATGCTCTGATACCAACTTGTAACACCCTAAAATTTGGAACGATCAACTAAATAAAATTTCAATAAATTACCCAACAAGATAAAATCATTTCTGCAATTCACTCCTTAATATACCTCGGAATTTAAAACATTATAATTCCCCAATAGAATAACTTAAACGGGTGTTACATAACACAACACAAGTTGCTAATTCCAAGTACGTGCGGAAGACTTCACTACTCAAGTCACCTCTCGTGCACTCTACTAGCACTCGCCACCTCACAATATAGCTAGAGCTACCCCAACCTGAGCCTGTTGCACATGCCGATAAATAAAAAGGGTTAGGCTTACGCCTAGTGAGTTCAAACATTTTATCATGACTATATAAAAACATAAATCAGGAATTAGTGGTTCTAGTCATGATTCAACAAGTCTTTAATGAAAGTTTGCGACAAAGGTTATCCTTTCCAAAGAGTTCTCAAAATAGACATAAATGACTCATTTTCCAACACACCCAAATCCATGGGAATCCTCCCCAAAAGTGTAAAGCGTTTTCCAAAAATGAGTTACGAACCCCAACCCATTCAAATACGTGAATAAATCTAGTTTAGGCAAAACCTTCAAATACGGTTGACAATACATACTCAACCCGTAAAACATGGAAACCATCCATTTAAATATAATCTTTCGTTGGAAACATAATACGAAGAAAAACTCACGCAACGTAAAATGTATTAAAATCCAAATACCATAGAATAAAACTCCAGCAGTTAAAACGTCCAATAAGAATGTAACATAAATCCGTCCATCAATCATGGAAAACAATCCATATGCATGTAATATAACCTCAACAATGTGAATAGATAAATTACCCGAAATCAACACCCTTCGGTGACGTGGAAGAACCAATCTCATCGGATGTGGCAAACACATAAATTAAACCACGATTAAATAAATGTAAGTAAGCTTCTTGGATGTGGAAAACGGATGACATCAACCATACTAGGTCTTTAGTCAATCCTTGGCATCAATCATACTAGATCTTTAGCCCATCTTAGACATCAACCATACTAGGTCTTTAGTCCATCTTAGACATCAACCATACTAGGTCTTTAGTCCGTCTTCGGCATCAACCATACTAGGTCTTTAGCCCCTCTTAGACATCAACCATATTAGGTCTTTAGTCCAAGCCCTCAAGTTCAACCATACTAGGTCTTTACCTTGGAAAACCCACCATCCAAAACAAGCTTACTTAACTTAAAAATTCATACATGACCTTAAAAGAATAACTAATGCATTCAAATCATGTAAACTTCAAATATGATGCAATTCATGCAACTCAAACCCCAAGCCCACGTCGAGCTTATTAAAAATCGGGCGAATGCCCTCGAGACTCAACCGAGTCCAAAACCGATCCCTCTGCTCAAAAGATCTAATGATCATTTATCAATATCAATTCATGCAAATGAAATGCATCTAACTCACATCATGCAACACATGCTCCGAGGCATGATAATCTCACAACCCCTTCATTGCCACCTTCCCAATGAAGTCAAATCATATATGCATCTATATGTACACGTATATGCAACTCTTTTATTACTCGACAATGCATATAACTCACTAAGGTTCATTAGTCCCAAAGGTACTAAGAATAAATCATCAAACGGTCTTCACACATAAGACCAAAACTTAAACCGGCACGTATTCGAATAAAATGCATTTAAGCATATAACACATCCAAGACACCATCTCGAGTCACTAAAACCGGCAAACACTCAAAAGACCCATTTGAGTATAAATCAAGCCTTTAAGGCCAAAATAAATGTTTGGTTAAATACGTGTCACTCACACGGTTACGTAAACCCAAATGCATCGTTACCCAAAATCTTTATCTTTTAATTCCTCAATAGGCCATCGGCCCCAAAATAAAGGTTTACAACTCTTAAAACATTCACATGGTCGGATTGACCAAAATCCCCAACTCACACGTTCACACTTTAAAATGTGCCACATCATAGTTATCACATAATCACAAAACACTAAAAGTGTATTTTGACCAAATAACCTTCACTTATGCAATAAATTAACAAAACCTCTTTCACTCGTGATTTATTCATCAATCACTCAAAATCCCCAAATGTGGGTGTTTTTACAAGATTTGTAAAGTTCAACACTTTGATTAATCAAAACCCACTAATTAACTCAACAAGTGATAATTTCATATAAAGCACACAAATACTTTAAAAGAAACATTTTGGCATGTACAAAGTTTTCACAAAGCAACTTGAACTCACCTTGCCAGATTTAGGCTAAATCTAGATTTTTTCCCAAACGTAAGCTCCCTTGAAGAACTTGAATCCTCAAGCCCAAAACTTCCAAAATCCACAAGTTTCCAATCATAAATAATCATACCCAAACACTTATATATGTTTCCCCTAACATAAAACATCCAAAAATCACCAAAACACCAAAACCCTAACTTCTTAGATGAAGAAAAGTGAGAAGTTTACCTCAACCACCACCAAATACTCTTGGATCATCCAACATACTTCAAAACTCTTCCTAGATCCTTCAAGAGCTCTCAAAAACGAAACCGTAGCAACTTGAATCACTCAAATCGGAGTTGGGATGCAAAAGTTATGAAGAAATGAAGTTTGAAGCTGAAAATCGCGTCTTAATACACCAGATCCGATCCCGCGGTTTGTCCCGCGACTTTGAAGACGCGTGGAAAGTCGCGCACATCCCACTCTAGAGGCTTACGCGGTTTAGGCCGTGGCCTCCTTTTGGGTCCGATACTGATTTGACCGTAACTTCTTCGTTATAGCTCCGTTTTCGCTCCGGAAAGAACCGTTGGACTCGTATTCAAATTCCTTATCCAACAATACCATAAAATATAAGATTTAAACCAAAATTCTATTTTTCATAATTTTCTTAAAAGATCGGTTTCCCCTGATTCGAAATTGGACCTATCTGAAAATTACGGGTGTTACATATAATGTAATGGCAGAACCTCAACCACGTCTGGAATAGGGTCACCATCAGTAATAAGTCCTCTTCTTGTTTGTTTCTCCATGGGACCATTCTTAAGAGAATTAGAAATGTATTCCCCGTTTTCTTGTCTCTCAACATAATCGATCAACCTGTCTTTCCAAATCTTAAACTCCTTGGGAAAAAAGAACCGGTGGTTTGTCCTTCGACCCAATAGTTAAGATATCTCTTGCTGTCATATTAGATTACTTGTTGATCGTTAAGTATTCTTTAGATTCGATTAGCAATCAATTAACTTCAAAAACTGACTTGTCTCAACCCACTGATATCTCAACCCACCAGATGTCGCAATGCACTCCTTGTCGCAATAAAGAAAAAGTCTTGTCGCAATAAAGAAAAAAATGTCGTATCGCAACAGATGGTTGCGACAGTTTACTGTTCAAACACTTTTGATTGCGATATGAAGCAAGTCGCAACTGATGATTGCGATATGAGCCTAGTCGCAAGTGACCCTTGCGATATGGTACTGTTCACGAAGACAAATTGCGATATCAACGGCTAGTCGCAACTAAAGGTTGCGATATAATACTGTTCAGAACAAGTGGACTGCGATATGTATGAATCACTGAGTTGCGACAGTTATGAACATCATAGTTGCGATATTGTTGAAGATGCAAATAATCAGAAGTTGATTCTTCAATAATGATCCAATTGATCTGAAAATTGGTACGAAGGGTCACAACACTATTCTGGACAACTTTAAATCTTCAAGTTTTGTCCAAAAACCATTAGAACAGTGATTTCTAAGCCAAAATAGTAGTTTTTTCAATAAAAGTCCGAAAATCTATTTTTGCACAAATTGAGGCAGATCCGAGTGTAATTGCGGAATCAAAACACGCAGGAATGAATATCAAACACTCCTAGATCGATCCTAATCCATTTGAAGAACTCAAATGATCAAAATCAATAAGAAATAGATGAAAATTTGAAGAACACTCAAAATGCAAAAACTCTCAAAAAACTAATCTGATCTAGATGAAATACTATGCTCTGATACCAATTGTGATCCCAGAACAAGTAATCAATCCATGTTTAACACTAAGATGGCCACCAATATATTCAATGAAGCAAAATCCCAAAGTACAAGATGAATAATCTAGAGAGCAATTATGTGTGTGTACTTGGGTGTAATTGTATTGGATGACCTAATTAGGAAGATAGAAAGTGCAAACATTATATACCTAGGGTAAACTATGACCCTATTACATATAGGTCCCTCTACTTAGTACAACTAGAATATTAGGCACTAACACACAACACTCACTAAACTGATAACGGAAGTCACAATCGCATTCAACAACAACAACGACAACTATCGGCGAAGAGACAGAAGAAATAATCAGGTTAGGGTTCCACGCAAAGGTAACCATGACCACCGTATTATCAATTCAGTTTCTTTTCAACTCAAACAACCGCCCGTTCCTAACCAACCGCTAGCAAAAGATGAAGACTTGTCCGACAAGGTTGAAGGTAAGGCCTTCCTCATTATGCCAAAGCCACAACAAAACATCTTTACCGAGACCTAAGTGTCCGAACCAGATCTCGGACCAACCATAAAGAAATCGAGCAACGAGCCAATGGAAGACATCCCCAAGCCACAAAACGATTGTCTCAAAGATGATCCTGAAGATGACGCTTCCATCATCCCAGCACCCAAGGTGTCGGATCAAATCGAAACAGTTCCCGGTAAAGTTCTTTTAGCCTCTTACCCTTTCGAGTTTGATAAAACATCACTTGTTTGGAGGCAACCAAGGCAGCATCCTTTGGAACTTGGAGATTTTTCAACCTTTCTAAATTCTAAAGACGAGTTATAGATCAACATGCTTTAATGAAAAAAGTATTATACGTTAGTACTTCAGTGTTGCATCGAAACCCCAAGGAACGGAATGATGTTGATCTTCAAGTGAACTCGAGGTCGAGTTCTTTTCAAGTGAGGGTGTCTGATGTAGGGAGAATTCAAGAGCTATCAAGGTGTTTCTTCTATCTTGGGAAACGAAGAAAACGAGCTCCAAAAAGGCTCGGAATTTGGCATCGAAGAAGGATCAAACAGCGACTCCCGTGGTCTTTCACGCGACCACAACCCGCGGATGAACCCGCGCAACTCACTGGACGAAAATACGACAGTGACTTCTGCGGCTAGCCACGCAACTTGAAGTCGCGGGCCAAACCGTGTGTGCCTGATCGTTCCTTGATTTTCCTTAGGATAATTATTATTATTAGGATTATTACTTAGTTTAATTTATTAATTATTAGTTTTAAAGTTGGAATACGATTAGAATTTGTTTGAATTTAGTTTCCATAGTTATCTTAATTAGTTTAGTATAAATATGACTATTAGGTTTCAATTGAAAATCAGTAAATTCAGATATGGTTTAATGAAGTTCTCTTTGAGAGTATTTGTGAGTTTTTCTCATTAATTTCTAAGGGGCTGTTTACTTGTGACTTATTGGGCTTAATAAAGAAACTGGCTTATTCGCGCAGACAAAATTGAGTGTTTACTTGTGACTTAATGGGACAGCAGCCAGCTTATTCGCACAGTCAGTTTATGGCTCTTGTCCCCATTCAGATAAAAAATTGACCATATTACCCTTTAGAAAAGAACACTCCTAAAACCTACCTTCCAATTTCTCCACATCTCTCTATCATTCTATCGCCTCCAAGCTCTCTCTCCCACTCCAAGATTTCTCCGGCGACAGCTTTCTTCTCCGGCGGCGGCAGCGGCAGCGACAGCGACAGCTTTCTTCTCCGGCTTTTCTGCTATTTTCGGTAATTTTTCTGCTATTTTTCTGCTATTTTCGATTTTTGCTGTTGATTTTTTGCTGTTGATTTTGTTATTGTTATTGTTGGTACTCATTTTTTTGCTGTTGATCAAGAAAAACGGAACGTATGGGTTGCGTTCAGCCTTCACCACCAGCCTATAATCGGTAACAATCTCGTGGTGGTGGCCTTCATAAGTTGAAGATTGATAATGGGTATGTTATAGGAGGAAATGAGGGAAAACCCATTGTTGCACGTAAACCATTTGTTGAAATGTCTGTGAAGGATAATAGTGGGAAGAACAATAATCATGTGGGTGATGGTGTTAATAATGGAAAGATTAGGAAGGAAGGGGGTGAGAATGATAGGAAGATCAGCAGAGAAGGAATTGGGAATGTTTCTCCGAGAATTGGGGTTGGTAAGAAGATTGGTTCAAATGAATTTATGAATTTATATTTTGATGATTAAATAATTTTGTCTTTCAGATATATAATTTGGCTTAAAAAATAAACAGAATATATAAAACGGCTTATAATTCATACTAAGGGGTAAATTGGTCATTTCTGATATTCAGACTGTTGATTCAGATAAAAAAGTAAACAACAACAACAATTTATCCAGACAGAAAAATTTAACCAGACAGACACATTTATCCATACAGGACTTAATGAAAATTTTGGTAAACAGCCCCTAAGTTTTACACTTGTAAACTCGTTCACTATTGGGATTTGACGCTTGTCGATCCGTTCCACGCAATTCCTACTGCGTCAGGTTATCTTTCTTAATTTTCAACTTCCAATCAAATAAACTTGATACAATCCATTATGCAGCATAATCAATTTGAAACCAATGGTGGTATTATGTTGGATTGGTTCTTTGGACTCTTTTTGTCTGATAATATCCGGCCCAACCCTGGAGATTTATCCGCCCAAATTTGATACAAACTCCATTATGCAGCATAATCAGTTTGCTGTTTTTTTCTTCATATATATATATCTTTGTGTTCATTTTCTTTTGCTTTTGTTTGTTTGTTTTGTTTAGGGGTCGCTTACCAAGCGTGTACCTGGTAAGCGTTTATCGGCTAGAGATATCACAATCATTTATCTTATCCTATACCATCATCGACCATCAAAATGGGATGTTGGTAAGCATCTTAAACCCGGTAAACATTTATCAGGTAAGATTTTTTTCCCTCACTTACTGGGTACACTCTCGGTCCTTGCTATGCCTCCTACCGAATTAGATTATTGATCTTGACGGACTCAATCGGTAAAGTAAGTGATATTGATAAGCGTTTAGTAAATGACGCTTTATTAGATTTACCAATTATATATCTTACAAGATATATGTGGGGTGATAGAAACAAAGATATATTATATCAATCTCTTGATTCTTGCTGTAAATAACCACTTGATTTGTTTCTTTTTATTTAATTTGTAAATCAATCTTAGGATTCTTGTTTCTATTTTTTTTGAAACAACAACCAACAATATATTAAAAGCTAGCAAGCCGCTAGCGGCAAAACAAAAACATTACATGGTTATGATACAGGCAGAAGGGTTACATCTCCATATAATCGGGTTTTTTTCACTCCCCTTACACCTAGCTAACACCCAACAGAACGACTTCTCCACGATTGAATCAAGAATAGAGTCCTTTCGGGGAGGGATTATGTCAAAAACATACCTATTTCGAAAACCCCACAGGATATAACAGGAAATAAAAAACACTGCTTCCAGCGCTTTCTATGTATTATATTCTCTATATAGGTTGTATAATACATTCAAGCTTTTCTCATATTTTCTCAACATTCATATGGGCTTCAAAGTTCATAAGCTTTTATTTGTTATCTTGTTAACACACCTTTAGGCTTCAGCATTTAATTCTTTTTACGAACCCTCCAAATCTTGAAACGATTAAAGCGGTCTTTCGAGTCCTACAAGGCCATTAGAGATTTTCCATGTTGTTCTTAAGACCCATGAAATTAGTCGAGACATGTATAAACTGGCTAGACACCCACAGTTAAAAAGGGAAATTAACTCAAATAGTCATTTTTTTGGGAAAATGACCAGATTCGTTTTTCCTTTGGTGATTTACGGACCTTGATTTTACAGACATAATGATATTTCAGTTAATATGAGAAAAAATAATTAAGAGACCAAATTATTGATCTAAAATAACTAGTTGGATCAATCAATATATATCTAAAAACAAAAACCAAAGGTAGTGACGTGGACTTCTCCCAAACCTAGAAAGTGATTTATCTTTGCTCTCCTTTTCTTAAGCTTCTCATTTCATTTCTCCCCTCCTCTTCCAAACCGACGACCACTGTCTTTTCAGTTTCTGTTCATCATCCTATCTCATCCCAAACCTCTTCATTCCTCCAAACATCATCGACTTCCATCATCCAGACCGACTACGGTCCGAAGCAGAGGTTTCCCTCGAAGCTCCAGAATCCAGATATACGGTCCGAAGCAGAGGTTTCAAGGGGATTCAAGCTTCGAAATTCTTGATTCAGAAGTAATATGGTTTATCCTCTTCGTCAGCTTTGTTTAGTTTGGATCATGCTTTCTTTTCCCTATGCCAATGGCTTTCGACTAACGGCATCAAAATTTTTGGCGAAGTTGAACCTTCGACCAAACCCAGAAGGCGGGTTTTACGCAGAGACATTCAGAGATACTTCTATCTCCCTATCCATTTCTCAACTTCCCCACAGATGTAAGTAATTAATCAAACCACCCTCTTTTCTTTTCAAAGATTCCATCTTTGATCACAATTTACTTTCAGAAGTTGTTGGGAACTGAAGATATGCTAAGTATGGTTAGTACTGCCAGAACAACATTACTACTGCCAGTTCAAGGTTAGTACTGCTAGTTCAATGTTAGTGCTGCCAGAACAAAGTTACTACTGCTGGTACATGGTTAATGCTGCCTGAACAAAGTTACTACTGCTGGAATATTATTAATGCTGCTTCTGTGAGGTTAGTACTGCTTGTCTAAGTTACTACTGCAAGTCAAGGTTAGTACTGCTGGTATCGAATATCTGTTAGTACTGCTCGTGACTTAATACTGCTGGAGATTGTTAGTACTGCTCATGAAGAATGAAGGTTAATACTGCTGAGTTCGTTAAAGATTGGTATGCGATACTTTTGGAGACAAAGAAGGAATTGATCAAGATATGTTTAACGAAGATTTAGAAGATCAAGTTACTTTTTGATAGTTATCTTGTAATTATTTTTGTATAAATAGTATTGGTAGATAGCTATTAGAAAATACATACATAATAGATGATATACGTGTGAAAAAGAATTCGATATCGTTTTCAGAGAGATTTAACCTCAAGGTGTAAGAACCCTATTTCTAGAGAAGTAGAAGTCGTCTTGTTGAGCCTGTTCAACAAGATTGAGGTTTGGTTGTTAATATTGTGAGTCGATTTAGTGAATACACAAAGTGGTGAATTTTCTGTTACATTGTTCTTGATTGTGAGAATTAAAGTTCTTTTCCGCAGATTCTTTAATTCTGAATTCTAAGTGTTTGTTGTCTTGTTAAGATTCGATCCTGACAAGTGGTATCAGAGCAAGTGTTTCTTAGAATTCTACAGTCATTATGGAAAATTCTTTTGAATCAAACAGTACTCTTGTATCTAAGGTTCCCATGCTCAGACCCAATGAATTTGACATGTGGAAAATTAGAATCAAGCAGTACATTCTGCTTACTGATTATTCCATCTGGGATATCATTGAGAATGGTCCATGTGCTGAAGGAAGAACTGGACCAGATGGCAAAAGACCTCCTCCAAAGACTGATGCAGAGAGGAAAGTCAGACAGACAGAGATGAAGGCCTTAAGCACCCTGCTTTTGGCTATTCCCAATGAGTATCAGCATCAATTCCATCACTGCACTGATGCTCAGATTCTATGGAATGCTTTGGAGAAAAGATTTACTGGCACCAAAAGCACAAAGAGAAATCAAAAGGCAATTCTCAAGCAGCAGTATGAAAACTTTACTTCTACCAAGAATGAGTCCATGACTCAAACGTTTGATAGATTTAATAAGATGATTGGAGAATTAGCCACTGTAGGAGTCAAGATGGAGGCTGATGATGTCAACAGGAAGTTCTTAAGATCATTGGGTGAAGAATGGACAATGTACACTGTGTCCTTCAGACAGAATGACCAACTGGAAGATAAGGAACTTGATGATCTGTACAATGATCTTAGAGTATTTGAATCAGAGGTTGAAGCCAAAAAGAAGCCCTCTGGATATGTTCATAATGTTGCACTTCTTTCAGCATCACCTGATTCTACTGCTAACCATGAATCAGTTAGTACTGCTGGTTCAGTTAATGCTGCTGGTTCAGTCAATCAGGAAAAGTCCAAAGATACAGTACTAGAAGCTTTCTTTTCCAGTCATATAAATTCCTCTTTGATTAATGATGATTTAGAACAGGTTAATGCTGATGATCTTGAAGAGATGGATATAAAGTGGCAGATGGCTATGCTGTCTATGAGAGTGAAGAGATTCATTAAGAGGACAGGGAGAAACAATTTTTCCCAAAGAAGAGAGGATGGTGCTGGATTTGACAAATCCAAAGTTGAATGCTAAAAGTGTCACAAGATGGGACACTTTGCCAGGGAATGCAGAGGAGGAACATCTTACAACAGCCATCAACAAACTCAGGCTGGAAGTTCCAATCAAAACAGAAGCTCCATTCAAGCTCTTGTTTCTCAACAAGGAATGGGATTTGACTGGAGTGACCAAGCAGAAGAAGCCATCCAAAATCAAGCACTTATGGCTGAAGTTTCAGATCTTCCCACTGAGGTAAAATCTAATCTCTGTACTCAAGCTTGTATAGACACTGTTAAAAGGTATAGAGATCACAATCAGGGTATGTGTGATGATCTTAAAAGGTTAGAAAAGGATAAAAGAGACTATGTGTTGATTGTTGAGAGGTTTGAAGAACAGATTAGGGCCTTTCAAGCCAATGAACTTCAACACTCATATGATACTAACTACTGGAAGTGGGAAAAAGGTGGTCTGGAGTTCCAACTGAAAGAGTCTAGGGAAGAGTGTGAGAAATTAAAAGAAGAACTTAAGACAGTTAAAGCTGATGTTGAAAAGTTTTCAAAAGCTTCTAAAGCCATGGACACAATAATAAATGCTCAAGTCCATGGTAAGATGAAAACAGGCCTAGGGTATAATGCCACTCCCCCACCCTACAACAACAACTACATCCCTCCTAGGTCAGACCTTTTAGAAACCATATATTGGATTTTTCAAACCATTTGGATGTCCTTGTACTATTCTCAATACCAAATCTCACTTAGGTAAGTTTGATAGCAAAGCAGATGATGGTTTTCTTGTTGGGTATTCATCTCAGAGTAAGGCCTACAGAGTTTTTAATACCTCTTCTAGAATAATTGAAGAAAGTGACAATGTCAAATGCAATGAGAACACACCAAATCCTATTGGTTCAGGTCCTAATTGGCTATTTGACATTGATTCACTCACTAATTCTTTGGGTTTCAGTAGTGATGTATATGCAGGACAAAGGGATACACCAACATCAGAACACAGAATTCACTCTGTGATATTTCCACTCCCTTCCATTGATCCTGTTGAATTCTGTGAACAACAAGAGGAGGCTGAACCTATTCAGAATGAAGAAGAGAGGAGAGCAGAGGAAAATCAGTCTTCAGGTCCAAATTCCAGAGAATCTGAGGTGACTGAAGAAGCAGAAACAAATCCATAATTAAATGAGTCAAATCTGGATGAGAACATTCAAGAGGAAGCTGGTCATCCAACAAGAACTCAGAAAAATCATCCTCCTGAGTTGGTGATTGGAGATATTGCATCTCCCATGATGACTAGAAAGCAAAGCAGACTCCAAGAGTTGCAAGAGCAGCAAAATACAGTTAACACTGTTCTTACTTGCTTTCTGTCCCAGATTGAGCCCAAAAAGGCTTATGATGCTATGAAAGACCCAAGCTGGATAGAGGCAATGCAAGAGGAGCTGCTACAGTTCAAATTATAGGATGTTTGGGACTTGGTAGACCTCCCAAAAGGTCATAGAGCAATTGGCACCAAGTGGATTTTCAGGAACAAGAAGGATGACAGAGGGATTGTGATCAGAAACAAAGCTAGACTGGTTGCACAAGGGTACACTCAGGAAGAAGGAATAGATTATGAGGAAGTCTTTGCTCCTGTGGCAAGGATTGAAGCAATCAGGTTATTTCTAGCCTATGCCTCATACATGAAGTTCAAAGTGTACCAAATGGATGTCAAAAGTGCATTTCTGTATGGAAGTATTGAGGAAGAAGTATATGTCTGTCAACCCCCTGGATTTGAGAATCCATTGCACCCTGACAGAGTATACAAGTTGAAGAAGGCTCTTTATGGTTTGCATCAAGCCCCAAGAGCATGGTATGACACCCTGTCTACCTATCTCTTGAAAAATGACTTTGAAAGAGGAGTAATTGACAAGACTCTGTTTATCAAAAGGAGAAAGAAAGACACATTACTTGTTCAGATCTATGTGGATGACATCATCTTTGGATCCACAAATGATCAAATGTGTAAAGAGTTTGAGGAGTTAATGCACAAAAGCTTCAAGATGAGTTCCATGGGAGAACTTACTTTCTTTCTTGGGCTTCAGGTAAAACAAAGGAAAGATGGGATTTTTATTAGCCAATCCAAGTATGTGAAAGACATCCTGGACAAGTTTGGTCTATCAGACTCAAAGCCAGCAAGCACACCTATGGAGACACACAAACAGCTCACTGCTGATCTTGAGGGGGAGGATATGGATGTCCATAATTACAGATCAATGATTGGATCTCTCATGTATCTCACAGCCTCTAGACCAGATATTATGTTTTCAGTTTGTGTTTGTGCCAGATTTCAAGTTACACCAAAGCAATCTCATCTTCATGCAGTCAAGAGAATTTTCAGATACCTAAGAGGGCAACCTAGACTAGGTCTCTGGTATCCTTATGAATCATCTTTTGACTTGCTTGCATACTCAGATAGTGACTTGGGTGGAGCTAACATGGATAGGAAGTCTACTTCAGGTGGATGTCAGTTTTTGGGTACAAGACTAGTATCTTGGCAGTGTAAGAAACAAACCACAGTGTCCTTATCTACCACAGAGGCTGAGTACATAGCTGCTGCAAGTTGCTGCTCTCATGTTCTATGGATTCAGAATCAGATGTTGGACTATGGGGTAACATTTCTTCACACTCCAATCTTCATTGATAACAACAGTGCTATTAGCATTGTTAATAATCCAGTCAAACACTCAAAAACAAAGCATATAGAGATCAGGTATCACTTTATAAGAGATTGCAATGAAAAGAAATTAATTCAGGTTGCTAAAGTTCATACAAATGACCAGTTTGCTGATCTATTCACAAAAGCTTTTGATGTGGGTAGATTCACCTTTTTGGTAACAAGTGTGGGCATGATTAACCTAGAATAAATTCATGACTTTCTGTTTTTATACCTGTATTTCTTCATATATTTGGTGCTACTAACTCTCTTTCTCAGAAATATCCAAGTGGTATATTATTTTAGGGTGTTTATCATTATTAGTTATAAACAATAATGACGACGTAAACACTTCCGTCTTGAACCCTTCAGATTAAATCTTCGTGTTCTTCAACAACTGCACACTTGGATTAAATTGTTAGATAAACAATAATACGGTGTGTTTGTAATCATCAAAATAAATATATATAAATATATAGAGATGTGGTACACTTGCACCAACAATCTCCCCCTTTTTGATGATGACAAACACAACCGCTAAGCATGAGCATATGCGGTTTCTCTCCCCCGTTTGTCGAAGCAAAAAAGGGTTAAGAAAGACGGTATGCTCCCCCTCGAGAGATGCTCCCCCTCAAAATATGCATATAATTGAGAGAGCATAAACTCATGGGTAAAAGAGCTAAAACGCTCCCCCTCAAATTAATAACGATATCAATTTGATTTTATAAAATTTGAGGGATAAAATAAAATGCAAAAAGCAATAGAGACAAAGATATACAAACCAATACGAAACACTTGCACCAAAACGGATCTTAAGGCTTCAATATTCGGTTAATTTTATGTGATAAAAAAAAACACCACGTATTATGACCTCGTCAGGTAACCACGTATTATAACCTCGGCAGGTAACCACGTATTATAACCTCGGCAGGTAACCACGTATTATAACCTCGGCAGGTAACCACGTATTATAACCTCGGCAGGTAACCACGTATTATATCCTCGCCAGGAAACACGTATTATATCCTCGCCAGGAAACACCTACAAAAGGCAAAGAAAATTTTTCGTGGTACCCTTTTCTTATGGGTCCTTTTAACAGTTAGTATAAAAACATAAACTGCAAAAAAATATGTTGTCGACATAAAACAAACACGACAAACATACAAAGCCATATAAATGGTTTAAAACCACAAACGCATCCCACCGGGATTATCAACATTAAACATTCCTTTCGGAATCCATTTTCTAACCATTTTAATTTTACGATCGTATTCATCATAGACGTAAAAAGAAGTATGCGGATTAACATTTTTCTTAGGATTCGCAAACTTATTATTATACATAAACGCATGTGATTTTCTCGACATATAATTCACATAATTCATTTTAGGAATATACGGAGGTTTTTGCGTTTTATTTTTAACAACAAATTTAGGTTTTTCAAAAACCTTTTTAATTGGCATACAATCACATTTTTCAATACACGTATTGGAACCAATGCCTTTTCGGCAATTAATGCGATTAGACATATTTAGCATTTTTAACACTTTATCATTGCTATTTTGAAATGCTTTAGCTAACATATTATCTTTTTCATATAAATCGCATTTAGCTTTTAAACAAGCATTATCATTTATGAGAATATCACATTTTGCACATATGTCATTTTCTTCTATTCTTTTATCTAAACATGCAAGTTTCTCATTTAAAACATCACAAGATTTGCAAACAATATTTTCGCATGCTTTCTTTTCTAAAGTGATAACTGTATCATTTAACTCATTTTTGATTTTATTATCACATGCAATGGTTTGTTTACAATTATTCAACTCATTTTGACATAATAATAATTCTTCTTTTAATTTAGCATTCTCATTTTTATAACTATTTACGAGAACAATCAATTTTTGAAAAGAGACATTTAACATATCAATATCATCATCGTTATCACTACAACTAGAATAACTTGAGTATGAAGTACATACCTCTTTCTCGCAGTCGACGATGAGACACGTTTCTTCATTTCTTTGATCTCGGGTTTCGTCTCTCTTTTCTTTTGAGTTTCCACCATAGGTGATGTTCAAGTTCTCCCAAATATCACGAGCAGTTTCAAAGAGATAAACACGCTCAATATCATCGTTAGTAAGAACCGAAAAGAGAAAATTTTTGGCTTCATAATTTAAACAACAATTATCCTTATCTTCGTCGGACCATTCCGAGCTAGGTTTTTCAACAACTTTGTTGTTTTGAAATTTTGTGGGTTTGAAATTTCCTTTAATAATAATATCCCAAATATTTTGATTTATCCCACGAACATAACGTTCAAAAGAATTTGCCCAAAGATCAAAATTTTCGAAATCAATAAGAAGAGATTTAGAAAACCAAGCATTTTGTTGAGCCATAATATAAAAGATATAACTTTAAAAATTTAAACAGACGATTTTTGAAAGCCCTGCTCTGATACCAAATGTTGGACAACCTAAGGGGGGGGTAAGGTTGTATTTAAAATCTTTTACTTTCAAAAAATCTTTTTACAAATAAATACAGAATAAATAAAGCAGAGTATAAATAAATAAGTATACAACAATTATATAAACAGATATAATTTAAATGCACAGAGATTATATTAATAAATATAAATGCAAAGCAGTTTATATAAATAAATATAATAAAGCACAGCGGAATAAATAAAGAGATAAGGGATAGAGATACTTGACACAGAGATTTACTGATTTACCACCAACTGTGATAAACCAGCAGCCGAGACACTTCTCGACACGATCCAATAAATGTATTCTTTACGGTAGAACACAAACCAAATACAAAGGAATTTGTAATAGTTTCTCAAGCCTCTGCTATGAGATAAACAGGATCACACACCCGTTATTCAAATACTTACAAGAGGAGTATAACTCACAATGGGTAATCACTCTTGTATAATAATCACACTTGGATATTTTATAAGAAAGGTTTTATAAAATATATATTATAAATGAGAGAGCTGAGAGTGTGGTTGCTGCTTGTTGTTTGTTCTTCTTCTTCTCTTCTCCAGCATGCATGTAATATATAGCATGAAGACTTCCAACGGTCACATGACCTGGCGGTATACCGCCTTGCACACCGCGGTATACCGCGGTCAGAAAGTACACTGACACTCACGGCTCTATGCAAAGTTGACTTCTGGAATTACGTACCCGCGGTATACCGGCTGGGACTTGCGGTATACCGGCCGTACGAAAAAGTACTTCAACCAATCAGAATTGTACACCGAGCCTGCCGCGGTATACCGGCTGAACAGCCGCGGTATACCGGCCAAAGTGTACCCGCGGTATACCGGCTGTATCGCCGCGGTATACCGCCGTCAGAAAGGGACAGCTTCAGGACGCAACCAAATCTTGCTGAATCTTCTCAAAAGAAACTTTATTTAAATATATTATTTATTGGGTTTTTAGAAATATCCAAGTGGTATATTATTTTAGGGTGTTTATCATTATTAGTTATAAACAATAATGACGACGTAAACACTTCCGTCTTGAACCCTTCAGATTAAATCTTCGTGTTCTTCAACAACTGCACACTTGGATTAAATTGTTAGATAAACAATAATACGGTGTGTTTGTAATCATCAAAATAAATATATATAAATATATAGAGATGTGGTACACTTGCACCAACAATCTCCCCCTTTTTGATGATGACAAACACAACCGCTAAGCATGAGCATATGCGGTTTCTCTCCCCCGTTTGTCGAAGCAAAAAAGGGTTAAGAAAGACGGTATGCTCCCCCTCGAGAGATGCTCCCCCTCAAAATATGCATATAATTGAGAGAGCATAAACTCATGGGTAAAAGAGCTAAAACGCTCCCCCTCAAATTAATAACGATATCAATTTGATTTTATAAAATTTGAGGGATAAAATAAAATGCAAAAAGCAATAGAGACAAAGATATACAAACCAATACGAAACACTTGCACCAAAACGGATCTTAAGGCTTCAATATTCGGTTAATTTTATGTGATAAAAAAAAAAACACCACGTATTATGACCTCGTCAGGTAACCACGTATTATAACCTCGGCAGGTAACCACGTATTATAACCTCGGCAGGTAACCACGTATTATAACCTCGGCATGTAACCACGTATTATAACCTCGGCAGGTAACCACGTATTATATCCTCGCCAGGAAACACGTATTATATCCTCGCCAGGAAACACCTACAAAAGGCAAAGAAAATTTTTCGTGGTACCCTTTTCTTATGGGTCCTTTTAACAGTTAGTATAAAAACATAAACTGCAAAAAAATATGTTGTCGACATAAAACAAACACGACAAACATACAAAGCCATATAAATGGTTTAAAACCACAAACGCATCCCACCGGGATTATCAACATTAAACATTCCTTTCGGAATCCATTTTCTAACCATTTTAATTTTACGATCGTATTCATCATAGACGTAAAAAGAAGTATGCGGATTAACATTTTTCTTAGGATTCGCAAACTTATTATTATACATAAACGCATGTGATTTTCTCGACATATAATTCACATAATTCATTTTAGGAATATACGGAGGTTTTTGCGTTTTATTTTTAACAACAAATTTAGGTTTTTCAAAAACCTTTTTAATTGGCATACAATCACATTTTTCAATACACGTATTGGAACCAATGCCTTTTCGGCAATTAATGCGATTAGACATATTTAGCATTTTTAACACTTTATCATTGCTATTTTGAAATGCTTTAGCTAACATATTATCTTTTTCATATAAATCGCATTTAGCTTTTAAACAAGCATTATCATTTATGAGAATATCACATTTTGCACATATGTCATTTTCTTCTATTCTTTTATCTAAACATGCAAGTTTCTCATTTAAAACATCACAAGATTTGCAAACAATATTTTCGCATGCTTTCTTTTCTAAAGTGATAACTGTATCATTTAACTCATTTTTGATTTTATTATCACATGCAATGGTTTGTTTACAATTATTCAACTCATTTTGACATAATAATAATTCTTCTTTTAATTTAGCATTCTCATTTTTATAACTATTTACGAGAACAATCAATTTTTGAAAAGAGACATTTAACATATCAATATCATCATCGTTATCACTACAACTAGAATAACTTGAGTATGAAGTACATACCTCTTTCTCGCAGTCGACGATGAGACACGTTTCTTCATTTCTTTGATCTCGGGTTTCGTCTCTCTTTTCTTTTGAGTTTCCACCATAGGTGATGTTCAAGTTCTCCCAAATATCACGAGCAGTTTCAAAGAGATAAACACGCTCAATATCATCGTTAGTAAGAACCGAAAAGAGAAAATTTTTGGCTTCATAATTTAAACAACAATTATCCTTATCTTCGTCGGACCATTCCGAGCTAGGTTTTTCAACAACTTTGTTGTTTTGAAATTTTGTGGGTTTGAAATTTCCTTTAATAATAATATCCCAAATATTTTGATTTATCCCACGAACATAACGTTCAAAAGAATTTGCCCAAAGATCAAAATTTTCGAAATCAATAAGAAGAGATTTAGAAAACCAAGCATTTTGTTGAGCCATAATATAAAAGATATAACTTTAAAAATTTAAACAGACGATTTTTGAAAGCCCTGCTCTGATACCAAATGTTGGACAACCTAAGGGGGGGGTAAGGTTGTATTTAAAATCTTTTACTTTCAAAAAATCTTTTTACAAATAAATACAGAATAAATAAAGCAGAGTATAAATAAATAAGTATACAACAATTATATAAACAGATATAATTTAAATGCACAGAGATTATATTAATAAATATAAATGCAAAGCAGTTTATATAAATAAATATAATAAAGCACAGCGGAATAAATAAAGAGATAAGGGATAGAGATACTTGACACAGAGATTTACTGATTTACCACCAACTGTGATAAACCAGCAGCCGAGACACTTCTCGACACGATCCAATAAATGTATTCTTTACGGTAGAACACAAACCAAATACAAAGGAATTTGTAATAGTTTCTCAAGCCTCTGCTATGAGATAAACAGGATCACACACCCGTTATTCAAATACTTACAAGAGGAGTATAACTCACAATGGGTAATCACTCTTGTATAATAATCACACTTGGATATTTTATAAGAAAGGTTTTATAAAATATATATTATAAATGAGAGAGCTGAGAGTGTGGTTGCTGCTTGTTGTTTGTTCTTCTTCTTCTCTTCTCCAGCATGCATGTAATATATAGCATGAAGACTTCCAACGGTCACATGACCTGGCGGTATACCGCCTTGCACACCGCGGTATACCGCGGTCAGAAAGTACACTGACACTCACGGCTCTATGCAAAGTTGACTTCTGGAATTACGTACCCGCGGTATACCGGCTGGGACTTGCGGTATACCGGCCGTACGAAAAAGTACTTCAACCAATCAGAATTGTACACCGAGCCTGCCGCGGTATACCGGCTGAACAGCCGCGGTATACCGGCCAAAGTGTACCCGCGGTATACCGGCTGTATCGCCGCGGTATACCGCCGTCAGAAAGGGACAGCTTCAGGACGCAACCAAATCTTGCTGAATCTTCTCAAAAGAAACTTTATTTAAATATATTATTTATTGGGTTTTTAGAAATATCCAAGTGGTATATTATTTTAGGGTGTTTATCATTATTAGTTATAAACAATAATGACGACGTAAACACTTCCGTCTTGAACCCTTCAGATTAAATCTTCGTGTTCTTCAACAACTGCACACTTGGATTAAATTGTTAGATAAACAATAATACGGTGTGTTTGTAATCATCAAAATAAATATATATAAATATATAGAGATGTGGTACACTTGCACCAACACAGGCCTAGGGTATAATGCCACTCCCCCACCCTACAACAACAACTACATCCCTCCTAGGTCAGACCTTTTAGAAACCATATATTGGATTTTTCAAACCATTTGGATGTCCTTGTACTATTCTCAATACCAAATCTCACTTAGGTAAGTTTGATAGCAAAGCAGATGATGGTTTTCTTGTTGGGTATTCATCTCAGAGTAAGGCCTACAGAGTTTTTAATACCTCTTCTAGAATAATTGAAGAAAGTGACAATGTCAAATGCAATGAGAACACACCAAATCCTATTGGTTCAGGTCCTAATTGGCTATTTGACATTGATTCACTCACTAATTCTTTGGGTTTCAGTAGTGATGTATATGCAGGACAAAGGGATACACCAACATCAGAACACAGAATTCACTCTGTGATATTTCCACTCCCTTCCATTGATCCTGTTGAATTCTGTGAACAACAAGAGGAGGCTGAACCTATTCAGAATGAAGAAGAGAGGAGAGCAGAGGAAAATCAGTCTTCAGGTCCAAATTCCAGAGAATCTGAGGTGACTGAAGAAGCAGAAACAAATCCATAATTAAATGAGTCAAATCTGGATGAGAACATTCAAGAGGAAGCTGGTCATCCAACAAGAACTCAGAAAAATCATCCTCCTGAGTTGGTGATTGGAGATATTGCATCTCCCATGATGACTAGAAAGCAAAGCAGACTCCAAGAGTTGCAAGAGCAGCAAAATACAGTTAACACTGTTCTTACTTGCTTTCTGTCCCAGATTGAGCCCAAAAAGGCTTATGATGCTATGAAAGACCCAAGCTGGATAGAGGCAATGCAAGAGGAGCTGCTACAGTTCAAATTATAGGATGTTTGGGACTTGGTAGACCTCCCAAAAGGTCATAGAGCAATTGGCACCAAGTGGATTTTCAGGAACAAGAAGGATGACAGAGGGATTGTGATCAGAAACAAAGCTAGACTGGTTGCACAAGGGTACACTCAGGAAGAAGGAATAGATTATGAGGAAGTCTTTGCTCCTGTGGCAAGGATTGAAGCAATCAGGTTATTTCTAGCCTATGCCTCATACATGAAGTTCAAAGTGTACCAAATGGATGTCAAAAGTGCATTTCTGTATGGAAGTATTGAGGAAGAAGTATATGTCTGTCAACCCCCTGGATTTGAGAATCCATTGCACCCTGACAGAGTATACAAGTTGAAGAAGGCTCTTTATGGTTTGCATCAAGCCCCAAGAGCATGGTATGACACCCTGTCTACCTATCTCTTGAAAAATGACTTTGAAAGAGGAGTAATTGACAAGACTCTGTTTATCAAAAGGAGAAAGAAAGACACATTACTTGTTCAGATCTATGTGGATGACATCATCTTTGGATCCACAAATGATCAAATGTGTAAAGAGTTTGAGGAGTTAATGCACAAAAGCTTCAAGATGAGTTCCATGGGAGAACTTACTTTCTTTCTTGGGCTTCAGGTAAAACAAAGGAAAGATGGGATTTTTATTAGCCAATCCAAGTATGTGAAAGACATCCTGGACAAGTTTGGTCTATCAGACTCAAAGCCAGCAAGCACACCTATGGAGACACACAAACAGCTCACTGCTGATCTTGAGGGGGAGGATATGGATGTCCATAATTACAGATCAATGATTGGATCTCTCATGTATCTCACAGCCTCTAGACCAGATATTATGTTTTCAGTTTGTGTTTGTGCCAGATTTCAAGTTACACCAAAGCAATCTCATCTTCATGCAGTCAAGAGAATTTTCAGATACCTAAGAGGGCAACCTAGACTAGGTCTCTGGTATCCTTATGAATCATCTTTTGACTTGCTTGCATACTCAGATAGTGACTTGGGTGGAGCTAACATGGATAGGAAGTCTACTTCAGGTGGATGTCAGTTTTTGGGTACAAGACTAGTATCTTGGCAGTGTAAGAAACAAACCACAGTGTCCTTATCTACCACAGAGGCTGAGTACATAGCTGCTGCAAGTTGCTGCTCTCATGTTCTATGGATTCAGAATCAGATGTTGGACTATGGGGTAACATTTCTTCACACTCCAATCTTCATTGATAACAACAGTGCTATTAGCATTGTTAATAATCCAGTCAAACACTCAAAAACAAAGCATATAGAGATCAGGTATCACTTTATAAGAGATTGCAATGAAAAGAAATTAATTCAGGTTGCTAAAGTTCATACAAATGACCAGTTTGCTGATCTATTCACAAAAGCTTTTGATGTGGGTAGATTCACCTTTTTGGTAACAAGTGTGGGCATGATTAACCTAGAATAAATTCATGACTTTCTGTTTTTATACCTGTATTTCTTCATATATTTGGTGCTACTAACTCTCTTTCTCAGAATCCTCTGTTTCCCTCAGATTACCAAGTGCAGAAAAGTGTAAGTGTAGTTACTACTGCCTGTGCAGAGTTACTACTGCTAGTGTTCTAGTAATTAATACTGCTAAGTAGTTAATACTGCCCTTGTAGTTAATACTGCTTTGTAGTTAATACTGCAGGTGTGGTTAATACTGCTCAGTAGTTAATACTGCTTTGCAGTTAATACTGCTCAGTAGTTACTACTGCTTTGCAGTTAATACTGCTCAGTAGTTAATACTGCTTTGCAGTTAATACTGCTCAGTAGTTACTACTGCTTTGCAGTTAATACTGCTCAGTAGTTAATACTGCTTTGCAGTTAATACTGCTCAGTAGTTAATACTGCTAGTGCATAGTTAATACTGCTTTGCAGTTAATACTGCTCAGTAGTTAATACTGCTAGTGCACAGTTCATACTGCTTCGTGGTTAATACTGCGTATGTCGTTAATACTGCTTTTGAAAATCTAGGGCAAATACTGCTATAAATACCCCTGTTTGCCCGCCAAAGTTCATAACGACTCTTCGCATTAACTTCTTCTCTCTCTCGTTCTAACCCCTTCTCCCTAGAATCTCTGTGTTTTCTTTACAAATCCTCAGGAAGCACAACGATTATGGAGTTTGTCGACGAGCATAATGAGATTGCAATGCTTTAGAAGCCGAAGCAGGCCGAAGGATTTCATGAAATTGTGGATTTTCTCAAGTCCACTCATATTTCGTATGCCCTAACGGTGAATCCAACAATATACATCGAGCATCAGACGCAATTCTGGGCCAATGCCACCGTAGAATCCGAAGATGGGCATAAAGTCATTCAAACAAGGGTATGTGACAAACCCTTGAAAGTTTCAGAAGAACTCATTCGCATCACTCTTCGACTAGATGATGCCTCAGGTATATCGTCTATTCCCAATGAAGAACTCTTCTCAACTTTACAAAGAATGGGGTATGAAGGTCCCATTGGAGTTTTTAAATTCTACAAGTCAAAGTTTTTTACTCAATGGAGATTCTTTGTTCATACCCTAATGCATTGTATTTCAAAGAAAACTACTGGATGGAGTGAGTTCAGCAGTACTATTGCTTATGCTCTAGTCTGCTTAGCCACTAACAGGAAGTTTAATTTTTCTCAAATGATTTTCAATGATCTTGTGGCAAACCTGGAATCCAAAAAGCGTTTCTATATGTATCCAAGGTTTGTTCAGGAAGTAATTACCAAGGAATTGACGGATATGCCTCAATTTGATGAGGTATATGTGCCAAAATCCCCTAAAGGGAAGGTTTTTTCAAATATGAAAAGACTTCCTAGGGACTCGGAAGGAGTTGACACACCATTGTTCTCTACAATGATGGTTGTGTCCCACACACCTGAAGGTATGGCATCAGGGTCAAGGCCCTCATTAGACACACCCGCTGATGACCAATCCCAACCTTCCATCTCAAAAGACATCCCTCAGTCCATTCTTGAACGACCTACTCCCACAATAACCAAAAGGTTTGAAAGAAGAAAGGTACACAACGTTCCTTCCCTTGATGTATCTCCTAAGAGCCCGAAGCCTTTAAGCCCTCTGATGGAGCATTCTCCAATGGAGAATATCGAAAGGGAAACCACAGGGGTGTCTCCCAACCCCAAGAAGGTGCTCACTAAGGAGAAGGTTGAGCATGTGAGTCGCAAGGCTGCCACTACTTCTGCTAGCAAAGAGAAGGCCAGTGGTAAAATAACTAAGCCCTTCCTCACGGCAACTCAGGGTGAGAAATCATCCAGAGGTCCCAGGTGCCAAGAAACCAAGGGGGTAGGTAGTGCTTTTGCTAGGCAAGAGACACCTGCTAAAACTTCCAATGATCCTTTAAGGGAGGTAAAAATTCCTAAACAGGGTGAGGATAAATATACGTACGAGGAATTGATGGAAACTATTGCAAATATCAACATTGAGGTCATGGATCAGAAAAAGGAAATTGATGAACTCAAGAAAGTGGTCCTCTGTCAAAACTCACAGCTTGAGAAGCAAAAGAAGATGATCACTAAGTTGATGCACAGAAAGAAGAGAGCTCAGTTTGTCCTTAAGAGAAGAAACCCTACCAATGATGCTTCCAAAAAGGGGGAGTCAGACTCAGATCTAAACATGGAGGATGCAAACATTGAGGGGGAGTATAAGGTTGAGGGGGAGACTGAGGAGGCTGCTGATATTACAAAAGAAGCAGAAACAGAAACAGCAGCAAAAACCGTTACTGCTGCTGATATTACAAAGGAAGCAGAAACAGAAACAGCAGCAGAAACCATTACTGCTGCTGATCTTACAAAGGAAGCAGAAACAGAACCAGCAGCAGAAACGGTTACTGCTGCTGAGGTTGCAAAAGAAGCAGAAACAGAACCAGCAGCAGAAACGGTTACTGCTGCTGAGGTTGCAAAAGAAGTAGAAACAGATAATGCTGCTGAAAAACAAAAGGCAGCAGAAACTGTTAGTGCTGCTGAGAGCCTCAAACCAGAAACAGCTGAAACCACTCCTGAAGCTGTTAAAACTTTTAAAAGAACAAAGATGGTGTCAACCAAAAGGGAACGAACAAAGTCCACAGCTTCAAACAAGAAAGATGTAAAGAAGCCAAGGGTGGATCCAACTGTAGAAGAAGCACAGGAGGAAGCAGTTAAAGAGAAATCTAATCCAAAAGTTGCTGAAGAAGAAGTGGCAACTTCATCAGGTCAACCAAGCAATGTACAATCACAATCAAATGCTCAATGTGATTTGTATATTACTGTGGTTGATACTAATCCAATCAAGACTACACCATTGTCTTCCATGCCTCCTGAAATCATCTTCTGGGACACATTGAAAGATGGAAGAAAGGAGTTCATCAGAATCAAAAGGGCAGATATAAAGTTTGAAGTTTGTCCTACTTGGGGAAAACTTATCAGAACATGCTCTAGATCTGACCTGGAAGAGATGTTCAAGGTGGGAATGAGGCTATATGGAAACATGCTGACAGAGCAAGGTATGTCTATCACAAAGATGGTTCTTGAATACTTGTGCTTAATGTTCAAACCAGAAGCAGTTCAGCATTTGATGGCAAGGAATTTTCAAGTCATTACCAACTGGATGCTCATTGAGAATTGTGGAGTGTATGTCATCTCTCTTGAATACATTTCATGAATATTATTTGGTGGATGTTGTATACAAGCACAGCATGAAAAAATTGAAAGGAATGCTGCATGCTAAGTTGGTAAGTGACAAAGACTCTAAAATGGCAAGATACCTTGTAAAAAGGATCCTCAATCAAAGTCTGGGATTGGATCCAAATTTATGCGTTGATGACTAGGTTTTGGAAGCATCATCTGAAGAACTTAACTTCTCATCCTGAAAAGTCAAGTTAGGGGGAGATTGTTGGGAACTGAAGATATGCTAAGTATGGTTAGTACTGCCAGAACAACATTACTACTGCCAGTTCAAGGTTAGTACTGCTAGTTCAATGTTAGTGCTGCCAGAACAAAGTTACTACTGCTGGTACATGGTTAATGCTGCCTGAACAAAGTTACTACTGCTGGAATATTATTAATGCTGCTTCTGTGAGGTTAGTACTGCTTGTCTAAGTTACTACTGCAAGTCAAGGTTAGTACTGCTGGTATCGAATATCTGTTAGTACTGCTCGTGACTTAATACTGCTGGAGATTGTTAGTACTGCTCATGAAGAATGAAGGTTAATACTGCTGAGTTCGTTAAAGATTGGTATGCGATACTTTTGGAGACAAAGAAGGAATTGATCAAGATATGTTTAACGAAGATTTAGAAGATCAAGTTACTTTTTGATAGTTATCTTGTAATTATTTTTGTATAAATAGTATTGGTAGATAGCTATTAGAAAATACATACATAATAGATGATATACGTGTGAAAAAGAATTCGATATCGTTTTCAGAGAGATTTAACCTCAAGGTGTAAGAACCCTATTTCTAGAGAAGTAGAAGTCGTCTTGTTGAGCCTGTTCAACAAGATTGAGGTTTGGTTGTTAATATTGTGAGTCGATTTAGTGAATACACAAAGTGGTGAATTTTCTGTTACATTGTTCTTGATTGTGAGAATTAAAGTTCTTTTCCGCAGATTCTTTAATTCTGAATTCTAAGTGTTTGTTGTCTTGTTAAGATTCGATCCTGACAGAAGCTTTAGATAAATCCACCTCCACCGACCACCATGTGTTTGTTTATATGCCTCACCCAATTATCAAAGTTTCATAGCGAATTTTGAGTTTTTAGGATCTGGGATTGTGAGACTTCATTGATGAGTCAATTGAAATTGTGAAGCAATGGCTGGTGTAATATGTTAGAGTTACAAATCGGTTAGACTTCGACCAATTTGGAACCTTTTTTCTTTCTTTAAGGGCCAAGATTAATTTAAAG
The DNA here is from genome assembly GCA_033807775.1 of Saussurea involucrata. Lineage (NCBI taxonomy): Eukaryota > Viridiplantae > Streptophyta > Magnoliopsida > Asterales > Asteraceae > Saussurea > Saussurea involucrata. The sequence continues at coordinate 107,678,715 of CM066321.1, read as the reverse complement.
AGGTTCCACATATTATGACATGCCACACGGGTGTTCACAAAAGCAGAGCTTCCAATCCGCCGCCAAAGCAGAACTTCCAATCGGTCGGTTCCTCATTCTCATTATGTGCCTCTTGAAGCTTAAAACCTAACTGGATCGATTAATTCGGGTGTTTTTATTTCTAGGTAATTTCTTCATTCTCCATTGATGATCTCTGTTTATGCTGTTTCCTAAACTAAAAAAACGTTGTTGGTTGTTACTTTAATCAATGGATTATCTATCGTAGATTCCAAACATTTATGTTATGCTTTCTTATTGGTTTTGAAAGCTGATATATGATTTCTATTTTTGTTTTAATTTCTTAATTTTTGCGTGCATTTTATGTGTAGATATATTACTCCCATCATGTTTTAATTTTATCAATTTTGTATGTATACCAACAATGCAAAGATAAGACTGTGATGTTTTTGACAATGAGTTATTTCTCTTTTGCATTTAGATAGGCATGGATTCGACAGTGGCATCTGAAACCCTGGAGAAAAAACCTTCACAACAAACAGATACAGGGCTCTCATAAGCTCTTCTAGCATTGTTCTATGAACTTCCTGTAAGTTTCGAATACTAAAACTTGATATCAGTACAAAGTTGATCATTGACATAATTCAAATTTCCTCTTATTATACGAAGTTATTACATGTTGGATGTCATCACATCTGGATCAGCTTATTGGTTCAGGAATTTAGAATTATGTAGTGTCTTGTGCGTGTTCAATGAAACTTTCCATTTGAAATATGTGAAATTGTGAACTTGATAAAGTTGTTGGTTGGATAGTGTTCAATGATGGTTATTAACTTTAGCTTGAAATTAAAAAAAAATATTCAGTTAGTTACCGTTAGATGATGCTAACAGATTGATGGTTGAGGTTACAGGATGTAGCTAAAGTATTTTCCATGGAGTGTAACATCCCTTAATCCCAACATACAAGTTTCATATAATTCACCACAAAATAACATATCATAATCCAAATATGGTCCCTTAAATTCTACAATTAGGTCTTTCAGTACAAACTTTTTCGAATAAAGTAAAATACATAACAACTACTAATTATAACTGAAATCTTCATAATCATTCAACATCCACAAAAGCTAACATGATAAATCATATCATTGTCTCTTGTTTGCTCCATGACCTGGAATACATATTTTAAAACAAAAATGAGGGTTAGACCTTGAGGTCTAGTGAGAAAAATCCCCGTTAGTAAAAGAAAACATTTGCACATAATTCACGTAAGAATACCAAATATGACTCATGCATCATGTATCTTTCCATCTCTATCTCTTTTCTTTTCCTTGGCCATATTAATTGGTAGCAAGCCAATTAATTAATTTACACCGATGTACTAAATACAGCCAACACCACTGTCCCTTTGTACAGCCAACTTTCACCGGTCCTAAGCCCGGCCAACTAGTACTCATACAATGTAATATTCATATAAACACTATATGCACCATATTACATTAAATCACATATATGTATTCCATTTGAAAACATTTCAAATAAAAACTCACCTCGTGCGTTATTACAAAAACTCTTTCAAGGTAATTCACGTAAGTCGCCCCTTCACCGAATCTGAAATCACAAAATACCAAATATTTCTCTTAACACTAAACTCACGAAATCCTCAACCCAAGTCGCAACCCAAAAAGACATGAAATCGCAATGAACAGTACAATGTCGCAACCTCTTACTGCGACTTCACCCCCGAAATTGCAACCCACTATTGCGACTTCACCCTAAGTCGCAATCCACTACTGCGATTCCACCCTGGAGTCGCAACCTACTATTGCGATCCCAAACCCGAATCGCAATCAACTACTGCGATTCCAAGCCAAGTCGCAAACGACCATTGCGACTTCATACCCAAGTCGCAACCAACCATTGCGACTCCGATGAATGTCGCAGTCGTCCATTGCGACTTCGATGAATATTAACCTACTGCGACTTCGATGAATGTCTCAGTCTACTGTTTCATCCTAAAACCCAGATTTTTACAGTTTTATTCTATGCATGATGCAATAAAGATGCAGTTATGATTAAGACTATAAACATAACCTAACCTTAAGCTCAAATTTCCCAAAACATTCCCTTTTTAACAAAACCCACCAAGAACTTAAACTAGAAAATTTAAGAACACTATGAGGAATTAAAACACAAAAGGTATGGATTGTTTACCTGGGTTACTTCAGCTTGTTAATAGCAATTCTAGCAGAAATTATAAACTTTCCTTCTTCCTCTTCTTAGCCTTCTTGAATTCTTCTTCCTCTCTCTCAAAAACCGAAAACACACACACACACCTAGGATATTTAGATATTTTGGTTAAGAAGGAGACATCATTTGCCAAATGAAGTACTAAAGGCGGTGGAGGTGGTGATTAGTTTTAGTGATAAGACCAATTTAACCCTCAACTTCTCCTATATGGCAAAACTTACCCCCAAACTTCCAAGTAACAAGTAAAACTTATCCCTTATCTCCTAATTCCATAAAATACTAACATAAAGACTTATAAAATTCCAAATTTAACTTAGATAAAATACCTGGTTATTACAACATCTCCTCCTTAAAAGAATTCCGTCCCGGAATTCGATTAAGTGAACAGATGAGGGTATTTGGCTCTCATCTCCGCCTCCGATTCCCATGTTGCATCCTGACCCCTATGATGTTTCCACTGGACCTTTACTTGCTTGATCTCCTTATTCCTTAATACTTTAACCTTGTGATCAACTATAGCTTCCGGTTCTTCCACATAGTTCAGTTTTTCATCAATCTGGATATCCGGTAGAGGGACTGCCTGGTCTGGCGTGACTAAACATTTCCGAAAATTCGACACATGAAACGCGTTGTGAATCCTGCTCAATTCCAACGGAAGATCCAATCTGTATGCTACTTCACCGATTCTTTCTGTAATTTCAAATGGCCCAATATACCGCGGACTGAGTTTACCTTGCTTCCCAAAACGTATGACTCCTTTCCAAGGTGAAACTTTTAACATCACAAATTCCCCAACCTGAAATTCTAACGGTTTCCGGCGTCGATCTGCATAACTTTTCTGTCTGTCTTGTGCCATTTTCAATCTATCCCGGATCTGAGTAATCTTATCTGCTGTTAACTGTACTATTTCTGGCCCTGCTAACTGCTTTCCCCCCACTTCATTCCAACACAAAGGCGTTCGGCATTTCCTACCATACAATACTTCAAACGGTGCCGCCTGAATACTAGAATGATAACTGTTGTTGTAAGCGAACTCTATCAAAGGCAAATGTTTATCCCATGATCCTCCAAAATCAACTATACAAGCCCGAAGCATATCTTCTAACGTCTGAATTGTTCTTTCACTTTGTCCATCAGTCTGTGGATGATATGCTGTACTCAACTTGATTTGTGTTCCCATCTCTTTTTGAAAGCTTCTCCAAAATCTAGAAGTAAAACGACTATCTCGATCAGAAATAATCGAAATTGGTACTCCATGTCGAGTTACTATTTCATTAATGTACAGTTTGGCCAAACGTTCCAAAGAATCGGTTTCTTTTATCGGCACGAAATGAGCAGACTTCGTCAACCTATCCACAATCACCCAAATAGAATCGAATCCTTTTGAAGTTCTTGGTAACTTGGTAATGAAATCAGTTGTGATCTGATCCCATTTCCACACTGGAATATCTAAGCGTTGTAACTGACCAAACGGTTTCTGATGCTCAATCTTTACTTTCTTGCAGGTAATGCAGTCTTCCACATGCTTAGCAATACTTCTTTTCATCCCCGGCCACCAATAGAATTGTTTCAAATCCCTATACATTTTATTTGTACCTGGGTGAATGGAGAATCGAGATTGATGAGCTTCTTGTAGTACACGATCACGTAATCCACCCAAACGAGGTACCCAAATCCTATTCCCCAAACACAACAACCCACGGTTATCTTTCCCAAGCAATGCTGATATCCCAACCAACCGTTCAGATTTCAAACTTTCTTCTTGATAAGCATCTAATTGGCACTTCAGTAATTCGTCAAAAATGTTTGGAAGAAGTTCAGCTCTTAAAGATATCGCCTTTATCGTTCCACTTCTTTCTTGTCGACTTAGTGCATCTGCCACCACATTCGCTTTTCCTGGGTGATAAAGGATTTCACAATCATAATCATTCACTAACTCTAGCCACCTTCTTTGCCTGATATTCAGTTCCTTTTGATCAAAAAGATGTTGGAGACTCTTATGATCAGTAAAAATTTGACATTTGGAACCATACAGATAATGTCTCCAAATCTTCAATGCAAAGACAACCGCTGCAAGTTCCATATCGTGGGTACGATATTGCCTTTCATGGTCCTTTAATTGACGAGAAGCATAGGCAATTACTTTTCCACGTTGCATGAGTACACATCCCAAACCTAATCTTAGAAGAATCGTTGTAGACCACAAAATCATCCGAACCTTCTGGCAATGCTAATATCGGCGCGCTGCAGAGTTTCTCCTTTAATATCCTGAATTCCTCGTCCTGTTCTGCCTTCCATTTGAACTTCAGATTCTTCCGAGTCAGCTTCGTCAAAGGTGTGGCAATACGAGAGAAATCTTTTATAAACTTTCGGTAGTAGCCGACCAAACCCAGAAAACTTCGTACTTCTGTTGCTGTCTTTGGCGGTTCCCATTTTTCAACTGCTTCCACTTTCATCGGATCGACTTGTATACCCTTTTCAGAAACTATATGCCCTAAAAACTGAACTTCCCTTAACCAGAATTCACACTTTGAAAATTTCGCATACAACTTTTCTTTCTTCAATAGTTCTAAAATCAAACGAAGGTGTTGCGCGTGCTCTTCCTTGGATCGGGAATAAATAAGTATATCATCAATAAACACAATAACGAATTTATCAAGATACGGCTTACATACCCGATTCATTAAATCCATGAAAGCAGCTGGAGCATTCGTCAATCCAAATGGCATTACTAGAAACTCATAGTGACCGTACCTGGTGCGAAAAGCAGTTTTCAATACGTCTTCTTCTTTGACCTTCAACTGATGATAACCGGATCTTAAATCAATCTTGGAGAAACAACAAGCTCCAACTAATTGATCGAAGAGGTCATCAATTCTAGGTAGAGGATACCTGTTTTTGATCGTGCGCTTATTCAATTCTATGTAGTCGATACACATTCTCATCGAACCATCCTTCTTTTTCACAAATAAGACTGGTGCTCCCCACGGTGAAGAACTTGGTCTGATGAAACCCTTATCGGATAGATCTTGCAGTTGTGCCATCATTTCTTTCATTTCTGGAGGCGCCAAACGATACGGTGCACGGGCTACAGGGGTGGCTCCAGGAATTAGATCTATACCGAACTCTACCTGTCTAATGGGCGGAAGATTGTTCAAGTCTTCAGGAAATACCTCTGGAAAATCACTAACAATTGGAATGTCTTCCAACTTACTCTTCTCTAGCTTAGTATCTATTACATAAGCTAAGTAACTCTGACAACCTTTACTAACACACTTACGGGCTTTTATCAGGCTAATAAGATTATACTGATAATTCCTACGATCGCCATAAATCACTACCGACCCTTTTTCAGGTAACACAACGTTTATTAACTTCTTATCACAATTTATATTAGCTTGGTTCTCGGCTAACCAGTCCATTCCCACTACCACATCAAACTCTACCAGGGCTATTGGAAATAACTGGATCGGTACTCCGCACCCTTCTATATCTATCACGCAACTATCAAATACTTCTTTAACTGATACTTGATTTTCATTTGCCGTATCTACCAATAAAGCATGATCTAACACTTTCCGCTTTAAACGCATGTAAGCAACAAATGAAGGAGACACAAACGATCGGTTTGCACCGGAATCAAATAACACCTTAGCACGTGTAGAATTTATTAAGAATGTACCTGTAACCGCGTCCGGAGTTTCCTCCGCTTCTTTTGCTGTCATTTGAAATGAACGGCCTCTTGCTCTTGCTGGCTCTAACCTCGGTGCTGTTGGTCTAACACCCGATGCTCTTGTTGACGTGCCACCCGATGGTATTCTTCCCAATGGACAATCTGATTGAAGATGATCTGGCGAATTGCATGAATAACAAAATCTAACCACCCTACAATCTTTAGCAATGTGTCCAAACTTCCCGCACTTATAACAGTTTCTAGGATCTACTTGACAGTTTCCTTGGTGGAAACGGTGGCACTTTGGGCAAGGTCTTTCAGCTGCTCTAAAAGGTGGACGACTATCAAATCGCTGAAATCCAGACTTCTTCACATCGTGTGGTGGTCCTTCCCATTTTCTCTTTCCCGCACTCTTATCCCCAACATCCCTCTTATTGTCTCGCTCCACATTTTCCGCAGCATTGACTGCTTCTGAAAAAGTATTAGGTCTTGCTGCAGTTACCAACTTTCTAATCTCCGAATTCAGTCCGAATACATACCTTTCCATCTTCATCTTTTCTGTGGCAACGTAATATTCTCCGAAACGCGACTTTTCTAGGAAACGGGCTGTGTAGTCTCTTACCGATAAATTTCCTTGCTGTAGGCTCAGGAATTCCTCTTCCAACTGTCTAACTGCGGCTTGCGGGCAAAACTGTTCCTTAAATGCTCTCGAGAATTCGCCCCAAGTAAAAGTTGAATATACCTCAGGTCCTTCAGAGTCAATAAGGGCTTCCCACCAATACAAGGCGTCTGCTTTCAACATTGCTGTTCCATATAACACTTTATCTTCTTCCGCGCATTTACTGGTCTTAAATACAGCTTCAACCTCCTTCAGCCATCGCATTGCTTTTACTGGATCTCTGTCCCCTCCATAAGTGGGTGGTTTACAACTTAAAAACATTTTATAATCACACTTTCTTGGTACTGATGTGACAATAGGTGCGATAGGCACTTCGTTTTCAAGGTTAGGGTCTGGTATTGCTGTTTCCGTATGATGAGTCTGGTTAAACATGGCTTGAATATTTTCCTGAAGTCTTCCCATTTCAACCGCTAGATCGTCTCTCGTAACAAACTCCGTGCCTCGCCCCTGTACACTGCCCCTGTCCTACCTCTGCCTCTTTCTCCCCCTCTTCCCCTTCCTCTGGCTGTTTGTCTCGTTCCACTTGCCATTCTGTTGATTCAAACAAGGTTAATATACACATAAGCACATACCCCATATAATAAAGTATTCTGGTTCAAACATGTACCTGTAAGATCATAATTACACCGGCCAGGTGTAATCTGAAATTACCTTACATGATGTTCCTTCTACCTTTTTATATTTATCATCCCAAGGTTCTAAAATAACAAGGACATCCTACTTCGCATGCAGTTTAAGTCTAGGTACAGATACTAATACCTAAATCTCTTAAACTAAGGCTCTGATACCATTTGTAACATCCCTTAATCCCAACATACAAGTTTCATATAATTTACCACAAAATAACATATCATAATCCAAATATGGTCCCTTAAATTCTACAATTAGGTCTTTCAGTACAAACTTTTTTGAATAAAGTAAAATACATAACAACTACTAATTATAACTGAAATCTTCATAATCATTCAACATCCACAAAAGCTAACATGATAAATCCTATCATTGTCTCTTGTTTGCTCCAGGACCTGGAATACATATTTTAAAACAAAAATGAGGGTTAGACCTTGAGGTCTAGTGAGAAAAATCCCCGTTAGTAAAAGAAAACATTTGCACATAATTCACGTAAGAATACCAAATATGACTCATGCATCATGTATCTTTCCATCTCTATCTCTTTTCTTTTCCTTGGCCATATTAATTGGTAGCAAGCCAATTAATTAATTTACACCGCTGTACTAAATACATCCAACACCACTGTCCCTTTGTACAGCCAACTTTCACCGGTCCTAAGCCCGGCCAACTAGTACTCATACAATGTAATATTCATATAAACACTATATGCACCATATTACATTAAATCACATATATGTATTCCATTTGAAAACATTTCAAATAAAAACTCACCTCGTGCGTTATTACAAAAACTCTTTCAAGGTAATTCACGTAAGTCGCCCCTTCACCGAATCTGAAATCACAAAATACCAAATATTTCTCTTAACACTAAACTCACGAAATCCTCAACCCAAGTCGCAACCCAAAAAGACATGAAATCGCAATGAACAGTACAAAGTCGCAACCTCTTACTGCGACTTCACCCCCGAAATCGCAACCCACTATTGCGACTTCACCCTAAGTCGCAATCCACTACTGCGATTCCACCCTGGAGTCGCAACCTACTATTGCGATCCCAAACCCGAATCGCAATCAACTACTGCGATTCCAAGCCAAGTCGCAAACGACCATTGCGACTTCATACCCAAGTCGCAACCAACCATTGCGACTCCGATGAATGTCGCAGTCGTCCATTGCGACTTCGATGAATATTAACCTACTGCGACTTCGATGAATGTCTCAGTCTACTGTTTCATCCTAAAACCCAGATTTTTACAGTTTTATTCTATGCATGATGCTATAAAGATGCAGTTATGATTAAGACTATAAACATAACCTAACCTTAAGCTCAAATTTCCCAAAACATTCCCTTTTTAACAAAACCCACCAAGAACTTAAACTAGAAAATTTAAGAACACTATGAGGAATTAAAACACAAAAGGTATGGATTGTTTACCTGGGTTACTTCAGCTTGTTAATAGCAATTCTAGCAGAAATTATAAACTTTCCTTCTTCCTCTTCTTAGCCTTCTTGAATTCTTCTTCCTCTCTCTCAAAAACCGAAAACACACACACACACCTAGGATATTTAGATATTTTGGTTAAGAAGGAGACATCATTTGCCAAATGAAGTACTAAAGGCGGTGGAGGTGGTGATTAGTTTTAGTGATAAGACCAATTTAACCCTCAACTTCTCCTATATGGCAAAACTTACCCCCAAACTTCCAAGTAACAAGTAAAACTTATCCCTTATCTCCTAATTCCATAAAATACTAACATAAAGACTTATAAAATTCCAAATTTAACTTAGATAAAATACCTGGTTATTACAACATCTCCTCCTTAAAATAATTCTGTCCCGGAATTCGATTAAGTGAACAGATGAGGGTATTTGGCTCTCATCTCCGCCTCCGATTCCCATGTTGCATCCTGACCCCTATGATGTTTCCACTGGACCTTTACTTGCTTGATCTCCTTATTCCTTAATACTTTAACCTTGTGATCAACTATAGCTTCCGGTTCTTCCACATAGTTCAGTTTTTCATCAATCTGGATATCCGGTAGAGGGACTGCCTGGTCTGGCGTGACTAAACATTTCCGAAAATTCGACACATGAAACGCGTTGTGAATCCTGCTCAATTCCAACGGAAGATCCAATCTGTATGCTACTTCACCGATTCTTTCTGTAATTTCAAATGGCCCAATATACCGCGGACTGAGTTTACCTTGCTTCCCAAAACGTATGACTCCTTTCCAAGGTGAAACTTTTAACATCACAAATTCCCCAACCTGAAATTCTAACGGTTTCCGGCGTCGATCTGCATAACTTTTCTGTCTGTCTTGTGCCGTTTTCAATCTATCCCGGATCTGAGTAATCTTATCTGCTGTTAACTGTACTATTTCTGGCCCTGCTAACTGCTTTTCCCCCACTTCATTCCAACACAAAGGCGTTCGGCATTTCCTACCATACAATACTTCAAACGGTGCCGCCTGAATACTAGAATGATAACTGTTGTTGTAAGCGAACTCTATCAAAGGCAAATGTTTATCCCATGATCCTCCAAAATCAACTATACAAGCCCGAAGCATATCTTCTAACGTCTGAATTGTTCTTTCACTTTGTCCATCAGTCTGTGGATGATATGCTGTACTCAACTTGATTTGTGTTCCCATCTCTTTTTGAAAGCTTCTCCAAAATCTAGAAGTAAAACGACTATCTCGATCAGAAATAATCGAAATTGGTACTCCATGTCGAGTTACTATTTCATTAATGTACAGTTTGGCCAAACGTTCCAAAGAATCGGTTTCTTTTATCGGCAAGAAATGAGCAGACTTCGTCAACCTATCCACAATCACCCAAATAGAATCGAATCCTTTTGAAGTTCTTGGTAACTTGGTAATGAAATCAGTTGTGATCTGATCCCATTTCCACACTGGAATATCTAAGCGTTGTAACTGACCAAACGGTTTCTGATGCTCAATCTTTACTTTCTTGCAGGTAATGCAGTCTTCCACATGCTTAGCAATACTTCTTTTCATCCCCGGCCACCAATAGAATTGTTTCAAATCCCTATACATTTTATTTGTACCTGGGTGAATGGAGAATCGAGATTGATGAGCTTCTTGTAGTACACGATCACGTAATCCACCCAAACGAGGTACCCAAATCCTATTCCCCAAACACAACAACCCACGGTTATCTTTCCCAAGCAATGCTGATATCCCAACCAACCGTTCAGATTTCAAACTTTCTTCTTGATAAGCATCTAATTGGAACTTCAGTAATTCGTCAAAAATGTTTGGAAGAAGTTCAGCTCTTAAAGATATCGCCTTTATCGTTCCACTTCTTTCTTGTCGACTTAGTGCATCTGCCACCACATTCGCTTTTCCTGGGTGATAAAGGATTTCACAATCATAATCATTCACTAACTCTAGCCACCTTCTTTGCCTGATATTCAGTTCCTTTTGATCAAAAAGATGTTGGAGACTCTTATGATCAGTAAAAATTTGACATTTGGAACCATACAGATAATGTCTCCAAATCTTCAATGCAAAGACAACCGCTGCAAGTTCCATATCGTGGGTACGATATTGCCTTTCATGGTCCTTTAATTGACGAGAAGCATAGGCAATTACTTTTCCACGTTGCATGAGTACACATCCCAAACCTAATCTTAGAAGCATCGCTGTAGACCACAAAATCATCCGAACCTTCTGGCAATGCTATTATCGGCGCGCTGCAGAGTTTCTCCTTTAATATCCTGAATGCCTCGTCCTGTTCTGCCTTCCATTCGAACTTCAGATTCTTCCGAGTCAGCTTCGTCAAAGGTGTGGCAATACGAGAGAAATCTTTTATAAACTTTCGGTAGTAGCCGGCCAAACCCAGAAAACTTCGTACTTCTGTTGCTGTCTTTGGCGGTTCCCATTTTTCAACTGCTTCCACTTTCATCGGATCGACTTGTATACCCTTTTCAGAAACTATATGCCCTAAAAACTGAACTTCCCTTAACCAGAATTCACACTTTGAAAATTTCGCATACAACTTTTCTTTCTTCAATAGTTCTAAAATCAAACGAAGGTGTTGCGCGTGCTCTTCCTTGGATCGGGAATAAATAAGTATATCATCAATAAACACAATAACGAATTTATCAAGATACGGCTTACATACCCGATTCATTAAATCCATGAAAGCAGCTGGAGCATTCGTCAATCCAAATGGCATTACTAGAAACTCATAGTGACCGTACCTGGTGCGAAAAGCAGTTTTCAATACGTCTTCTTCTTTGACCTTCAACTGATGATAACCGGATCTTAAATCAATCTTGGAGAAACAACAAGCTCCAACTAATTGATCGAAGAGGTCATCAATTCTAGGTAGAGGATACTTGTTTTTGATCGTGCGCTTATTCAATTCTCTGTAGTCGATACACATTCTCATCGAACCATCCTTCTTTTTCACAAATAAGACTGGTGCTCCCCACGGTGAAGAACTTGGTCTGATGAAACCCTTATCGGATAGATCTTGCAGTTGTGCCATCATTTCTTTCATTTCTGGAGGCGCCAAACGATACGGTGCACGGGCTACAGGGGTGGCTCCAGGAATTAGATCTATACCGAACTCTACCTGTCTAATGGGCGGAAGACTGTTCAAGTCTTCAGGAAATACCTCTGGAAAATCACTAACAATTGGAATGTCTTCCAACTTACTCTTCTCTAGCTTAGTATCTATTACATAAGCTAAGTAACTCTGACAACCTTTACTAACACACTTACGGGCTTTTATCAGGCTAATAAGATTATACTGATAATTCCTACGATCGCCATAAATCACTACCGACCCTTTTTCAGGTAACACAACGTTTATTAACTTCTTATCACAATTTATATTAGCTTGGTTCTCGGCTAACCAGTCCATTCCCACTACCACATCAAACTCTACCAGGGCTATTGGAAATAACTGGATCGGTACTCCGCACCCTTCTATATCTATCACGCAACTATCAAATACTTCTTTAACTGATACTTGATTTTCATTTGCCGTATCTACCAATAAAGCATGATCTAACACTTTCCGCTTTAAACGCATGTAAGCAACAAATGAAGGAGACACAAACGATCGGTTTGCACCGGAATCAAATAACACCTTAGCACGTGTAGAATTTATTAAGAATGTACCTGTAACCGCGTCCGGAGTTTCCTCCGCTTCTTTTGCTGTCATTTGAAATGAACGGCCTCTTGCTCTTGCTGGCTCTAACCTCGGTGCTGTTGGTCTAACACCCGATGCTCTTGTTGACGTGCCACCCGATGGTATTCTTCCCAATGGACAATCTGATTGAAGATGATCTGGCGAATTGCATGAATAACAAAATCTAACCACCCTACAATCTTTAGCAATGTGTCCAAACTTCCCGCACTTATAACAGTTTCTAGGATCTACTTGACAGTTTCCTTGGTGGAAACGGTGGCACTTTGGGCAAGGTCTTTCAGCTGCTCTAAAAGGTGGACGACTATCAAATCGCTGAAATCCAGAATTCTTCACATCGTGTGGTGGTCCTTCCCATTTTCTCTTTCCCGCACTCTTATCCCCAACATCCCTCTTATTGTCTCGCTCCACATTTTCCGCAGCATTGACTGCTTCTGAAAAAGTATTAGGTCTTGCTGCAGTTACCAACTTTCTAATCTCCGAATTCAGTCCGAATACATACCTTTCCATCTTCATCTTTTCTGTGGCAACGTAATATTCTCTGAAACGCGACTTTTCTAGGAAACGTGCTGTGTAGTCTCTTACCGATAAATTTCCTTGCTGTAGGCTCAGGAATTCCTCTTCCAACTGTCTAACTGCGGCTTGCGGGCAAAACTGTTCCTTAAATGCTCTCGAGAATTCGCCCCAAGTAAAAGTTGAATATACCTCAGGTCCTTCAGAGTCAATAAGGGCTTCCCACCAATACAAGGCGTCTGCTTTCAACATTGCTGTTCCATATAACACTTTATCTTCTTCCGCGCATTTACTGGTCTTAAATACAGCTTCAACCTCCTTCAGCCATCGCATTGCTTTGACTGGATCTCTATCCCCTCCATAAGTGGGTGGTTTACAACTTAAAAACATTTTATAATCACACTTTCTTGGTACTGATGTGACAATAGGTGCGATAGGCACTTCGTTTTCAAGGTTAGGGTCTGGTATTGCTGTTTCCGTATGATGAGTCTGGTTAAACATGGCTTGAATATTTTCCTGAAGTCTTCCCATTTCAACCGCTAGATCGTCTCTCGTAACAAACTCCGTGCCTCGCCCCTGTACACTGCCCCTGTCCTACCTCTGCCTCTTTCTCCCCCTCTTCCCCTTCCTCTGGCTGTTTGTCTCGTTCCACTTGCCATTCTGTTGATTCAAACAAGGTTAATATACACATAAGCACATACCCCATATAATAAAGTATTCTGGTTCAAACATGTACCTGTAAGATCATAATTACACCGGCCAGGTGTAATCTGAAATTACCTTACATGATGTTCCTTCTACCTTTTTATATTTATCATCCCAAGGTTCTAAAATAACAAGGACATCCTACTTCGCATGCAGTTTAAGTCTAGGTACAGATACTAATACCTAAATCTCTTAAACTAAGGCTCTGATACCATTTGTAACATCCCTTAATCCCAACATACAAGTTTCATATAATTTACCACAAAATAACATATCATAATCCAAATATGGTCCCTTAAATTCTACAATTAGGTCTTTCAGTACAAACTTTTTCGAATAAAGTAAAATACATAACAACTACTAATTATAACTGAAATCTTCATAATCATTCAACATCCACAAAAGCTAACATGATAAATCCTATCTTTGTCTCTTGTTTGCTCCATGACCTGGAATACATATTTTAAAACAAAAATGAGGGTTAGACCTTGAGGTCTAGTGAGAAAAATCCCCGTTAGTAAAAGAAAACATTTGCACATAATTCACGTAAGAATACCAAATATGACTCATGCATCATGTATCTTTCCATCTCTATCTCTTTTCTTTTCCTTGGCCATATTAATTGGTAGCAAGCCAATTAATTAATTTACATCGCTGTACTAAATACAGCCAACACCACTGTCCCTTTGTACATCCAACTTTCACCGGTCCTAAGCCCGGCCAACTAGTACTCATACAATGTAATATTCATATAAACACTATATGCACCATATTACATTAAATCACATATATGTATTCCATTTGAAAACATTTCAAATAAAAACTCACCTCGTGCGTTATTACAAAAACTCTTTCAAGGTAATTCACGTAAGTCGCCCCTTCACCGAATCTGAAATCACAAAATACCAAATATTTCTCTTAACACTAAACTCACGAAATCCTCAACCCAAGTCGCAACCCAAAAAGACATGAAATCGCAATGAACAGTACAAAGTCGCAACCTCTTACTGCGACTTCACCCCCGAAATCGCAACCCACTATTGCGACTTCACCCTAAGTCGCAATCCACTACTGCGATTCCACCCTTGAGTCGCAACCTACTATTGCGATCCCAAACCCGAATCGCAATCAACTACTGCGATTCCAAGCCAAGTCGCAAACGACCATTGCGACTTCATACCCAAGTCGCAACCAACCATTGCGACTCCGATGAATGTCGCAGTCGTCCATTGCGACTTCGATGAATATTAACCTACTGCGACTTCGATGAATGTCTCAGTCTACTGTTTCATCCTAAAACCCAGATTTTTACAGTTTTATTCTATGCATGATGCTATAAAGATGCAGTTATGATTAAGACTATAAACATAACCTAAGCTTAAGCTCAGATTTCCCAAAACATTCCCTTTTTAACAAAACCCACCAAGAACTTAAACTAGAAAATTTAAGAACACTATGAGGAATTAAAACACAAAAGGTATGGATTGTTTACCTGGGTTACTTCAGCTTGTTAATAGCAATTCTAGCAGAAATTATAAACTTTCCTTCTTCCTCTTCTTAGCCTTCTTGAATTCTTCTTCCTCTCTCTCAAAAACCGAAAACACACACACACACACCTAGGATATTTAGATATTTTGGTTAAGAAGGAGACATCATTTGCCAAATGAAGTACTAAAGGCGGTGGAGGTGGTGATTAGTTTTAGTGATAAGACCAATTTAACCCTCAACTTCTCCTATATGGCAAAACTTACCCCCAAACTTCCAAGTAACAAGTAAAACTTATCCCTTATCTCCTAATTCCATAAAATACTAACATAAAGACTTATAAAATTCCAAATTTAACTTAGATAAAATACCTGGTTATTACATGGAGACACTCCTATGGAAATTGAGGTTGTTTGATTCAGCTTCTTCATACCCCAATTCATGCCTTCATTCTGTCTTCAAAGCTCATACATTGATTCTGTCCAAGTTCACCATCTTTATTATTTCCACTCATTCAACTAAATTATACCAAAATCATACCTTAAATAGTTGCCTATTTTATTTGTATTGGTGTTATTTCGAGTCTGAAGTTCATTGTGACAGGAGCAAGTAAACATTGCATATTACAGATGAGATTGGGACCAGACCGGTACTGAACCAGGACCAAGCCGGTTGGTACCGATTTCTTTTGGGACCAAAAAATAGGACTGAAAACCGAACCGTACTCAGTTCTGGTTTCAGGACGGGAAAATCGGTACTAAACCACTTAGGACCAAACCGGTTGGTACCGATTTCTTCATCATTATGTATGATGTTATTTTCATTTTAACTGTTTATAATTTTTGTGTTTGTGTGCATTTCCTGTCGATATTTCGATAAGGTCAATCTTTCGTTGTTCCAGTTTGTTTTTTATAGTGTGTTTTTGTGGTCATAGTTTCTGGTCTCATTAACAAAATGGTTCCTACTAGCAACAAGCAACGTGAAGAAGTCATTGTACCAGCAGCTGAAATAAAGGGTGGAAATGAGGTTGATGGACAGAGGTGGATTAGTATGTTTCAAGCTTCTTTGGTATGGTGGCTCTGTTTATGATGCTTGGTCAGTTGTGCTTCAAATCAGGTTAATATATATAATCACCCCTTAAATCCACCATTAGAGTCTTCTCATCTATGGTTTCTTTTTTGAACCGTTGAACACATGTTTGTAAAAAAATGGCAATTTGGGCAACTTTCTTGCTCTAATTTTTTGGGAGTTCTTTTACATGAAAGATTGATTTTTTTTTTGGTTTGTTTTTCAGGTGGCACGGGTTCTGTTAACTTTTCCATACTCTCTCTCAATTGGGAATGGCTTCAGAAATGATACTACAAGTGTTGTATCATTTGCTTGGGAGTTAGACTATATGTAGATTACAGAACCATGACTGAGAGAGCATGTCAGCTTCAAGAATCATGTTATACAGGTTAGACTTTCCTTCTAATTAAAAAATATTTCACCCATTATTTAAATAAAGATTTATCCGTTATTTTCTCTCTATATATCTACATATATTCTTAAAATAAGGCTTTTTTCTTTCATATAAGTATAATAAAAATCCCAATTTACTTGGTCTTGATTAATTAATGGATGATTGGTTGGGAAATTGTATTTTCTAAGGCTGAAAAACTTATAGAAAACCTCTTTATCTGCTGGAAGTGTTTACGGTCGTTTGTGGTATATTGATCTTTATCTTTATTTGCGTTTCTTTCCAAAACTTAAAAACTCCATGTTTTACCTTTGATAGTGTAGGATATGACAGACATGTAATAAATTGGTGAGAAAATCAAAAGACGCCACAATAGAGCCTACCAAAATAATTATGTTATGTATTGTAGCTAATGCTACAACTGATATTTATTCTGATAACAACCAGAATAATGAAATTGTTCCAACATTTTGGAGTTCTAGACCTAGCAGCACTACAAATGAATGAAAAACTAAGTAATCATCCTATGTGTATAGATAAATGGTTAAGAATGTTTCACTTGAAAGAATTACTACTTTTATACTTATATGGATTTAGCTTTTTATTGTCCATCAAAAAAGCTTGGAACGAGCGACATCAATGATTGAAGTCGGGATGAAGTAGCTTTTGCGTCCAAATTGTCACAACGCAGGTAGTTCTCTCTATATATGTAGTTGTAATGATTCATGTAATATGTTTGGATATGTTATATTATTTTTTCAATATGATCCAATAAATAGAATCTTCACTTCATTTTAATTACATTTGTATTGAAAAAGGAATTTATCATTTGCTAATAGGAAATACACTTTTGGTAAAAGGGGTGGTCTTCTGTAGCTATCACTTTCATATCTTCATCTTAACATTCCATAAACTTTGAAGAACTTAACTTTCTTTAATTATATGTTCCGTAACTTCTATTCAAACCTCTTATCTACATATATTTTACTTCAATGGTTTCATGAATTTTAAGTTTTTAACCCAATTCTTCTCCACGTAATCTCTGCAAATTTTATATACTCACATGTTTGTATGTATATCTTCATCTACTTTTATCCTTCCCTCTTCTTTCATAGGGACACACCACTTTTTGGCATATCTTAATTGTTTTTATGTATTAAGCTTTATTTTTGGTTATTGTTTTGTGGTTCGAAGGTGTTTGAACCACTTCTATTTAGACGTTTGGATCATCCCACTCCATGTTAACATTTGGAACATGTCGCATTTGGAGATGGACATGCATTCGGACGGTGGTTGTGCCATTTATGAGTAAATTTGTTTATTTCTTAATAAAATCAACAGAGTTGTCCTTCTCTTTACAGAAAATAAAAATAAAAACTGCATGCAACATCATTAACTATACTGCATAAATTATAACCGTTAATTTATATGTACTATCTATATGTTAATATCCGGTACATACACTACCGCGCAACGCGCGGTTCTCATACTAGTTTCTAAAGAAAGAAAAACCCAAACAAATTCTGGTATATAGGTTGGGTCCATCCAAAGAGTATTGTCTGTTTTTTTCACAATCACTTTGTGGAAGAGAAAAAATATATATATTTTTATATTTTTTTTTGACGTCCTCATGTTTCTACCAAGCGATGAATGAATGGTGGATAAGGTAGGTGCAACCAAGAGTGGATAAGGCCACATACGTTATAGCAAGCAGCTATCCAAGCTAGGGTTCTCAAAAGAAATTAAAACAAGAAAGAATGGCTGCAATCTCATCATCATGTTTCCTACAACCTCTGAATCAACACTATTCTGGCGTCCACCTGTTTAAACCCAACCAAATTCCCAGGAAAAGGGCCGTCTCCTTCAAGATTCAAGCTGCCAAGCTTCCTGCTGGGGTATATATATATATATATATATATATATATGTTCTTTTTTCTTTAAACAAATACATCATTATATATATATATATATATACAAGACATTAAATGGATCTTGAATTCATTAATTTTCAGGTGGAAATTCCAAAAGCAGAGCCTAAATTTCAAGCCCCTTTTCTTGGTTTCACCAGAACTGCTGAGATATGGAATTCTAGAGCTTGCATGATTGGTCTTATCGGCACTTTTATCGTGGAACTGGTACACAATTAATCTTTATTCATAAAAATGGTTTTTGGATTTGATATATACTTATGATGTTTAATGCTTCATATTCATATATATATATATATATATATATATATATATATATATATATATATGGATTGTGGTGTGTTTTGAACAGATCTTGAACAAAGGCATACTTGAGATGATTGGAGTGGAGATTGGGAAAGGCCTGGATATTCCCCTTTGAGAAGATAGAGATATATATAAATATATATTCATTCTGATTCATTTCCATTGTTGAGATTTTTGTGCTGTTTATTTTTAAACAATTACCTAACAATAACATACATACTCATAACTTACTACTACATGTCTATATTCTTTCTTCCAAGTCATTCTCCATCTTTATTTTGAAGACCATTTGACCTACATTAATTTTGAGGTTTATGAATATTCTTTGGTAGTGATGAAACTTCATATGCATACACACATAGGAACAAGTTCAAACGAGAAGCTAAACCTTATGCGAGAAAACGAGAAGTGTGATATCATATGATACACAAGTATATGATTAAACACATGTTACATTGACAATACATAACCCACATGCAGTGTAATCATATATGATATCACACTTCTCGTCTTCTCGCATAGTGTTTAACTTCTCGCATGATCCTTCATGTACATACATATGCCTGTATATATATATATATATATGTACGTATATATTTTGTTATATGTGTTTGTAACAAGCTGAAAGTGAAGGTAGACGATGAAGAGAATTCACAAATCTATAACAATCCATGGATATAATTTTTAGGTTGCAACTTAAAAAAAACTTTTTGTCAAATCCTCTGTTTTTCTTTTGTTCTTCCAAAACTCCGTATTTTCTCCTTGATTAGCTGACGTCAGCAGTATCCTCAAACTCTACTGTCTGTTGCAATTTCTTAGGCATCCACAATGGTAAAAGAAGATTAATGACTTGAGAGTAATAAAAAAGTATAAAAGTTAATTTGGTCCCACCAAATGTACTCTCTCTTTCCTCTTGCCTCTCACAAACAAAATTTCAAAGACTTGAGAGTAACCAAGTCTTTGATTAGTAAACCCATTCTCAAGTCCTCACTCCAATGGTCAACCCATCCTCAAGTTATTCTTCAAGTCATTTGTGCTTGACCATTGGAGATGATCTTAGGAGAAAGGATACATATCAAATGAATCAATCGTATATGTTAAGTTGGATTTAGTCTTCAATGTTGGAGTCTTATCCCACACAGGATAGGGAATGAAAGGTTGAGTACTGTATAAATCCTACTACATTAGTGAAATGTTTGGTAGTTGCTGAATGGTTTGGTGCAGAATGATTAAGAGGTCATAGTGGTTAAGAGGCTTTTATGATATAGTGCAAAATGAAATATGGTTGTTTGGTATTTGTTTGGAATGAAATCAGGGTGCTGAATGGTTAAGGGTGACCTAAGATGCTAAATCATTAAGAGGGTTTTGGAACCATTAATAGACATATTTTTTTTTTGCCAAACAAGATTCACCTCTGAACGATTCAGAGGTTGCCTCTTAATGGAACCATTAAGAGGTAAACAAACAACCTTTGATACAAATCCATATTTTTTTCTTTCTCCTTCACTTAGCTGCAAAAATTGATGTTTATGGAGATGATAGGATTGTTGTATGCTACATATTAAGAGTAGACAATCCTGGGGTAAATTAGCTTTAACCCAACATCAAGGGGAAAATAGTATCCTAAGGAAATTGATTACAAATCATATGCTACATTGATTCTTACTTAATAATTTAATTACTACATTTTTATAAGTTATAACACCGTCTATGAATCCAGACCTTCGACCTCCAGGAAGTAAGAGGTTTAGTCTCGCTAAAAGTGAAAGGATATGTGAATTTATTTGTTATATTTACAGTATATAAAAAATATGTAGTTGTAAGAAAGCAATTGGTTTATGTATCTAAAAAGGTTCAATTGACTGAACATCTTATAAAAGATCTTGGACTCCTATCCCCAAATACCATGTCCACTCTTTGTCCCACTAATCATCATTATTTCAATTAATATAAATTTGTTTAATTTATGTTTCATTCTATCTATGATGTAATGGCTATGTGTTTTCATATGATTGATGAACAATGAAATAACATGGAGTTTAAAGAGATGCGATTTTTATTCCCATATAATCTGTTACACAGGATTGGAACACTATGAATGCAAGATTTTGAAAAAGAAGAAACCCTAGGTTATGAAGGTGTACCTCGGTTGAGCTCAAATGGAAGCTTCAATGGTGATTTTGAGATCCAACATTCTTCTTTTTTGAATCGGAACAAATATCTTCTTCACTTAAATAACAAAATTCACCTGAACTTGGTAACACATATGTCGCAACGGGAAAGTGCGAAAGGATCGACAAAACGTTTAAAACCTTATAGGATAAGGAGTTCACAATCGTAGAACTCAGAAAATTAAGATATCACTCTTACAATTAGAGATAAACCCTAAAAAGGTTCAATTTATTGATAACATAATTATTCTAAATTAATTAAGAAATAAAATAATCAAACAACAAATAAAAACAATATGTTCGGGACTAGCCAAGAGACCCACGTGACTTCGTACGCGACCCAAGTCGCGGGATAAGTTGCGTAATCGACTGTTCTTAGCTTTCGATGTCAAATTCCGGGCCTCTTTCGAGCTCGTTTTCCTTTTCTAAATATTAGCGAAGACCCGGTTAACTCTATGATCCTCTGTGTACTCGCCCTCGAGTTCACTTGATAAATAACTTCATTCGATTCCTTAGGAGTCCGATGCAACACCAAATTCTCTCTCTCTCTCTCTCTCTCTCTCTCTCTATATATATATATATATATATATATAGTCATAGATTCAAATGAGAAATGCTAAGTATGTGAGAAATAAAGAAGTAATCCTAGCCATTCATACGCTCAAGATCGGATTTGACTGACCAAGAATTGCGGCTTTGACAGGTCAAAAGTTGCGGCTATTTCAAAAATAGAAGGACAGTTTCGTAACTTCTACAAATACGCGGGACGAGTTCATATGTGAACCTGTGTGATTCACATATGAACTATATATATGTTCATATGTGAACCCATGTAATTCACATATGAACAATTTTTAACTAATTCACATATGAATCTTTGTGATTCATATATGAACTATATATATGTTTATATGTGAACCCATGTAATTCACATATGAACAATTTTTAACTAATTTACATATGAATCTTTGTGATTTATATATGAACTAATTAACTAATTTTCATATGAACTAATTAACTGTAGGTTCATATGTGAATCAGTTGAACTAATTAACAGATTCACATATGAACCTTTGTGATTCACATATGAACTAATTAACTGATTTTTATATGAACTAATTATCTGTAACACCCTAAAATCAAGGCTAAATTAAACTTTAATTTTAACCAGTTATGACAAAATCATATCCAAACTTTTATATAAAAGAGGAGAATTAACTATGAGGCTTTATAATTACAACATGGAAATTCTTCCAATAACTCATTAATCTAACCATGTCCACTACAATTAGATTAACTAAGTTATCTACACAAAACCGTCAAAAGCCTTCATGCCTTAGCTAACTCCTCCGCTTATCTCTTAAGTTGGATGCATCAAAAGCTCTCGGCCCACATCCTATTTACTTCCCTGAGCCTGTACCTGGTAAGAAAATTTAATTTGAAAGATTAGGCTTACGCCTAGTGAGAACATTCAATTTCAAATCAAAGACATATAAACAAACCCGTTTTCCACCATTCTTACCATACATATGCTCACCTCAACAACATGATCATACCCGATCCTATGAATATGACTCACATTCAGTAGGTCATATTATCAAAACCAGAACCCACTACGAATCTTTACAAGTTCTAGATTCATGCTCTTATCCAAGAAATTACAAGTTACTTTATGCCTAATTCTTGGACTGGAAATAGAGATTACAAGATACTTTATGCCTATCTCTCTTTCCCATGTGAAAGGGAATTACAAGTTGCTTTATGCCTATTCCTCATTTCACCTCACACTATGAAATAGAAATTACAAGTTCCTTTATGCCTATTTCTTATTTCATAACACCTTTACAAAATGGGAATTACAAATTACTTTATGTCTATTCCACATTTCAGGTCAACGGGAATAATCCACGTTAATAATCACCTCTCAAAATGGGAATTACAATTTACTTTATGCCTATTCCACATTATAGGTTATCGCCTCTCGAAATGAGATTAAAAATCCACATTATAGGCCAACGGGAATTACAAATTGCTTTATGCCTATTCCACGTTACAAACAATGCCTATGGATCCATTACACTTACTACACACCTGCCTAGTATCAAACTAGAACAGTCATTAAACCTAACAACCTACCATTCAACTGTAATTATGTTCAAGCTACTAGAATTGCATTTCAATTCCTAACTCGTATCTGTTTAGAAGTCAGCAAATCCTAATGTTACTGAGTACTCCAGAAGTGACCGGACAACAATGGTTTCCGGACACCTCAAAATTATTCGAACAACACGAGTTTTCCGGATACCCATGACTTACCGAATACACCATCTTTCCGGATACATTAACTTTCCGGATACATCATCTTTTCGGATACTCCATCTTTCCGGATACATCATCCTACCGGGTACTTCACTAATCCGGATGACATCCGGAAACCAAGGTAATCCGAATATCATCCGGTAACTCATTCATCCGGAAACTATAGATAATTACTACTTACCGGATGTTCTTGCTTCGTCCGGACACCTTCATACGAGGGTTTCCGGATACTGTTCTTCTATCCGGAAACCTCGACCTGCAGCCTATTTTTACAATCTAAATATGCATCTGTTCCATTCAGCTTGTTTTAACACATTCATACAGTCCCAATACAGTTTATACATGTATCTTAACATTTAATTTGCCAGAAAGCATGTATTTAATCAAAAGTGAATGAACTCACCTCTTAAGGAAGTTTTACCCACTTTGCACAATCTGATTCTTCAAATCTGTTGTTTATGATTCTGTAAATCAATCCAATACACAGATTCGTCCATCATCATTCATTCACAACAAGTTAATCAGAAAACATAATCAGATTTCCTTACCAATTTGATGAACAACCCCTTGCTTTCTTCCTCTTTTCTCTTTTCTCTTTCTCTCTATCTCCTAAACCGACCCAGATCACAAAATGAGGAAATATCTGATCTTTCAGCTATGTTATCATACATACTTTCCAAAATGACCCATTTACACCTTCTAGTTTCATTATTTCCACAATTGACACCAAACTTTAATCCCTTGTATTTTAACCCCAATGAATATAAACTTACAATATAATTCAAGGTTTTAACCAAAATACAATTAAATCCCAATTCTCATTAAATTACTATTATTGAAATTTCAGGATGTTACATTATCTGATTCACATATGAACGTATAGTTTATATGTGAATCAAACAGATTCACATATGAACTCGTCCCGCGTATTTTATGAAACTACCCTCTATATATCTTTTGTAGACCACGCGAGGAATTATCCGGTGCTTTTCAGTCAAAGCCGCAAATGTTCACCAGATGAAGCGCTATGATCATATCTCTATTTCACACACACTTAGGGTGTGTTTGGTTCGGCGGATTCCGACGGAATTGGACGGAATTGGAATGGTCAATTCCATTGACCAAATTCCATTCCAATGTTTGGTTCCTCATGGAATGGAATTGAATTCCATAAATTCCCTCCAAATCAGGAATTCACCATTCCTTACTAAAACTGATGGAATTGAAATCCATTCCACTCAAACTTACAAAAATGACAATAATACCCTCATCTCATTCTTGTTCTCACCCTTAATCTATTTCATATGTTCTTCTTCTTCGTCGATTTTTTCTTCTTCATCGTCGATTTTCTACTTCTTCCCCGGTTTTTCCCGTTTTCATCGATTTTCTTCTTCTTCTTCCTCAACGATTTTATGCTTCTTCTGTTGTTCTTCCCGTTCTTCATCGACTGCTTCTTCCCATTCTTCCGTTTTTCCTCATCGATCTGCTTCCTCCCAATCTTCTGTTGCTGTTCATCGATTTGGTTCTTTTGCTGCCCATCAATCTGGTTCTTCAACGATTGTTGCCATCGATATGCTTCTTTTGCTTCCGTTCGTCATCGATTTGCTTCTTCCCATGGACTGAAAATGGTATGGTGCTGCGGTGGGGTATTGGGGTTGGAGGGTCTAGGTCAAAAAAGAGGGAGAAGGAGATTAGGAAAGACAAGGATAATTGGTCAATTTTGGATTAACAGATTAAAAACAATATATACATATATATGGAAATAATATTTACTTTTTTTTGCATAATTACATGTTAATTTTATCATTATTTATATTTAAAAAAACTGAAAATATATATCAAAATAAAGGGTATTTTTGTCAATTTTCATTATTCCATTCCAATTCTTTCGTAAACCAAACAGACAAATTCCAATTCATTTGACAGATTACATTTCATTTCCTGCCAACCAAACACTTGGTCAAAGCTGATAACATTCAATTCTAATTCCTTCCAGATTCCAATTTCTTTGACAGATTCCATTCCTGCAGAAATCATTCTGCGAACCAAACAGACCCTTAGCATTTCTCATTTGAACCTCTCTCTCTCTCACTATATATATATATATATATATATATATAGAGAGAGAGAGAGAGAGAGAGAGAGAGAGAATTGGGATGAGCTAGAAAATAAAAAATTGACAAGAATTACAAAAACATTAAAGAAATTGCTAACACGAAAATGTTAACATAAGTTTGCGCAAGTTGAAATAAATTAACATACTCTAACATATCTTAACATTAAATGTTAACGTTTGTTGACATGTTAACTTATATGAATATCTGCTAATAAAGTACTTCTTTATCTAACATTTGTTTTACTATCCAAAACCAACCCTATATATATCCTTTAGTGTGAGGTGGATGGTTAACTACCGTCTAATTAATCTGATCGCATGTAACAGGTGGGGTGGTATCAACAAATTTTCCTTCAGCATTTTTGCACAAAGCATAAACGTTGTTTCCAGTGATTCCAACTCCGTTTGTTTCAATTCCGGTACACTTATACTTCTCGCTGCAACTAAAAGTAATCGCACGCGGTGTTGCCGAAGACCCAAATATGTTCTCATACTTCACATTGCTCACTTGTACTGCAGGTGCCGACCGCTAAAAATACACAATTAAACTCGGTTAATTAATACTGCTACTACTAAAATATATACACACTACAACAAAATTGACTTTATAGGATCACTAAAATAAATAAGCGCCCAATAGATTGTTTTACAGAACAAAAAAGCGTCATATCTAAAGGTGTTACAAAAAGTTTATAGGACGCTTTAAGGCGTCGTAAGAAGTTATTTACAATATTTTTCAAATAAAGCGTCATATTAACAATTTTATATGACAATTTTTGAAAAAATGTCCCATAAACACAAGTGTCATCTGAAAAGATGGGGTTTATAGGACACTTTTTAAAAGCGTCCTATAAGATTTGCTAATACGGCATTTTATTTTGAAATGTGTTGTGACGCTTAAAAACGTTCTATAAACTTATTGTAACACTTCTAGATATGACGTTTTTTTTGTTTGGTCCTATAAAACTAGGTTCTATAAAATACTCTATGGGACGCTTATTTATTTAAGCGTCCGATGAACTCGTATTTATTGTAGTGACATACAAAGGAACAAATGTTATTACAAGACTTAATTATCGGTGAAGCGCAAGCAGCATTTCCGGAATGACTGCAGTAAAATTGATCAATTATGATAGGATTTTTAACATTTACGAGATTTATTTTCCGGAATACAATCCCTCTAGCGTACCCCATTCCATACTGCAATACAAAACACGGATAAAAATGATCAAACCCCCATTTTCAAAGTGTCACAGCAGAAAAAATGGTTTAAATGTTAAGTTGTCGTAAGTTTACAGGTACGGTCTTGATGCGTAACCCGTTTGTTGTTCCTGTGATGCTACAATTTTCTACTAGTACTTTTCCGACTGTGTCGTGACCGCGGTTTTCCCCGAGGCTTCCGATACTGCCAAAATACATCCATGGGGTGAAGGATATTTTGTATAGTTAAAGTTTAAAAAGAGATTTAAAAAGCATAAGTAATTTGGTATAATTAATACCTTATGCCATGACCAGGTCCACAAAACACACCCGTTACATTCGCATCAAAGACGTCACCATTAATAGCCACACAATCATCACCTGTAAATTGTATATCAAAACCATATATATCTATACTACCTTATAAAGCATTTAGACAAAATGTCTTAAAGTCTTAAAAACAATTTTTCTTCCACAATGTACTACTCATTAATGCACACAAGTCTTAAAAGTCTTAAAAACAAAAGTTTAAGCACAACGTACTACTGTTCTAAGCCTGAAGTCTTAAAATTGCTCTGACAAGTGTTTACGTTTCGTCCAAAACTCGCTCTCAATA
This sequence comes from Saussurea involucrata, assembly GCA_033807775.1. Taxonomy (NCBI): domain Eukaryota; kingdom Viridiplantae; phylum Streptophyta; class Magnoliopsida; order Asterales; family Asteraceae; genus Saussurea; species Saussurea involucrata. The sequence continues at coordinate 107,651,484 of CM066321.1, read as the reverse complement.
GTTCATCTTCCCAAGAATCGCTTCGTTATCACCCGTATCAGACGTTCTCCCCCGAGATTTGTGAAGATTCATCATCATCCTGTGATGATTCAGGCTCCCGATACAACGATTCATGATTCAAGGTTGGTCATTTCTTATTCGATTCTCTATTAAGTTTTCTGCTTTCTTCTCCTTATTCGATTCTCTAGCGTTCCTCAATCGACAGACAACGATTCAAGCTCCCAATATGATCGATTCTCAGTTTCGATATTGAATTAACTGCATCTTGGTTCTGGAATTTTGATTTAGGGTTGTTGTACAAGGTTTGACCCCTCTAGGGTTCACATATTTTTGAAACTATGCTTTCAGGAATCTTCGTTGAAGTTCTGTTTTAAAAACAACATCCATGTGAATTAGTTTGTTGTAGTAACAAATAAATAGTTGATGATGTTAAACTTTTCTTCATAATTGTTGGGAACTGAAGATATGCCAAGGATGGTTAGTACTGCTAAGTCTCCATTACTACTGCCAGTTCTTCGTTACTACTGCTGGGCAAAGTTACTGCTGCTAGATGAAGTTAATGCTGCTAGTTGAAGTTAGTGCTGCTAGTCCAAGTTACTACTGCTAGACATGGTTAGTACTGCTAAGCTGAGTTACTACTGCTTGAAGACTGTGAAGATTAATACTGCTGAAGGTTGTTAATGCTGCTGAGTCAAATCTTCATTAATACTGCTGAGTTGATAAAGATGGTATGCGATACTTTTGGAGACAAAGAAGGAATTGATCAAGATATGCTTAACGAAGATTCAGAAGATCAGGTTACTTTTTATGGTTATCTTGTAATTACTTTTGTATAAATAGTATTGATAGATAGCTATTAGAGTATGAGAAAAATAGAAGATAGTTAGCATACAGAATTCGATATTCAAGAGTGAATTAACCTCAAGGTCTTAGATCCTATTTCTAGAGAAGTAGAAATCGTTTTGTTGAGCCTGTTCAACAAGATTGAGGTTTGGTGTAAAACTTGTGAGTAATAACTGTTTGATCTATATACAGTTTATTGAATTTCTATTGATTGTTCTTTATTGATTTAGAGTTCTATTCCGCAAGATTCTCTAAATTCTGTTTCTAAGAAGTTTAATTCTTGTTAAGAATCGATCCTGACAAGTGGTATCAGAGCTTTGGTATCTTAGAAATTATGGACAACTCAATGGATTCTCACAGTACTCTTGTTTCAAAGGTTCCCATGCTCAAACCCAATGAATTTGACATGTGGAAACTAAGAATCAAGCAGTACATTCTTCTTACTGATTATGCAATATGGGACATTATAGAAAATGGCCCATGTAATGAAGGGAAGATTGGAGCAGATGGAAAGAGACCTCCTCCCAAGACAGATGCTGAAAAGAAAGTAAGACAAACAGAGATGAAGGCCTTGAGCACTCTGCTTTTGGCTATTCCTAATGAGTACCAACATCAATTCCAACACTGCACAGATGCACAGATGTTGTGGAATGCTCTGGAGAAAAGATTTACTGGAACAAAGAGCACAAAGAGAAATCAAAAGGCTATTCTCAGGCAACAATATGAAAACTTTATGTCTGCAAAGAATGAGTCTATGACTCAAACTTTTGACAGATTTAACAAGTTAATTGGAGAATTAGCAACTGTGGGTGTACACATGGATGCTGATGATGTCAACAGAAAGTTCCTTAGATCATTGGGAGAAGAATGGACCATGTACACTGTCTCATTCAGACAGAATGACCAATTGGAGGACAAAGAGCTAGATGACCTCTACAATGATCTGAGAGTATTTGAGGCTGAAGTTGAAGCCAAGAAAAGGCCATCAGGATTTGTTTATAATGCTGCTTTATTATCTTCATCCTCTGATACTGCTGCTAATCCTGATTCTGTTAATACTGCAGGTTCTGTTAATTCTGCTAGTGGAACCAATCAAGAGAAGACCACAGATTCTGTACTAGAAGCATTCTTTTCTAGTCATGTCCACTCTTCTCTAATCAATGATGATTTAGAGCAGATCAATGCTGATGATCTGGAAGAGATGGACATCAAGTGGCAGATGGCTATGCTATCAATGAGGGTGAAGAAATTCATCAAAAGGACTGGGAGAAACAACTTTTCCCAAAGAAGAGAAGATGGTGCAGGCTTTGACAAGTCAAAGGTTGAATGCTATAAGTGTCACAAGATGGGACACTTTGCCAGAGAATGCAGAAGTGGAGGATCACAGACTCCAAATGGAAACCAAAACAGAAGCTCCTCTCAAGCCCTTGTTTCTCAACAAGGAATGGGATTTGATTGGAGTGATCAAGCTGAAGAAGCCTGTCAGAATCAAGCTCTTATGGCAGAAGTGTCTGATATCCCCACTGAGGTACAATCTAAACTCTGTTCTCAAGCTTGCATTGATGCTGTTAAAAGATATAGGGATCACAATCAGGGTATGTGTGATGACCTTAAGAGGCTAGAGAAAGATGTGAAAGATTATGTTAGGATTGTAGAAAGGTTTGAGGAACAGATTAGAGCTTTTCAAGCTAATGAACTTCAACACCACTATGATACTAACTATTGGAAGTGGGAGAAGAATGAGTATGAGATTAAGCTGAAAGTATCTGGGGAGGAGAATGAAAAGTTAAAGGAAGAGCTGAAAAAGGTTAAACTTGATGTTGAAAAGTTTACCTGTGCTTCTAAAACCATGGACACCATCATTAAAGCACAAATCCATGACAAGATGAAAGTAGGGATAGGGTACAATGCCACACCTCCACCCTACAATAACAACTACATACCTCCTAAGTCTGATTTGTTAGAGACCAAGGGTAGAAAGGAACCTGAATTAATGATAAATATAGATCCTTGTGAAAAAGAAATAGTTATTGAAGATGAGACTGACAAGGTAGACTCTGATGAGGAATGTGAGAATCCATGTGTCAAGAACACAGAGATCAAAAGGACTGAAGAGAAAAAGGAAGTTCATTACACACAGCCCAAAGTTGTGAACTCTAATACTTGTAAACAGTGTTCCTGCAGGAAATTCAAAGAGAACAAGCCCCAAAAACATGATAATCAGAGGGGAAATCAAAGGAACTGGAATAACCAGTGGGCTATGAGACAAGGAGTTGACCTGAAAAGAATCAACAGGCCAAAACCTTGTTTCATCTGTGGTAAGCTAAATCACTTAGCCAAACACTGTTATTTCAATCCTGTTAACCAAAGGTTTAATGCTCAAAGATCTTTTCAAAAACCTGGTGGTTACAGAAAGAATGGTGGATATAAAAAGTCTGCAAAGAAAAATGTGGCAAAGAAACAAGATAAACCCAAAAGCCACATAAAGAAAATGACTGAAAAGGAATGTGATACTATGTGGGTTCCAAAAAGCACTAAAAACAATACTGCTGCTAGCAGTGTTAGTACTGCTAACACTGCTAGTACTGCTTCAAAAGTTAGTGCTGCTAGCAATATTAATACTGCTAGTAATCATTCCAAAGTTAGTACTGCTAGCAATATTAATACTGCTAGTATTCAGTCCAATGTTAGTGCTGCTAGCAATATTAATACTGCTAGTATTCAGTCCAATGTTAGTGCTGCTAATACTGTTAGTGCTTCTTCTTCAGATAGTACTGCTGCTAGCAGTATTAACTCTGTTAATACTGCTTCTAGCAGTGTTAACTCGGTTAATACTGCTACCTCTGTTAGTACTTCTGAGGTTAATACTGCTAGCACTATTAGTACTGCTGCAAGTGCTGCTACACCAATAATTTTGACAAAGTATTCCAGCACAGCAGTGCCAAAAGTTAAAAATCTCATCAAAACCAAGTGTAAGTATTTTGATGAGCAAGGGAGACCCAAGACCACTTCGGCTTGGGTTCCAAATAAAACTAACTGATTTATCTTGATGTGCAGGGCAACCAACAGCTCAAGGGGAAGAGCATTTGGCATGTTGATAGTGGTTGCTCCAGGCACATGACAGGTAACATGTCCTGCCTCAAAAATTTCAAAAAGGTTGATGGAGGACATGTTGCATTTGGGGATAATCCTGCTGGTGGAAAGATAAGTGGTAAGGGTGATGTTTCAAAGGGTAAGATGACCTTTGAAGATGTATACTATGTTGAACAATTAAGATACAACCTGTTAAGTGTATCACAGGTTTGTGACAAGAAGCATAGTATATTGTTTACAGACTCTGAATGTATTATCCTTGCTCCTGGATACAAAGTGGTTGATGAAAACATGATACTTCTGAGAACTCCAAGGAAGGATAATGTTTATTGTTTGGATTTGGAAAGTGTTTCATCTGATTCATCTCTAAATTGTTTAGTTTCAAAAGCTTCTTTAGATGAATCATCACTTTGGCACAGAAGGATGTGTCACATGAACTTTAAAACAATAAATAAACTTGTTAAGAACAACCTTGTAAGGGGTTTGCCATCCAAAGTATATTCATGTGATGATCATTGTGTTGCTTGTCTCAAAGGCAAACAACACAAAACTTCTCATAAGTCCAAAGAGATAAACACTATATCAAATCCTCTTCAACTGTTACATATGGATCTGTTTGGTCCTACCAATGTGATGAGTATTGGCAAGAAATCATACTGCTTAGTTATTGTTGATGATTATTCTAGATTTACTTGGGTATATTTTCTGAGAACTAAAGATGAGACAAGTGGACTGATCAAATCTTTCATTCTCAAAATTGAAAACCAATCAAATCAAAGAGTGAAAGTCATTAGATCAGATAATGGTACTGAGTTTAAAAATTCTGATCTAAACACCTTTTGTGAAGAAAAAGGAATTGAGAGACAATACAGTGCTCCTAGGACTCCACAACAAAATGGTGTTGCTGAGAGAAGGAATAGGACACTGATTGAGGCTGCTAGATCTCTGTTAGCTGACTCAAAGTTACCAATTACTTTTTGGGCAGAAGCAGTTAATACTGCCTGCTATGTTCAAAACAGAGTTTTAGTTGTAAAGCCTAAAAACAAGACACCTTATGAGCTTTTCCATAAAAGGAAACCATATATTGGATTTTTCAAGCCATTTGGATGTCCTTGTACTATTCTCAATACCAAATCTCACTTAGGCAAGTTTGATAGCAAAGCAGATGATGGTTTTCTTGTTGGGTATTCATCTCAAAGTAAGGCCTACAGAGTCTTTAATACCTCTTCTAGAATAATTGAAGAAAGTGACAATGTCAAATGCAATGAGAACACACCAAATCCTATTGGTTCAGGTCCTAATTGGCTATTTGACATTGAATCACTCACTAATTCTTTGGGTTTCAGTGGTGATGTACATGCAGGACAAAGGGATACACCATCATCAGAACACAGAATTCAATCTGTGATATTTCCAATCCCTTCCATTGATCCTGTGGAATTCTGTGAACACCATGAGGAGACTGAACCTATTCAGAATGAAGAAGAGAGGAGAGCAGAGGAAAATCAGTCTTCAGGTTCATATTCCAGAGAATCTGAGGTGACTGAAGAAGCAGAAACAAATCCAGAATTAAATGAGTCTAATTTGGATGAGGACTTACAAGAGGAAGCTGGTCATCAAACAAGAACTCAGAAAAATCATCCTCCTGAGTTGGTAATTGGAGATATTGCATCTCCCATGATGACTAGAAAGCAAAGCAGACTCCAAGAGTTGCAAGAGCAGCAAAATACAGTTAACACTGTTCTTACTTGCTTTCTGTCCCAGATTGAGCCCAAAAAGGCTTATGATGCCATGAAAGACCCAAGCTGGATAGAGGCAATGCAAGAGGAGCTGCTACAGTTCAAATTACAGGATGTTTGGGACTTGGTAGACCTTCCAAAAGGTCAAAGAGCAATTGGCACCAAGTGGATTTTCAGAAACAAGAAGGATGACAGAGGGATTGTAATCAGAAACAAAGCTAGACTGGTTGCACAAGGGTACACTCAGGAAGAAGGAATAGACTATGAGGAAGTCTTTGCTCCTGTGGCAAGGATTGAAGCAATCAGGTTATTTCTAGCCTATGCCTCATACATGAAGTTCAAAGTGTACCAAATGGATGTCAAAAGTGCATTTCTGTATGGAAGCATTGAGGAAGAAGTATATGTCTGTCAACCCCCTGGATTTGAGAATCCATTGCACCCTGACAGAGTATACAAGCTGAAGAAGGCTCTCTATGGTTTGCATCAGGCCCCAAGAGCATGGTATGACACTTTGTCTACCTATCTCTTGATAAATGACTTTGAAAGAGGAGTCATTGACAAGACCCTGTTCATCAAGAGGAGAAAGAGAGGTACTTTACTTGTTCAGATCTATGTGGATGATATCATCTTTGGATCCACCAATGATCAAATGTGTAAAGAGTTTGAAGAATTGATGCACAAAAGCTTCAAGATGAGCTCCATGGGAGAACTTACATTCTTTCTTGGGCTTCAGGTAAAACAGAGGAAAGATGGAATTTTTATTAGCCAATCCAAGTATGTGAAAGACATCCTGGACAAGTTTGGTTTATCAGACTCAAAGTCAGCAAGCACTCCAATGGAAACACATAAACAGATCACTGCAGATCTTGAGGGGGAGGATGTGGATGTCCATCATTACAGATCAATGATTGGATCTCTCATGTATCTCACAGCCTCTAGACCTGACATTATGTTTTCAGTCTGTGTTTGTGCCAGATTTCAGGTTTCTCCTAAGCAATCACACCTTCATGCTGTCAAGAGAATATTCAGATACTTAAAAGGGCAACCTAGATTAGGTCTCTGGTATCCTCATGAATCCTCTTTTGACCTGCTTGCATATTCAGATAGTGATTTGGGAGGAGCCAACATGGATAGGAAGTCTACTTCAGGTGGATGTCAGTTTTTGGGTACAAGACTAGTATCTTGGCAGTGTAAGAAACAAACCACAGTGTCCTTATCTACCACAGAAGCTGAGTACATAGCTGCTGCAAGCTGCTGCTCTCAGGTTCTATGGATTCAGAATCAGATGTTGGACTATGGGGTAACTTTTCTTCACACACCAATCTTCATTGATAACAACAGTGCTATTAGCATTGTTAATAATCCAGTCAAACACTCAAAAACAAAGCATATAGAGATAAGGTATCACTTTATAAGAGATTGCAATGAAAAGAAATTAATTCAGGTTGCAAAAGTTCATACAAATGACCAGTTTGCTGATCTATTCACAAAAGCTTTTGATGTGGGTAGATTCACCTTTTTGGTAACAAGTGTGGGCATGATCAACCTAGAATAAATTCATGACTTTCTGTTTTTATACCTATATTTCTTCATATATTTGGTGCTACTAACTTTCTTTCTCAGGATCCTCTGTTTTCCTCAGATTACCAAGTAAAGAAAAGTGTAAGTGTGGTTACTACTGCCAGTACAGAAGTTACTACTGTCTGTGTTCTAGTAGTTACTACTGCTTGTGCAGTTACTACTGCTCAGTGGTTAATACTGCTCAGTGGTTAATACTGCTAGTACAGTTAATACTGCTAGTGTAGTTAATACTGCTTGGAAGTTAATACTGCTCGGTAGTTAATACTGCGAGGTAGTTAATACTGCTCGGTAGTTAATACTGCTCGGTAGTTAATACTGCTCGGTAGTTAATACTGCTAGGTAGTTAATACTGCTTGGAAGTTAATACTGCTCGGTAGTTAATACTGCTCGGTAGTTAATACTGCTCGGTAGTTAATACTGCTAGGTAGTTAATACTGCTTGGCAGTTAATACTGCTTGGCAGTTAATACTGCTCGGTAGTTAATACTGCTCGGTAGTTAATACTGCTAGGTAGTTAATACTGCTTGGCAGTTAATACTGCTTGGCAGTTAATACTGCTCGGTGGTTACTACTGCGAGGTAGTTAATACTGCTTCTGATAATCTAGGGCATATAAATACCCCTGTTTGCCCGCCCATGTTCATAACGACTCTTCGCATTTACTTCTTCTCTCTCGTTCTAACCTAGACTCTCCAGAATCTCTGTGCTTTTCTTTCAAGAATCCTCAGGCATCATGGAGTTCGTGGATGAGCACAATGAAATAGCCATGCTTCAGAAGCCGAAACAAGCTGCGGGATTCCACGATATAGTCGATTTTCTCAAATCCTCGCACATTTCCTATGCACTCACGGTGAGCCCAACAATCTATATCGAACATCAGAAACAATTTTGGGAGAATGCCACTGTTAGTGTTGAAGAAGGGCAGAAGACCATTCGAACAAGGGTTTGTGATAAACCCTTGAAAGTCACTGAAGAGGTTATTCGCATCTCCCTTCAGCTGAATGATGCTTCAGGTATAACTTCTATTCCCAATGAAGAACTCTTTTCTACTTTACAAAGAATGGGGTATGAAGGTCCCATTGGTGTTTTTAAATTCTACAAGTCTAAATTTTTCAACCAATGGAGATTTCTTGTTCATACCCTGATGCACTGTATTTCCAAGAAAACTACTGGATGGAGTGAGTTCAGCAGTCCCATTGCATATGCCCTGGTCTGCTTATCCACTGCCAGAAAGTACAATTTCTCAGCAATGATCTTTACTGATCTTGTATCAAACTTGGAATCCAAAAAGACCTTTTTCATGTATCCAAGGTTTGTGCAAGAAGTTCTTAACAAGGAGTTGATGGACTTACCTCAGTTCACTGAGGTATATGTACCCAAATCCCCTAAAGGGAAGGTTTTTTCAAATATGAAAAGACTTCCTAGGGACTCGGAAGGAGTTGACACACCATTGTTCTCTACAATGATGGTTGTGTCCCACCCCTCTGAAGGTATGGCATCAGGATCAAGGCTCTCATTAGATCAACCCACTGATGACCAATCCCAACCTTCCATCTCAAAAGACATCCCACAGTCCATTCTTGAACAGCCCACTCCCACAATCACCAAAAGATTTCAAAGAAGAAAGGTGCACAAGGCTCCTTCCCTTGTTGTACCTACTCAAAGCCCAACGCCTTTAAGCCCTCAATTGGAGCATTCTCCAATTGAGAATATCAATAGGGAAACCACAGGGGTGTCTCCCAACCTCAAGAAGGTGGTCTCTAAGGAGAAGGATGACCATATGGGTGCTAAGGCTGCCACTACTTCTGCTAGCACAGAGAAGGACAGTGGTAACATAAATAAGACCTTCCCCATGGCAACTCTAAATGAGAAATCATTAGGAGGACCCAGGTGCCAAGAAACCAAGGGGGCAGATAGTGCTTCTGCTAGGCAGAAGGCTTCTGCTGAAACTTCCAAGGATCCTTTAAAGAAGGTTAATACTTCTAAACAAGGTGAGGATAGATATAACTATGAGGAATTGATGGAAACCTTAGGGAATATCAACTTGGATGTCATGGCACAAAAGAAAGAGATTGAGCAACTTAAGACTGTGGTCACCTACCAACAGTCTCAAATTGAGAAGCTCAAAAAGATGGTCACCAAGTTGCTGAACAAAAGGAAAAAGGCAAGGTTTGTGCTAAGAAGGAGAACCTCAACTGATGATGCTCCCAAAAAGGGGGAGTCAGAGTCAGAAGCAGAACTGACACTGAAGGGTCCACAAATTGAGGGGGAGACTACTCACATAGAGACTGATATGGAAATGGACTATGCACAGGTTAAGGGGGAGACCAGTGAGACAGAAAAGGGGGAAGAGTGTGTTAAAGCAGCAGAAACTAAAGCAGCAGAAACTAAAGCAGCAGAAACCACAGCAGCAGAAACCACAGCAGCAGAAACTGTTAATGCTGCTGAGGTTGAACAAGCAGCAGAAACAGTTAATGCTGCTGATGGCCAAACAGTCAAAGCAGCAGAAACTGAGAAGGAAGCAGTAACTACAACTCAAGCTGAAATAGATGAAGAAATTTACTGGATTGTAAAGAACTGTATTGAAGCAGCATCACTACAGGTACTAAGAGAAGCAGTAACAGCCATAGCAGCAGAAATGGTTATTGCTGCTGAAAAACTTAAAGCAGCTGAACCAACTCCTGAGGCTGTCAAAACTCTTAAAAGAACCAAGATGATGTCCAAGAAAAGACCAAGAACCCAGCCCATAACTACAAAGAAGAAAAATGAAAAGAAACCAAGGGTGGAGTCATCTGCAGAAAAGGCCCAGGAGGAAACAGTGAAATCTGATGGAAAAGTTGCTGAAGAAGAAGTGGCAACTCCATCAGGGAAATCAGGCAATGTGCAATCACAAACGGATGCCCAATGTGACTTGTACATCACTAGTGTTGAATCTAACCCAATTCCACTTCAGGCTGAACCAATATCATCTAAGGCTCCTGAAATCATCTTTTGGGACACTTTGAAAGATGGTAGAAAGGAGTTCATTAGGATAAAAAGAGCTGATGGAAAATTTGAAGTATTTTCTACTTGGGGAAAGATTGTCAGAACTTGCTCAAGATCAGACTTAGAAGAGATGTTCAAAGTTGGGATGAAGATATATGGAAACATGCTGACTGAGCCAGGGATGTCAATCTCTAAAATGGTACTTGAATTCTTGTGCCAAATGTTCAAACCTGAAGCAGTTCAGCATAGGTTAAACACACAGTTTCAAGTCATTACCAACTGGATGCTCTATGAAAACTGTGGAGTATATGTCATCTCCCTTGACTCTGCAACTCATGAATACTATCTTGTAGATGAAATATACAATCACAGCATGAAGAGGCTGCATGGAATGCTACACACTAAGCTGACCTGCAACAAGGATTCAGCAATGGGTAGATTCTTGGTAAAGAGGATTCTCAATCAGAGTCTAGGCCTAAGTCCTAATCTGTGTGTACATGATGACTAAGTTTTGGAAGCATCATCTGAAGAACTTGACTTCTTTTCCTAAAAAGTCAAGTTAGGGGGAGATTGTTGGGAACTGAAGATATGCCAAGGATGGTTAGTACTGCTAAGTCTCCATTACTACTGCCAGTTCTTCGTTACTACTGCTGGGCAAAGTTACTGCTGCTAGATGAAGTTAATGCTGCTAGTTGAAGTTAGTGCTGCTAGTCCAAGTTACTACTGCTAGACATGGTTAGTACTGCTAAGCTGAGTTACTACTGCTTGAAGACTGTGAAGATTAATACTGCTGAAGGTTGTTAATGCTGCTGAGTCAAATCTTCATTAATACTGCTGAGTTGATAAAGATGGTATGCGATACTTTTGGAGACAAAGAAGGAATTGATCAAGATATGCTTAACGAAGATTCAGAAGATCAGGTTACTTTTTATGGTTATCTTGTAATTACTTTTGTATAAATAGTATTGATAGATAGCTATTAGAGTATGAGAAAAATAGAAGATAGTTAGCATACAGAATTCGATATTCAAGAGTGAATTAACCTCAAGGTCTTAGATCCTATTTCTAGAGAAGTAGAAATCGTTTTGTTGAGCCTGTTCAACAAGATTGAGGTTTGGTGTAAAACTTGTGAGTAATAACTGTTTGATCTATATACAGTTTATTGAATTTCTATTGATTGTTCTTTATTGATTTAGAGTTCTATTCCGCAAGATTCTCTAAATTCTGTTTCTAAGAAGTTTAATTCTTGTTAAGAATCGATCCTGACAATAATGCATATTTGCAATATTGATTTACATGTTAGTCTTATATTCCTTGAGATGGATAAGACTTTTGTCCGGTCCAAGGTTTGTTGAATTTGTAAGCCTTTACTCATTGTTGTGGTTTACATTAATCGATTTTGATTGTTCTAATTTTTTGAATGGTAGTGAGTTTGAGCGCATTTTTTTATCTTCAGCAATTCATTACATAGTTTTATTGACAATCTCTTCGTTCTCAAGTTCTATCAACAAGGATTATATTTATTCTAAGTTTGGCGATCACCTTAAGGAGTTTGGAAGAGAAATGGTTTGGGTTGCTGGTTCAAACAAATCAAATGGATGTTTCCTATCAGACCGGTAATTCTACTTTGTTTGCTCAACTATGCGCCTTAAATTGGTAAAGTGGAATATGGTTTTTTCTTACTTCGGATAAGTTGGTTACGTAATTCCTATCGGATTGGTTATTCTACTTTGCTTGCTCAACAAATCAAATGGATGTTTTTTTGCTCAACTATGTGCCTTACATCTGTATATATATCATTTTTAGACGACGACGTCTCCTATTTTAACAAGGTGTTGGTTTGATCAATGGCTGAAAATTAACAAGGTGTCGTTTTAAGTCATTACAATGGTTGCCTCCATTCTTTAGCCCGATCTGCTACAACACGCTTGGTCTTCAAAATCTTAAGCATTAGTTCCATTTCGTAAGCAATTTAACAAATTGTTTCATGATTTTATTTACAATATGATTTCATGAATTATCAACAAATCATTGCATGGTCTATTTACAATATGGTTTCATGAATTAAAAGCAAATCACTGTCAATTAATTATGGAATTTCCTTTTTGCCTCCACACATTGAAAGCAAAGTGGTAAACTTTTCCATCGACCTCCCTATTCTCAGTTTCGACTATGCATCAATATCTCACTTTCCCAATATCCTTTCTTGCACTTTTCTCTTTGGATTAGTAGATAATTCTGCTGTCATATAAAAATTACCTTTTCATTCATTTTGGTTTGTTTTACAGCTAAAGAATTTGGGGCTTAATAGCAAATTTGGGGCTTAATAACCTATAGTGGTTATTACTTTAAGCACTTGTTGCGTCAAGGACTTCTTTTGCTCGGGAGGGAGGCAACGTTTCTCTTGTATATATTAATAGTTTTTTTAGTGAATCAAATTGTTGACTTTTTTGTACCATATTGCTGTATTAGGTCTTTGATGTGAGTTCAACCGTTGCTTTTGTAATTAATCATGCATGTTTTTTTGATAACGTTCATCTAGGCTTTGCCTAGACTACATCCTTGGCAATTTGGAAACAAACGTACAAAACGGCCATCTGAGACTAAACCTGACCACAGAATGCTGACGCCTGGACTCGAACCCGGGGTGGATGGGATATTCCACCACATCCCAAGCCCTTGCCACTACGCCACCACCCATGTGGTTATCATGCATGTCTTTATTTCACTTGTTTGGTACAAGCCAACCTAACCTTTTTTCACCCACCTAATTTTTTACGTGATCATGGTTATATTTATTTGTATTTCATTTTTATGCAAATTCTTAAATCTTGGCTTTTCTTTGCAACCAATTTTTTTTGGCAAGTCGAGAACAAATGAAGAATCTAGAAAGTAGTTCTCATAAAAATATTATCCATGATGTCTTGATTTCCATTAAAAATCCTCATTATTAGCTTGCAATTTATTGATTTAATTTATATCAAATGGAGAGCAAGGCGGGTTCTTGGTTGATTGCATCTCTAATAGTGGAAATTTTGACATAAGCTAGCATCATTGTAATGGGGTGTATGGATTGCTGATGAATCAACACAAACGATCCAACGGTATTTTATGCTTCATCAAACATATCCTACTTAGCTTACTTTGAATCTTTGATGGACTCATGGACAAAAAATAGACCTCTCTATGCTTTGCAGGCACCTTGAAGGGCACAAGGTTTGACAGTGATCTCTAACAAGTCAAAACCAGAAAGGTCAGTTTACTAATTCACAAAGTTGGTGTCAGGATCGATTCCAAACAAGAATAATTATACTTAGAAATCAGAATTAAAGAATCTTGCGGAATAGAACTTTAATTCAAACACACTCAATGAACAACTAATCAGAAAACACAATATGTTTGTATTCAATACTTCAACTCACAAGTTTACAAACAAACCTCAATCTTGTTGAACAGGCTCAACAAGACGACTTCTACTTCTCTAGAAATAGGGTTCTAAACCTTGAGGTTAATTCTCTCTAAAACAAAAACGAATTCTGAAATCTCTCGTACCGAATAGCTATCTATCAACATCTATTTATACAAAATAATTACAAGATAACTATCAAAACAAAATTGATCTTAAGAATATTCTTTCATGCTTATCTTCAATCATTCCATCTTTATCTCCAACATTCTTGCATTCCATAATTATGATCACCAGCAGTATTAACATCGTTATGCACAAGCAGTACTAACATTGTTCCAGCAGCATTAACTTTTACTAGCAGTACTAACCTTGCTCTGGCAGTAGTATTGTTGTTCTGGCAGTACTAATGTTGTTCTGGCAGTACTAACGTTGTTCTGGCAGTACTAACGTTGTTCTGGCAGTACTAATGTTGTTCTGGCAATACTAACGTTGTTCTGGCAGTACTAACGTTGTTCTGGCAGTACTAATGTTGTTCTGGCAGTACTAACCATACTTAGCAAATCTTCAGTTCCCAACAATCTCCCCCTAACTTGACTTTTTAGATTGAGAAGTCAAGTTCTTCAGATGATGCTTCCAAAACCTAATCATGAACACATAAATCGGGATTCAAACCCAGACTTTGATTGATAATCCTTCTCACCAAGTATCTTCCCATTTCAGAATCCTTGTTGCAAGCCAACTTAGCATGTAGCATTCCATTTAACCTTTTCATGATGTGCTTGTATGCAACATCTACCAAATAATACTCATGATATGTATGGTCAAGTGTGATGACATACACTCCACATTTTTCAATGAGCATCCAGTTGGTAATGGCTTGAAAATTTCTTTCTATCATATACTGAACTGCTTCTGGTTTGAACATTAGGCACAAGTATTCAAGAACCATTTTGGTGATAGACATCCCTTTTTCATTCAGCATATTTCCATACAGCTTCATTCCAACCTAGTACATCTCCTCTACGTCAGATCTAGAGCACATTCTGATAAGTCTTCCCCATGTAGAACAGACCTCAAACTTCCCATCTGCTATTTTGACTCTAATGTACTCCTTTCTCTGATCTACCAAGGTATCCCAGAAGATGATCTCAGGAGGCATGGAAGATAATGGGTCAGCTTTGATTGGATCAGTATCAACCACAGTGATATACATATTACATTGAGCATTACTTGGTTGACCTGATGGAGTTGCTACTTCTTCTTCAGCAACCTTTGTATCATCTTTCTTTTCTGGAACATCCTCTTCTTTTTCTTCTTCTACCACTGGTTCTACCCTAGGTTTCTTGACAACTTTCCTCTTGGTAGCTATAGACTTGGTTCTTGCTCTTTTTAGTGACACCAGCTTTTCACCCAGAGTTTCTTCTTGCTTTTTAGGAGTGTCATGTTTGGCTTTAATCAAAGCCTCTGCAACTTCAACTTCTTCCAAAGTAGGCTTTTTAGTTTCTGTTGCTTCCTTTGTTTCTGCTGCTTCTTCCGTTTCTGCTGCTTCTTTTGTTTCTGCTGCTTCTTCCGTTTCTGCTGCTTCTTTTGTTTCTGCTTCTTTCTGAATTGCAGCAGCATTAACCATTTCTGCTGTTGGTTCAGTTTCTGCTTCTTTTGCAATTTCAGCAGCATTAACCTTTTCTGCTGCATGATCAGTTTCTGCTTCTTTTGCAATTTCAGCAGCATTAACCTTTTCTGCTGCATGATCAGTTTCTGCTTCTTTTGCAATTTCAGCAGCACACTCATTCTCCCCCTTTTTCTGTGCACTCTCCATGTTGACTTCAGCTTCTGACTCCCCCTTTTTGGGAGCATCATTGTTGGGGCTTCTTCTTTTAAGAACATACTGAGCTTTCTTCTTCCTGTGCATCAACTTTATAATCAGCTTCTTATGCTTCTCAAGCTGTGTTTGTTGATATAGGACCACTTTCTTGAGTCCATCTATCTCCTTTTGCTGACTTACAACATCTGTGTTGATATTGGCAATGGTTTCCATCAATTCCTCATATGTATATCTATCCTCACCTTGTTTAGGAGTTTTTACTTCCTTTAAAGGATCACTGGAAATTTTAGTAGGAGTCTTTTGCCTAGCAAAAGCACTGCCTACCCTCGCGGTTTCTTGGCACCTGGGACCTCTGAACGATTTCTCATTCTGAGTTGCCGTGAGGAAGGTCTTAGTTATGTTACCACTGACCTTCTCTGTGTTAGCAGAAGTAGTGGCAACCTTGCTACTCACATGCTCAACCTTCTCCTTAGTGAGCACCTTCTTGGGGTTGGGAGACACCCCTGTGGTTTCCCTTTCGATATTCTCTGTTGGAGAATGCTCCAATAGAGGGCTTAAAGGCTTTGGGCTTGTAGGAGGTACATCAAGGGAAGGAGCATTGTGTACCATTCTTCTTGTAAACTTTTTGGTTATTTGAGGAGTGGGTCTTTGAAGAATGGACTGAGGAATTTCTTTGGTGATTGAAGGTGGGGTTAGGCTATCAGTGGGTTGGTCTAATGAGGGCCTTGACCCTGATGCCATACCTTCTTGTGGGTGGGACACACCCATCATTGTAGAGAACAATGGAGTGTCAACTCCTTCCGAGTCCCTGGAAGTTCTTCTCATATTTGAGAAGACCTTTCCTTTAGGGGGTTTAGGTACATATACCTCATTAAATTGAGGCAAATCCGTCAATTCCTGAGTAATCACTGCTTGGACAAACCTTGGGTACATATAAAAACTCTTTTTGGATTCCAGGTTTGACACAAGATCATTGAAAATCATTTGTGAAAAATTAAACTTCCTGGCAGTGGCCAAGCAGACCAGGGCATAAGCAATGGTACTGCTAAACTCACTCCATCCAGTAGTTTTCTTTGAAATGCAATGCATTAAGGTATGAACAAAGAATCGCCATTGTCTAGAAAATTTAGACTTGAAAAACTTAAAGATTCCAATGGGACCTTCATACCCCATTCGCGTTAAATTTGAGTATAGATCGTCATTAGGAATAAATGTCATACCCGAGGCATCATCCAATCGAAGAGTGATGCGAATAAGCTCCTCTGTAAAATTCAAGGGTTGGTCACACACCCTTGTTTTTATGATTTTCTGCCCATCTTCAGACACCACGATGGCATTTTCCCAGAACTGCTTCTGATGCGCGATGTAGATTGTCGGGGTCACCGTTAGGGCATAGGAGATATGCGTGGACTTGAGGAAATCCACAATGTCGTGAAAACCTGCAGACTGTTTTGGTTTCTGGAGCATGGCAATCTCGTTGTGTTCGTCGATAAACTCCATTGTACCTGAGGATTCTTGACAGAAAAACAGAGATTCTTGGGAGAGAATAGTTAGAAAGATAGAGAGATGAATAGAATTCAAAGAGACGTTATGAACTTTGGCGGGCTGAAAGAGGTATTTATAGCAGCAGTAGCCCTAATTTTCTTTTAAAGCAGTATTAACGACACATGCAGTATTAAGTACGAAGCAGTATTAACTATGTACTAGCAGTAGTAACTATGCACTAGCAGTAGTAACTATGCACTGGCAGTAGTAACTATGTACTGGCAGTAGTAACTATGCACTGGCAGTAGTAAATATCCACTGGCAGTAGTAACTATGCACTAGCAGTAGTAACTATCCACTGGCAGTAGTAACTATGCACTGACAGTAGTAACTATGTACTGGCAGTAGTAAATATACTTGCACTTTTCAGCACTTATTAATCTGAGTCATACAGAAGATCCTGAGAAAAAGAGTTAGTAGTACCAAATATAGAAGGAAATACAGGTATAAAAACTGAGAATCATGACCTTATCTTACCTCCTGCAGGATTATTCCCAAAAGCAACATGTCCTCCATCAATTCTTTTGAAATTTTTGAGGCAAGCCATGTTACCTGTCATGTGCCTGGAGCAACCACTATCAACATGCCAGATGCTCTTCCCCTTGAGCTGTTGGTTGCCCTTCACATAAGATAAATCAATTAGTTTTTATTGGGAACCCAAGCCAAAGTGGTCTTGGGTCTCCCTTGCTCATCAAAGTACTTACATTCAGTTTGGATAAGTTTTTCAACCCGAGGAACTTCAGTACTGGAGTACTTTGTCAAGATGATCGGTCTAGCAGCACAAACAGTGTTAGCAGTACTATCTTTAGAAGAAGTACTAACAGTGTTAGCAGTACTAACACTAGAAGCAGTATTATCTTCAGAAGAAGTACTAACAGTGTTAGCAGTACTAACACTAGAAGCAGTATTATCTTTAGAAGAAGTACTAACAGTGTTAGCAGTACTAACACTGCTTGCAGCAGTATTGCTTTTAGAAGAAGTACTAACAGTGTTAGCGGTACTAACACTGCTAGCAGCAGTATTATCTGAGGCAGCAGTACTATCAGAGGCAGCAGTACTAACACTAGTGCTTTTAGGAACCCACATTGTCACACATTCTTTTTCAGTCTTTTTCCTCATGTGGCTTTTGGATTTAGCTTGTTTCTTAGCCACATGGTTCCTTACAGGCTTCCTATAACCATTTGATTTTTGAAAAGTTCTTTGAAAATTTATCCTTTGGTTAATAGGATTGAAATAACAGTGTTTGGCAAGGTGATTCAGTTTGCCACAAATAAAACAAGGTTTTGGTCTGTTAATCCTTTGCAGATCAACTCCTTGTTTTTGAGCCCACTGATTATTCCAGTTTCTTTGATTTCCCCTCTTTTTATCATGTTTTTGGGGCTCATCCTTTTTAGAATTCTTGCAAGAACAATGTTCACAAGTATTGGAATTCACAACAGTGGTCTGTGTATAATGAACTCCATTTCCTTTTTCAGATCTTTTCATCTCATTGTTCTTATCCCAGGGACTTCCACTTTCCTCATTAGTCCTGATGTAATTCTCTAAAGGGATCTCACCACTGACATTCTTGTTCCTTTTCTTAGACTCTTCTTTTTCAGTTTTATCCTCAACAACAACTTCATCTAATGGATCTACTTTAGTAGCTCCTTCAGGTAAGTCCTTCCTATCCATGGTTTCTAACAGGTCTGACCTAGGAGGGATGTATGTGTTGTTGTAGGGTGGGGGTGTGGCATTGTACCCTATGCCTGGTTTCATCTTACTGTGGATTTGAGCATTTATTATGGTGTCCATGACTTTAGAAGCACATGAAAACTTTTCAACATCAAGTTTTACTTTCTCAAGTTCTCCTTTTAATTTCTCACATTCCTCCCTAGACTCTTTCAGTTGGAACTCCAGACCATTCTTTTCCCACTTCCAGTAGTTTGTATCATATGAGTGTTGAAGTTCATTGGCTTGAAAAGCCTTAATTTGTTCTTCAAACCTCTCAACAATCACTACATAATCTCTTCTATCCTTTTCTAATCTCTTAAGGTCATCACACATTCCCTGGTTGTGATCTTTATACCTTTTCACAGTGTCTATACAAGCTTGAGAACAAAGATTAGATTTTACCTCAGTAGGAAGATCTGAGACTTCTGCCATGAGTGCATGATTCTGAATTGCCTCTTCTGCTTGATCACTCCAATCAAATCCCATTCCTTGTTGAGAAACAAGGGCTTGAACAGAGTTTCTGTTCTGGTTGAAGCTTCCAGTCTGAGCTTGTTGATGGTTGTTTTGAGATACTCCTCCTCTGCATTCTCTGGCAAAGTGTCCCATCTTATGACACTTGTAGCATTCCACCTTAGACTTGTCAAACCCAGCACCATCTTCTCTTCTTTGGGAAAAGTTGTTTCTCCCAGTCCTCTTTATAAACTTCTTCACCCTCATAGAAAGCATAGCCATCTGCCACTTGATATCCATCTCTTCAAGATCATCAGCATTAATCTGTTCTAAGTCATCATTAATTAATGAGGAGTTAACATGACTAGAAAAGAAAGCTTCTAGTACAGAATCATTGGCCTTCTCCTGATTGACTCCACCAGCAGTACTAACTGATTCAAGGTTAGCAGTAGAATCAGTTGATGCTGATAGGAGTGCAGCATTATACACATATCCTGAGGGCTTCTTCTTGGCTTCAACCTCTGCTTCAAATACCCTAAGATCATTGTAAAGATCATCAAGCTCTTTATCTTCTAACTGGTCATTCTGTCTGAAAGACACAATATACATTGTCCATTCCTCACCTAATGATCTTAGAAACTTCCTGTTGACATCATCAGCCTCCATATGAACTCCAACTGTAGCCAATTCTCAAATCAACTTATTAAATCTATCAAAAGTTTGAGTCATAGACTCATTCTTTGTAGAAGTAAAATTTTCATATTGTTGCTTAAGAATTGCCTTCTGGTTCCTCTTGGTGCTCTTGGTACCAGTGAATCTCTTTTCCAATGCATTCCATAAAATCTGAGCATCAGTGCAGTGATGAAATTGGTGCTGATACTCATTGGGAATGGCCAAAAGCATAGTGCTTAAGGCTTTCATCTCTGTTTGTCTAACCTTTCTTTCTGCATCAGTCTTTGGAGGGGGTCTTTTGCCATCTGGTCCAACTTTTCCTTCAGCACATGGACCATTCTCTATAATATCCCAGATGGAATAATCAGTAAGCAAAATATACTGCTTGATTCTAATCTTCCACATGTCAAACTCATTAGGCCTGAGCATGGGAACATTTGAAACAAGAGTACTGTTTGATTCAACTGTGTTGTCCATAATGATTGTAGATTTCTAAGAAACCAAGCTCTGATACCACTTGTCAGGATCGATTCCAAACAAGAATAATTATACTTAGAAATCAGAATTAAAGAATCTTGCGGAATAGAACTTTAATTCAAACACACTCAATGAACAACTAATCAGAAAACACAATCTGTTTGTATTCAATACTTCAACTCACAAGTTTACAAACAAACCTCAATCTTGTTGAACAGGCTCAACAAGACGACTTCTACTTCTCTAGAAATAGGGTTCTAAACCTTGAGGTTAATTCTCTCTAAAACAAAAACGAATTCTGAAATCTCTCGTACCGAATAGCTATCTATCAACATCTATTTATACAAAATAATTACAAGATAACTATCAAAACAAAATTGATCTTCAGAATATTCTTTCATGCTTATCTTCAATCATTCCATCTTTATCTCCAACATTCTTGCATTCCATAATTATGATCACCAGCAGTATTAACATCGTTATGCACAAGCAGTACTAACATTGTTCCAGCAGCATTAACTTTTACTAGCAGTACTAACCTTGCTCTGGCAGTAGTATTGTTGTTCTGGAAGTACTTATGTTGTTCTGGCAGTACTAACGTTGTTCTGGCAGTACTAACGTTGTTCTGGCAGTACTAATGTTGTTCTGGCAGTACTAACGTTGTTCTGGCAGTACTAACGTTGTTCTGGCAGTACTAATGTTGTTCTGGCAGTACTAACGTTGTTCTGGCAGTACTAACCATACTTAGCAAATCTTCAGTTCCCAACAGTTGGTTAACATAGGACACTGCAATCTAACTTGTAACGTTCTAATGTAATCGCATGAAGATATAAATAAACATTTCATCTAGGTTTAATAAATCACTTATTTGAGTTATTTCACTTGTTTATCAGCGTACATCTAGGTTTAACATTCTTGATTTAACAATTAAAATTATAATTATCTTTGGTGCTTATCATTGATGGGAAGACTAACTGTCTGCTATTTATGGCTTCTGTCTAGATTTCTTCTTGAGATCCACTTAGTTTTGCTACGAAAACCGGGGTAAAAGATAACCATTCTTCAGTTTCTATAATGTTCAATAGATATTACAAGTGTTTGATACCTCTTTACACAACAAGAAGTGTACAATTATTACGAGGAACTAAATGTGTTGTGTGTGGATAAACAAGCTCAATTGAAATCTGATTTTTAAGCAGGTTGATGGAAGCATCATGGAAACTAAAGCAACAACAACAGGTGGTCTACGAACTATTAGCCAAATAGGTACATGGATTTTAACACTTCCCTCTCACTTATGTTCGTCAGTATTCTTTCTCAACTAGGCTTTATTTCGTTTAGATGGTTTTTACTGTTGATTATGGACCTTCAAGGCTCACGAAGAAGAAACTGAATATTAAACTTACTGTCAAAATATGAAGAAAAAAGGATGAGAGAAGGTTGCACAAGAAAAAAGTAATCTGCAAATCTGAAAGCTTATTTTATTCATAAGGAAACAAAGCTATAAATAGCCTTACATAGACTCCCAAAAAGCAACAGAAAAACAACGTGGGAACACAAAACAAGCAATAAAATACTACCTACTTAGTCATTGCTACCTAAAGAATCGGTATATGGATTGACCCACATTCCAACGTGCACCTTAAGAATAGGTCAACCTCAACATACACTTTCTTATTCAACTTGTGCATAAAGAAAACACTCGACCCAAATGACCCATTCTAACTATTTTTTTTTTGACCCGTGACCCGTACCCGTGACCCGGTAAATAAACGATTAACCCAACAATCACCCCCTTAATCGTTTTTTTTCATACCACTCGTTCACAGCAGTGCCGGTTCATCTTCGATCAGGTTTGCCTCTTGCTTCTCCCACTTAGGACACTCATTGTTGTAGTGACCAACTTCCCCACATTTGTAACATTTAACGTGGCTTTTATCCCGGACACATTCATTACCATCTCGACTCTTCCCGAACCCACGACCTCTTCCCCGGCCACGTCCGAAGTCATCCCGATTTGAACCTCCATTGCCACAATGCTTACAACCGTGCGATTTTTCTTGATTAACCAACAATAAACTACCTTGAATGTCCTCCGTTTTCTCCGTTCCTTTTAAACGCTCCTCGTACGCCTTCAATCTTCCAACGGCTTCATCGAATAACATCGAATCCAACTCGAAACATTGCTCTATCGAAGCCACGATTTGAAGAAACGATTTAGGCATCGAGTCTAGTAACCTTTTCACCAACTCCGCTTCTTCAAGCTCATATCCAAGAGTTCTTGCTTTTGAGGCTAGACCGGTCAACTTCGTCACGAAATCATCAACCGTTTCACCCTCCTTCATACGCAAGCTTTCAAGCTCCCTCTTCAATGTTGTCCGTCGAGCCGCTCTCACCCGATCCACACCCAAATAACGTGTCTTCAATCCATCACACACTTGTTTTGGATCGGTGTAACTACCCATTTGCAAAACCATGTCTTCGGGTATAGCTTGAAACAAGAAAGCAAGGGCTTGTTTCTTCTTCTTTGGATCCGGTTCTTCACCTAAAGCCCTCGGTTCGACCGTCTCCCATATGCCATGTGCATCCATAATCGTCTTATGTAAAGCCCGTGTCCCGGTACGTTTATTAATTAATTTTAATAATTTAAAATGTTTACCTTTAAGTGTTTTTGGTTAGTGGTTTGGTGTCAAATAGGACCAAGATGTTAGCATTCGTGTCTTTTGTTGTGGATTGTGAGATAAGGTGTAGTTGAGGGGCTATTTGTGCAATTCTTGGAACTCTTTGCATGGGTCTCGGCCCATGACTGATTTCCATTCTCGTTTTTCTCTTTTTCCTGTAATCCAAGCAAACCAAACTTTCCCTAAACCCTACAATTCACTCTTCTCGTTTCCTTGTGTGGTGCGGCCGAGAGTGAGAGAAACGAAGAGAGAGAGAGAGATCGCGAGAAAGAGAGAGAAGAGAAGAAAGAACGCAGCGGCAGTCATCGCCGCCGCTGCTGCTGTCGCCGGAGGTCGCCACTACCCTGGGTCGCCGGAGGTCGAGAGAGAGAAGACTGGTTGTGGTGTTGAGACGTCGTCGTGAGGTAAGTAGCTCTCTCGTTCGTCTCGTTTCTTTTCCTTTTTCCTTTTCGTTTTCCGGCGAGACCACCACCGCCGTACGCCGTCGCTACGGTGGCCGTGGGTGGAGGGCGGTGGCAGTGGGTAACACTCGTGGCGGAACCCTAAACACACCAGGCCTGAACTCTAAATCATCGTAGCGTAAAACCCGAATCGATTAAGCCTTGAACCGTTTTTTTAAATCGTGATTTTATGAAAATTCTAAGTGTGCTGTCCAGTTTTCGTGGGATCATAAATTTTCTGTCGTAACTCCGTTTGAGCCGAAACTGGCGCCCACGGTTCAAGTTCGGGGTCGGACACGTTTTCCGTGTTTTAGCGGAAAACTGGTTCGGTCTCTAGCTGGGCGAAAAAGTGGTCGCAAGTTCGGTGTTTCGTCATTTCATGTAGAAAATTCTGGAATCTGCCACTGTTTTGTGTAAGCCTTAACTTTTTACTCGTAACTCGTTTTGAGGTGAAATTGGTGCCCAAAGTTCCCTAATCGAGTTGGGAAGGTTTTTCGTGTTTTGCCGAAAGTCCGATTAAGCCCGTAGCTAGGCTGTATTGGGCTGTTTGTGCAGGCTGGACCGAAAACTGGCAGTTTTGGTAATCGTTCGTATTTAATTCATAATAAATTGTAGAAAAATCGTTAGGAGGCGTATAATATGTCCTTGGAACCCTAACTCAGAGTACTTTCTAATCATGAAATAATATTGGGAATTTTATGGGTTTAAAGGGGTCGAAACAGGTCCCGAACAGACCTGTTTGGCGAGATCGGAAAATAGTTTTAGTGACGGATTAAGCGTGTGTCGTGTCGTAGGATCCGGGTCTCGTATTGACACGTTTTAACATGCGTTTAGGTGCTGGGAAGTGACCGTAATTGTGAAGCTTGAATTGTATTGTTAAGCTAGGCGCGCATTCGAGGTGAGTTCTCTCACTATAACTAATGTCGGTTATTTTTACATTACGTTGTGTGTATGTGTGGTAGTTCTATTTGCTTGTGGTGTGGGGTTAAATCGTGGGGTGTCTAGTCGGATGTAATAACGGTTGTTTTATCATTGTTATAGTACGTGTGTGGTAGCTTTATGTGATTGTGTTGTGGAACCAGATAGTGGGGTGTCTAGTTGATACTATGTTGTTACGTTAACTCGGTGGGACCGAGGATCCGGCGGGGCCGGAGATTTTATACGCGGGTGGCGTAGTGACTTGGTGGGGCCAAAGGTTGTATACGCGGGTGGCGTATGAACCCGGGGGTGCCGGGTTGCGAAGGTTGTATACGCGGGCGGCGTATGAACCCGGGGGTGCCGGGTTGCGTTTGCACGGTTGTCGTGTGGTCGGTGGGACCGACGTTTGCCTATCAGGTGGGTTGGTGTGAGTATGCACGTCTATGATTTGTTCGTAGACTTGTATGCTGTTTATGTGCAATTATCTGTTTATGGTGGTGTGGAAATAACTGTGTTATTTATGGTGTTTGAATTCACTAAGCTTCGTGTGCTTACCCTTTCCCAATAAATTGTGGTTTCAGGTGCGAGTGGCTCTAAGGCGTGACGGGTACACACTGGCGCGCGAGGAGAGCTGGTTGCTTTATGGTTTTTAATAATTAAACGTTTATTCCGCTGGTTTTTATTATAAAGATATTAATTATGAGTTTGCAAACGAAACGTTGGGATCATTTAATGAGTTGTTATAAATGAAATGTTTATTTAAAAATTTAAATTTGCTTGTAATTTTTGGGACGTTACAACTTGGTATCAGAGCACGGCTTGAGTGAATCAAACGCATTTCGGTGTGTTTGATCTCAAGTTTGCGGCTATAAAGATTTTCTTTAAAGTTTTTGGGAAATAAAAAGAAGGAAAAATCCATTTGAGAAACGGTGATCGGAGGCGCAGTGTGTACAGTCAGCCGGAGCCAAAGGGGAAAGGTACAGTACTTAGTGTTTTATTGCTTTCTAGATCATAGAGTATGCATGCTAGATTGCCTGTTGTGGACACTATGATGTATGTTGTACTGCTTGCTATTAGGAATTTATGCTAATTATGATAGGTTACTAAGTGGATGCCCTCTAGGTTGTATGCAGTAAGAGATTTATAGCCTTAGAATATTTGATTTAGTTCTATTGCGCAGCTCTTGTTTGAGTCCAACCGTTCTAGGATAGAATCTTGTATTCGAATGTCTATTTATCTCGCACTGCATATAATCGGGTATTCGCGAGGTCGCTCGTTATAATTAGTAGGGATTCGGTAGTAGCAAGGGTAGTGGGATAAGAGGAAGTTCCTAGAGAGCTGGGAAGGGTGTTTATGTATGAGTATATGTGCTAGATTGCTTTCTAGAACATAGGAGTATGTATGCTAAATTGCTTGGTGCTTATTACACTGTATTGCATGTTTGTTGCTTGCTAATAGGAGGTTATGCTAGCCTTGATAGGTTGTTAGGTGAATGCACTATAGGTCGTATGCGGTAGGAATCGAATAGCCTTAGAATGTCGGATTTAGTTCTATTGCGCAGCTCTTGTTTGAGTCCAATCGTTGTAGGATAGAATCTTACATTCGAATGTCTATCTGGTTTGCACTGTGTGCGACTGTGCATTCGCGAGGCGACTCGTCATGACTAGTAGAAATTTCGTTGTAGCAAGGGTAGTGGTTGGGATGGAATTCCTAGGGAGCTAGGAAGAGTGAGTATATATGCCGGTGCGGGCATATGTGTGTAGTTGCGGCGAGGAACTACTTGGACCCCTTGGGATGGGACTCGGAACGGGCGATGATAGGTGGGGATGGTAGTAGTAGAGCTCCTACTACCGGAAGCACATGATCAATGCTCGAGTCGGGGAAAGTCACGAGGAATCCGAGGAGTTGAGCGTGAGTGTTGTTAGGGTGAGTTATTATGTGCTATTAACGCGTTGTGTTATCTACCCAGAATGGCCATCATTAGGAGAAACAACCATATTAAATCTATTAGTACAGGTGTGTACTTGACTTGCTTAGAGGAAATGATCGTTGAGGGTAGTGGTGAAGGATCTAATCCAGTAGTCGTTAGAATAGAAGGACTATTCTAGTATTAGTCACTTGGAGTGACGATAAGGATGATGTTTGTTTCGGGCCAAGATGGATGATGGTGCTAGAATCATAGGCTTATAGAGTTGACTTTGATTTGAGGAAAAATCGCAGGGATTATTTGGCGTAATTTCCCAACTTGCCTAAGAGGTTTAAATGTCCGGATGACGTTAGTGGATCGGAGAGATTTGGAGGAGTAGGAGTCGAGGCGTAGAATGTCGACTGAGTCATGCACAAAGTTTGATTTTGAAATAGATTGCATTAACAAATTCTTGTGTTTCAAATCATTTTTATGGATGGTGTTTTGAAATTTTGGGAAGTGTTTAGCACACACACAAGATTTTGAAATATGGTTTTGAAAGTGTATGAAATCGTTTTATCACGGGAGTGCAAACTTTGTTAGAATTTGTCTCATTTCGTTATTTTTCCAACGGTTCTTTCGGGTAAGATGATATCCGTGTTTTGTGGCGTTTAAAATGTTGGGCAATTGACTACGGCTTGTGACTTTAACATTGGAACTCCTCCACATATGTTAGAGTTGAGACGGAAAGTTACATTCCACGATATCTGTATAAAGCTATTTGAGTGAGTGGTTAAAATAAGTTTTGTTTTACGGCATGTTGAGTCGTGTGGGTTTAATTTCACGAGGTGCATATCTTATTTGTTTATGTGACCATTTGGGGAAATCAATTTAAAGAACCCCACCTTTTGAGATTTTATGAGGTTTTAGTCGATATTTTCAAATGGTGGAAACGGATTGGTTTTTATCTTAAGTTTGAAACTTACACGAGACAGTTGTGTTTTAACAAAAATATATTTGTAAACCGTTTTATCGTTTTGTATGACTAGCCGACGTGCGTAAGATCTGTTAGTGAACCCTGTGCCACGACATTTTATGTTGAAAAAGAGGAATTTTGGGGTGAAACGTCGTGGGACTGATTTTGAAACTATGTGCACGCTTTTGTCGCACCCGGTGTAAGGTCGAGCGGTTACTTTAAATACATGTCATGAGTCAATTCATACTAGAACCGTGACAGTTCATTTTCAAAGAAATTATTTATTTCGCTTACGTTTTGTGAGTAAATTAAGCTGCAATGAGATGATTTTCAACATGATTTTCATATGTGGGACGAGCGTGTCCATTTTTGCGTAATTACCGACCTGGTAATAGTAGTTTTCTTACTTACGGTCTTTTTGAAAAGAAAAATCTTGACGTTGAGAATATTTTGTAAATGATTTTGTAAACCATTTGGGAAGTGCGTTTATAAGTGTTATGTGTCATTTTGAGAATTTTAAGGGTGTGAGTCCTTTTGGAAAACGCTTTTGTTTAACTCGTGTCGAGTTTGGGACTAATGTTATTTAAGAGTATTGCTTGCTTAAACTTTATTTAAACGCGTTTTTGACCGACTTATGGGTCTAGCAAGCGTGGAGCATTTTGCTCGGTTTTGACTTGGAGTTAGTCATGGGCTAATTGTCCGGTTTTAATGACTCGAGGTGGAGTCTTGTTGATGAATTGTTTTGTCGCACCGTTTGGCATTCATTGCACGTCGAGTATTTACACGTTTGGGTGAGGGAGACAATCCGGGATAGGCACTTGTGGGTAGGCTGTTTTGCTTTGGATCCTTAGGCACGTTAGTCAGTCGCTGGTAGTGGTCGGTTGGGTATCTCGGGGTGAGGCCCCGGTGTTCAAGTGTTATAGCCTAGGCTTTCTAGTAGGTGCTAGGAGGATATAGTGGTGGGCACTTACCTGAGAGGTAATTCCGATGTGCGGGGCCCTGAGGCGTTACCTGAGAGGTAGGCGTCAGGGTGTATCCTCGGTTCAGATAATTTAGCTTTGTAGAGCGTGTGTTGGGGGATACGTCGACGGTGGGAGGTTGGGTATTCCACGCGTGTTGGTAATGTAGGCCGGGTAGTATCGGTTAAGGGAATGACCTACGTGTGTGTTAGTGGACTTTATTGTAGGGGATATCTATTTGTGTTAGTGTCTAGGATAATACCACGCTTATGTGATTCATGGTAATCGGTTGGACCGATGTTCGGCGGGTGGCCGATGTTTGTTATGGTAATCGGTTGGACCGATGTTCGGCGGGTGGCCGATGTTTGTTATGGTAATCGGTTGGACCGATGTTCGGCGGGTGGCCGATGTTTGTTATTGTATTCGGTTGGACCGATATCCGGCTGGGCCGATGGTTGTATTTATTCGGTTGGACCGATATTCGGCTGGGTCGATGGTTGTATTTATTCGGTTAGACCGATATTCGGCTGGGCCGATGGTTGTATTTATTCGGTTGGACCGATGGTTGTATTTATTCGGTTGGACCAATATTCGGCTGGGCCGATGGTTGTATTTATTCGGTTGGACCGATATTCGGCTGGGCCGATGGTTGTATTTATTCGGTTGGACCGATATTCGACGGGGGGCCGATGTTTGTTAATGTGATTCATTGTGAATTTTGGGAGTCTAGTAGAACTCGTAGAAGTTAATCGGCAGTTAATGGTAGGAATGATCGGATTCGAGTATCCTGTAGGGTATATTGGTGAGCATCTTTAGAATGGTTAGAGCTTGAAAAATTTAATCGGGAGGTATGAATCATCTAAGGTTGGGAGACAACCGAAGTCGTTTAACTAGGAATGATTCTGATTGTTGGAGTGTTCTTCCAATCGCGTTTTCAGTGTTCTTGAAGGAGTGTTGTTAGTAAGGAAGTGTTCGGGAGATTCTTAGACGGTGTGAGAAATTAGGTTCCAGCTAGTGAAAGTCCAGTGGCAACTCAGAAAGGGTTCTGAGTGGACTTGGGAACCTGAGGCTGAGATGAGGGAGAGCTATCCAGAGCTATTCACGGGCATAGACTTCGAGGACGAAGTCTAATTCAAGCGGGGGAGAGTTGTAAAGCCCGTGTCCCGGTACGTTTATTAACTAATTTTAATAATTTAAAATGTTTACCTTTAATTGTTTTTGGTTAGTGGTTTGGTGTCAAATAGGACCAAGATGTTAGCATTCGTGTCTTTTGTTGTGGATTGTGAGATAAGGTGTAGTTGAGGGGCTATTTGTGCAATTCTTGGAACTCTTTGCATGGGTCTCGGCCCATGACTGATTTCCATTCTCGTTTTTCTCTTTTTCTTGTAATCCAAGCAAACCAAACTTTCCCTAAACCCTACAATTCACTCTTCTCGTTTCCTTGTGTGGTGCGGCCGAGAGTGAGAGAAACGAAGAGAGAGAGAGAGATCGCGAGAAAGAGAGAGAAGAGAAGAAAGAACGCAGCGGCAGTCATCGCCGCCGCTGCTGCTGTCGCCGGAGGTCGCCACCACCCTGGGTCGCCGGAGGTCGAGAGAGAGAAGACTGGTTGTGGTGTTGAGACGTCGTCGTGAGGTAAGTAGCTCTCTCGTTCGTCTCGTTTCTTTTCCTTTTTCCTTTTCGTTTTCCGGCGAGACCACCACCGCCGCACGCCGTCGCTACGGTGGCCGTGGGTGGAGGGCGGTGGCAGTGGGTAACACTCGTGGCGGAACCCTAAACACACCAGGCCTGAACTCTAAATCATCGTAGCGTAAAACCCGAATCGATTAAGCCTTGAACCGTTTTTATAAATCGTGATTTAATGAAAATTCTAAGTGTGCTTTCCAGTTTTCGTGGGATCATAAATTTTCTGTCGTAACTCCGTTTGAGCCGAAACTGGCGCCCACGGTTCAAGTTCGGGGTCGGACACGTTTTCCGTGTTTTAGCGGAAAACTGGTTCGGTCTCTAGCTGGGCGAAAAAGTGGTCGCAAGTTCGGTGTTTCGTCATTTCATGTAGAAAATTCTGGAATCTGCCACTGTTTTGTGTAAGCCTTAACTTTTTACTCGTAACTCGTTTTGAGGTGAAATTGGTGCCCAAAGTTCCCTAATCGAGTTGGGAAGGTTTTTCGTGTTTTGCCGAAAGTCCGATTAAGCCCGTAGCTAGGCTGTATTGGGCTGTTTGTGCAGGCTGGACCGAAAACTGGCAGTTTTGGTAATCGTTCGTATTTAATTCATAATAAATTGTAGAAAAATCGTTAGAAGGCCTATAATATGTCCTTGGAACCCTAACTCAGAGTACTTTCTAATCATAAAATAATATTGGGAATTTTCTGGGTTTAAAGGGGTCGAAACAGGTCCCGAACAGACCTGTTTGGCGAGATCGGAAAATAGTTTTAGTGACGGATTAAGCGTGTGTCGTGTCGTAGGATCCGGGTCTCGTATTGACACGTTTTAACATGCGTTTAGGTGCTGGGAAGTGACCGTAATTGTGAAGCTTGAATTGTATTGTTAAGCTAGGCGCGCATTCGAGGTGAGTTCTCTCACTATAACTAATGTCGGTTATTTTTACATTACGTTGTGTGTATGTGTGGTAGTTCTATTTGCTTGTGGTGTGGGGTTAAATCGTGGGGTGTCTAGTCGGATGTAATAACGGTTGTTTTATCATTGCTATAGTACGTGTGTGGTAGCTTTATGTGATTGTGTTGTGGAACCAGATAGTGGGGTGTCTAGTTGATACTATGTTGTTACGTTAACTCGGTGGGACCGAGGATCCGGCGGGGCCGGAGATTTTATACGCGGGTGGCGTAGTGACTTGGTGGGGCCAAAGGTTGTATACGCGGGTGGCGTATGAACCCGGGGGTGCCGGGTTGCGAAGGTTGTATACGCGGGCGGCGTATGAACCCGGGGGTGCCGGGTTGCGTTTGCACGGTTGTCGTGTGGTCGGTGGGACCGACGTTTGCCTATCAGGTGGGTTGGTGTGAGTATGCACGTCTATGATTTGTTCGTAGACTTGTATGATGTTTATGTGCAATTATTTGTTTATGGTGGTGTGGAAATAACTGTGTTATTTATGGTGTTTGAATTCACTAAGCTTCGTGCTTACCCTTTCCCAATAAATTGTGGTTTCAGGTGCGAGTGGCTCTAAGGCGTGACGGGTACACACTGGCGCGCGAGGAGAGCTGGTTGCTTTATGGTTTTTAATAATTAAACGTTTATTCCGCTGGTTTTTATTATAAAGATATTAATTATGAGTTTGCAAACGAAACGTTGGGATCATTTAATGAGTTGTTATAAATGAAATGTTTATTTAAAAATTTAAATTTGCTTGTAACTTTTGGGACGTTACATCTTAACTTTGACCGCCCATACCGGATAATTCGTTGGGGGTCAAAACCGGAACTTGATACGACATCGAACCTCCTTCTTTTGCGGGTACCATCACCATTTTTCTTGTGACAGCCCCAACCTCTTTAATCAAGCTTGTTCCGAGAGTACTCTTCCACCGATCAAGAAAACAAGGTCACACCCACCTTTACCGTCTTCCGTCACCTGCAAAAACGAACCGAATCAAAGCCACCTGCTTTGGTTTCTTCCTGTCCGTTTGTCACGCACCTCCGGTTAGTCTCTCGCTTTCGTTGGAACAAGCCCGGTCAAGAGAAATCGGGGCTGCTGTTGAGATGCATCAATCTGTGATCAAAAGTACTCTCACCCCCTTCAACCGAACCTGGGTGGTGCTCTGATACCAAGTGTTGATTATGGACCTTCAAGGCTCACGAAGAAGAAACTGAATATTAAACTTACTGTCAAAATATGAAGAAAAAAGGATGAGAGAAGGTTGCACAAGAAAAAAGTAATCTGCAAATCTGAAAGCTTATTTTATTCATAAGGATACAAAGCTATGAATAGCCTTACATAGACTCCCAAAAAGCAACAGAAAAACAACGTGGGAACACAAAACAAGCAATAAAATACTACCTACTTAGTCATTGCTACCTAAAGAATCGGTATATGGATTGACCCACATTCCAACGTGCACCTTAAGAATAGGTCAACCTCAACATACACTTTCTTATTCAACTTGTACATAAAGAAAACACTCGACCCAAATGACCCATTCTAACTATTTTTTTTACCCACTGACCCGTACCTAAATAAACGATTAACCCAACATTTACTCTCCTGCAGGAAGTGGACATGAGGGACAAATCCTGTCTCATTTGTTGCGTTTTAGGTCCAACTTAACTATACAGGCTTATTTTTTCATTATTCATTTTCTTAGATAGTGTTTCATAATAGAAAAGGGCAATGTTTCTACAAGAGAGGTGGACATGAGGGACAAATTCTGTATTCGAGAACTGAGGCGGGAGGCGTCTGTGAGTACCAGAAAATAGTAAGGGGCAATGTTTCTGCAAGGAGAATGATTTTCTGTTGGGTTTTCATTTTAGTCATGGATTTTGTAAGGAAAGAAATATGGTATTAGAAGTATTTCCAAGATCTATTGATGGTGCCTTCATAAAGACATAATGGGAAAAAGAAGTGAGGTTTTCCCCATGGGAGGATGATGAGCAGAAGTTGCTTACTTTTGACTTCACCACAATTTATAAGAGGGGTAGACTCTTTATTGGAGATACCATTGTTTCTAGTACATAAGTTCCTATAAAAATGGGAAAAGGCTAAGCGGAGCGAAAAGGGTTTTCCAGCCTGGACTCTATGATCTTTTGCTTCTCGGGTGGTGGCGAACAATGCTGCTTGCGTTGCGGAAGATGCCCGCAAAATAGATGGTTGGAGTATATGGATACCTTTTTGTGAAGTATACGGATGTTTGTTATATTTGTATCATGATTAATAAACTTCTTTAAAATGAGATCAAGTATCTTTAAATTATTTAAATTGGAATTTTGTTCACTTATATGATTGACTTCTTGCAATGTGTTAGTATTATGTTTAATGTTTCAATGTGTATATAGATATTTAAATTGAAAATATTTTTTCATAACACTATTTTTCATCCTACTTATTTTGGTTCTCTTGGTTGAGGATCGCATATGCTATTAACAAAGTGTAACTGAGGGCCAAAAGTACAAAGAAGGTTATTTATTTAGGTTTAAAATTGCATTTAACTTTTGGTTCCGTTACTTTTGTAAATGCAATTGTAACTTAATTTTAATTTTTGAAGTTTAAAATGACCATTAACTTCATACCCTCAATTTACAAAAAATATTGACACCCGCCGCATTGCGTGGGTATCCAACTAGTATATATATATATATTGCCATGATCTAAGAAGTATATGTATCATGTGAAAATATACATAGGGGCAAGTTCGGTTGTGAACCGCGGGATCGACAAGAGTGCGCCATGTGTCTGGGATACTCACAGGTAATTCATCATGAATGATATAAAAATTCACGTCCATAAAATTTATGATAAATGGGTACGCGTCGCGCTCTCGATTGTTCTCTAGTTCGCAATTTAACTTCCCTCTCCCTCTATAAATAGGAAGGTTCAAATGATAAAGTTAAAAAAAACAAAGTTAAATATGGTGACAGAATCATTGAGAATATGTATTTGAATATTCATATGTGAACAATATTCTTATAGGTTCATACATCCATTTTCAAATTGATTTTTTAATAATTCACATATGAATCAATCTTTCACACACTCTTAAGATATTCAGTCTTCTTATTGAATATCCCAATATGTGTGTGTATATATATAGATATATATGTGCAAGATCAAACGAGAAAACGATTAATTTGCGAGAAGCGGAAAAGTTCCAAGATCACATGTGATAACAAACATGTTGGACATGTTAAGTTGTATCATATCTGATTTTACTTTGTAATTGTATGTGATATTGAAATTTCTCATTTTCTCGTCTTTTTGCAAATTGACCGTCTTCTCTTTTGATCTTGACCCCCTCTCTGTGTCTATCCGATGTAGGACTATACCGGTTTGAATGTTAGAGTCGTGGATCTTAATATGGGATGAATCACTGATGTCGATCCCATCGGTATTGGGGCTATTTCCAGGTGCTAAGATTCGAATATTTCCGATATCTACGTCTTGACAACCGTTAACGCTCATATGCAACATAGGGCTGTTAATATGTGTTGTACCACTCAGCCGAAGGCCAATGCAGGCATGAAAAATGTAAAGCCTGATTCAAGTAAATTTAGACGTTAGATTTCTAAGAGTCAAGATGCGTTCTGATTCCTTAACGTTAAAACCGCGACATCTTACCGTTGGGCGATCACAAGTTTCGGTTATTCCCTGCAAAAAGAACAATGAGTCGGAGGCTTTTTACGTTGTTCGATATTTAACTAGTAAAAACGTTACCTTCCCCTTTCCCCACCAGATCGAACCCTGGCCATCGATTTGCCCAGGTCCATCGATTGTGAGTCCTTTCACGGACGAAAAAAGTATCCAAAAGACTTTCTTTATACAATTCTTCCATCCTGCGAGTGTCTTGGGTGCAGTGATGTTGCCCAAAAGCTACAAAGACATTTAATCATGTTACGATATGTGGAACCCGGCCAACACACTATCTCTCTAAAAAGAGATGAATAGAGGTTATACAAATTTGATGGTCTATGTCTGATTAATACGAACTCCAATACACCTAGATCGTCGAACGGAGTCTAGACCGTGCACCTCAAGATTGGAGTCCTTAGTTAGCGCTAGACCACCGGATACCATGTGAAACTCCTTTAAATCTCTCTCTACAATAGCTCTTTTGAGAGAAATGGAAGGGTGATGTTCTTTAGTTTTTCATTCTTTTGAGGGTTTTTTCCTAAATCTCCCTAGCTATATATATATATATAGGCAAGGTTCTAAATGACGTGAGGCGTGATGTGGCGGCGAGACGAAGCCTCAAGCCTTAGGATTCACGGCGAAGCCATGACGTTTTCAAAGCGTGACTTATGGCGTCAAATCAGGGACGGATCCCATGAATTTTCCGACGAAGGGTAAAAAAATTCGTTTTTGTGAAGGTGCCACCATATCGATTTAGGAGGTGCTACCGTATTATTTTGGAAACTACAAGGGGTGCACCTAAACTGATAAACAAAGCCCAAATCTTATACCCATTCAACAAAAAAACCGAAAAAATCTCTTGAAATCAACAAAAAATACCGAAAAAACTCTCGAAATCGATAAAAAAACTTAAAAACCCAACGAAATCAAACAAAAAACGTTAAAAATCTCCCGAAACGCCGGAATTTGGCTAAAAACACATCGGACGATATTGAACGTTGGTAAAAAGATGAAAAACACTTCGATAAAAACCGTATGAAAAAATATGGTGCCACCTTATGGAAAATTTTCTGGGTCCATCCCTGCGTCAAATTTCTAATTCATATATAATACTATATATAAAAACATATGTTTTATATAGTGTTACTCAATGAGTTAATAATAATAAGCAAATTAAGTTAGGTTATATATTAAAAAACTTGCAAATAAGACATTGAAAACCTAAAGAAATATCAAATATCGCATTACAAAAAACTGTGCATTAGGCCATGGCGCGCCACTTGCTTAACATTGCGTGAGAGTTGAGACATAAGCCTTGGTGCCATGGCGCACCACTTGCTTAACATGGCGTGAGAGTTGAGACATAAGCCTTGGTGCCATGGCGCGCCATGTCGCTTGCAGCGAATTTTTTATAACAGTGTAATATAGGGGTGAGTTCAAACAAGAATGATAACTATTTAAGAAAACACGAGAACAAACGTTAATGTAAAAAATCATACATGATTCACGTACAAAATCATATATGATTCTCGCAACTTAAGTCGCGCGCATCCAATTTTTTGCCGTTAATCTAAAATCACATGTGATTTTGCACATGATTTATTGTTTTCATGTGTTCTTATATAGTTAGCGTTCTCGTTGGACCCTTCCTTTATATATATATATATATATTCTTTTTTATGGTCCATGTCTAGCCGATGTGGACTCCAACACCAAGTAAGTTAACATCAAAAAAGAATTAACTGTTATCTCCATTTGAGTCTGAGTATACCTTAATATGTACCGTAGGAGAGTTACATGGACCATTGAATGCCACCGGGCTTATCAAAAACGTCTTCCCTGGAGGCACGATCAATGTCGGGTCTGGTGAGTTATCTTTACATAAATCAGCCCATGCGTTTAAGAACGGCTGCAACGATGAAAATAAATAATTAGACTACAAATTATTGGCTCGAGGTTGTTTAATTAGCATGTATGAAACCACATTCTCCTTTGATTGAAAACTTGTAGACATATAACATGATTATACCTTGGAGTCATCTGTATTCCCATCTCCCTTTGCACCATATATAAGACGTTACATCAAAATTGGCCGCGCATACGGTTGTTTTTGGGCCAAACGATACGTAACACAAACTCAAAATGAATATCATCAAAAAACCCTGCAATAAAAATGGAAGAAGAAGAACAACCCTGAGTATATATAGTGAATCTCCATGAATTAATGGATGTGTGGTTATCTTACCATTGATTCCTATGAAAATGATAAAAAGGTGGTAACTCTTTACTCTTTGATTGAATTGAGATGTTTCCTGTACAATCCCCCTCACCTTGACTCCAATATATATTGCAAGAAAGTATTAGCTTATTTGTGTGCACTTGTGTGAATATTAAGAATGTTTTTTCTCAAAATAAATGATGCATTTGAGTCTCATTTATGTTTTTACCATTTCTTATATCACTACATCAACATAATAATTGGCTTAACATATAGCATCAAAAACTGTTTGATGAATATTTTTTTTCTTTATTTTGAAGATTCTAACATTAGTTATATTAAATGTATTTGATACATTAACAATCTTTTATACAAACTTTTTCGTAAAATCACTGTAAGAAATAATGTCTAATAGACAATGGCTATAGCGACGACTGTAGGTACAAAATAAGGTTTTCCCTCCATACTCGAAGAGTTAAAAATCTTTTACAAATACGAGGGACGAGTTCATATGTGTTATATGTTCATATGTGAACCCATGTAATTCACATATGAACTATTTTTAACTAATTCACATATGAATCTTTGTGATTCATATATGAACTAATTTTTTTTGAAAGGCAATTGCATTTCGGGGGTATCCTGGACTTAGTCCAGACTAATCCCCCTTCGACCCGGCCACGATTCGGCCCACGACCCGGCCCAAACAGCAGGCCCACGATCCGACCCTTGATTCGGGGATACCTCCGCGTGATCACCAAGGGGTTCGAACCCAGGTAGTAAGGGCTTCCACCACTTACCCTCCCAGGATGTTACCAAACCACTGGGCTACAACATCTTTGGTCATATATGAACTAATTAACTAATTTTCATATGAAGTAATTAACTGTAGGTTCATATGCGAATCAGTTGAACTAATTAACAGATTCACATATGAATCTTTGTTATTTATATATGAACTAATAACTGATTTTTATATGAACTAATTAACTGATTCACATATGAACGTATAGTTTATATGTGAATCAAACAGGTTCACATATGAACTCGTCCCGCGTATTTTACGAAACTACCCTCTATATATATTTTTTCTTCAGACCACGCGAGGAATTATCCGGTGCTTCTCAGTCAAAGCCGCAAATGTTCACCAGATGAAGCGCTATGATCATTTCTCTATTTCACACACTTAGCATTTCTCATTTGAACCTCTCCCTATATATATATATATATATATATATATATATATATACATATATATATATATAGAGAGAGAGAGAGAGAGGGAGAGGGAGAGAATTGGGATGAGCTAGAAAATAAAAAATTGACAAGACTCACAAAAACATTAAAGAAATTGCTAACACGAAAATGTTAACATAAGTTTGCGCAAATTGAAATAAATTAACATACTCTAACATATCACGTTAGTTGACATGTTAACTTATATGAACATCTGCTAATAAAGTACTTCTTTATCTAACATTTGTTTTCCTATCCAAATTAAACCAACCCTATATATATCCTTTAATGTGAGGTGGATGGTTAACTACAGTCTAATTAATCTGATCGCATGTAACAGGTGGGGTGGTATCAACAAATTTTCCTTCAGCATTTTTGCACAAAGCATAAACGTTGTTTCCAGTGATTCCAACTCCGTTTGTTTCAATTCCGGTACACTTATACTTCTCGCTGCAACTAAAAGTAATCGCACGCGGTGTGGCCGAAGACCCAAATATGTTCTCATACTTCACATTGCTCACCTGTACTGCTGGTGCCGACGGCTAAAAATACACAGTTAAACTCGGTTAATTAATACTTATTGTAACACTTTTAGATATGACGTTTTTTTGTTTGATTCTATAAACCTAGGTTCTATAAAATACTCTATGGGACGCTTATTTATTTTAAGCGTATGATGAACTCATATTTATTGTACTGACATACAAAGGAACAAATGTTATTACAAGACTTAATTACCGGTGAAGCGCAAGCAGCATTTCCAGAATGACTGCAGTAAAATTGATCAATTATGATAGGATTTTTAACATTTACGAGATTTATTTTCCGGAATACAATCCCTCTAGCGTACCCCGTTCCAAACTGCAATACAAAACACGGATAAAAATGATCAAACCCCCATTTTCAAAGTGTTACAGCAGAAAAAATAGTTTAAATGTTAAGCTGTCGTAAGTTTACAGGTACGGTCTTGATGCGTAACCCGTTTGTTGTTCCTGTGATGCTACAATTTTCTACTAGTACTTTTTCGACTGTGTCG
Source organism: Saussurea involucrata (assembly GCA_033807775.1). Taxonomy (NCBI): domain Eukaryota; kingdom Viridiplantae; phylum Streptophyta; class Magnoliopsida; order Asterales; family Asteraceae; genus Saussurea; species Saussurea involucrata. The sequence goes on along the minus strand of CM066321.1, from coordinate 107,612,496 downwards.
TGACCGCGGTTTTCCCCGAGGCTTCCGATACTGCCAAAATACATCCATGGGGTGAAGGATATATATTTTGTATAGTTAAAGTTTAAAAAGAGATTTAAAAAGCATAATTAATTTGGTAAAATTAGTACCTTATGCCATGACCAGGTCCACAAAACACCCCCGTTACATTCGCATCAAAGACGCCACCATTAATAGCCACACAATCATCACCTGTTAATTGTATATCAAAACCATATATATATATATATATATTGCCATGATCTAAGAACATGTATCATGTGAAAATATATATAGGGGCAAGTTCCATTGTGAAATGCAAGATTGACAAGAGTGCAGTCACATGTTTGGGACATTCATCATGAATGATATAAAAATTCACGTCCATGTGAAAATTAGTGATGAATGGGGACATGTGTCGCACTCTCGATTGTCTCTGGTTCGCTATTGAACTCCCTCCTATCTGAACGTTCAAATGATAAAGTTAAATACGGTGAGAGAATCATTGAGAACATCCAATTGAATATTCATATGTGAACATTATTCGTATATGTTCATATATGCATCTTTAAATTGATTTTGTAATAATTCAACGTATGAACCAATCTTTCACACATTCTCAACATATTCAGTCTTCTTATAAACAGTCAATTTTGTGACAAGCCGAAAAGTTCCAAGATCACATGTGATTTTACTCTGTAATTATACGTGATATTGAAATTTCTCGTCTTTTCACAAATTGACCTCCTTCTCTTTTGACGTTGACCCTCTCTCTCTCTAGGACTATACCGGTTTGAATGTTAGAGTCGTGGATCTTAATATGGGATGTATCGCTGATATCGATCCCATCGGTATTGGGGCTATTTCCAGGTGCTAAGATTCGAATATTTCCGATATCTACGTCTTCACAACTGTTAATGCTCATATGCAGCATAGGACTGTTAATATGCGTTGTACCACTCAGCCGAAGGCCAATGCAGGCATGAAAATGTAAAGCCTGATTCAAGTAAATTTAGACGTTAGATTTCTAAGAGTCAAGATGCGTTCTGATTCCTTAACGTAAAAACCGCGACATCTTACTGTTGGGCGATCACAAGTTTCGGTTATTCCCTGCAAAAAGAAGAACAATGAGTCGAAGGCTTTTTATGTTGTTCGATATTTAACTAGTCTAGCTCGATACAAAAACGTTACCTTCCCCTTTCCCCACCAGATCGAACCCTGGCCATCGATTTGCCCAGGTCCATCGATTGTGAGTCCTTTCACGGACGAAAAAAGTATCCAAAAGACTTTCTTTATACAATTCTTCCATCCTGCGAGTGTCTTGGGTGCAGTGATGTTGCCCAAAAGCTACAAAGACATTTAATCAATACTTTGTGCTACGATATGTGGAACCCGGCCAACACACTATCTCTCTAAAAAGAGATGAAGAGAGGTTATACATATTTAATCAATACTAAAACTGTGCATTAGGCCATGACGTGCCACTTGCTTAACATGGCGTGAGACATAAGCCTTGGTGCCATGGCGTGCCATGTCAACAGCGAGTTTTTAGAACAGTGTAATATAGGGGTGGGTTCAAACGAAAATGATAATTATTTAAGTAAACAAGAAAACAAACGTTAATATAAAAAATCATACATGATTCACGTACAAAATCATATATGATTCTCGCAACTTAAGTCGCGCGAATCCAATTTTTTGCCGTTAATCTAAAATCACATGTGATTTTGCACATGATTTGTTGTTTTCGTGTTTTCTTATATAGTTAACGTTCTCGTTTGAACCTTCCTTTATACATATATATATTTTTGATGGTCCATGTCTAGCCGATGTGGACTCCAACACCAAGTAAGTTAACATCAAAAAAGAATTAACTGTTTATCTCCATTTGAGTCTGAGTTTACCTTAATATGTACCGTAGAGGAGTTACATGGACCATTGAATGCCACCGGGCTTATCAAAAACGTCTTCCCTGGAGGCACGATCAATGTCGGGTCTGGTGAGTTATCTTTACATAAATCAGCCCATGCGTTTAAGAACGCCTGCAACAATGAAAATAAATAGTTAGAAAACATATTATTGGCTCAAGGTTGTTTAGCATGCATGAAACCACATTCTCCTTTGATTGAAAACTTGTAAACATGATTATACCTTGGAGTCATCTGTATTCCCATCTCCCTTTGCACCATAAGACGTTACATCAAAATTGGCGGCGCTTGCGGTTTTTGGGCCAAACGATACGTAACACAAACTGAAGATGAATATCATCAAAAAACCCTGCAACAGAAGAAGAACTCTGAGTATATATAGTGAATCTGCATGTATGGATGTGTGGTTATCTTACCATTGATTCCTATGAAAAGGATACAAAGGTGGTAACTCTTGGATTGAATTGAGATGTTTCCTGTACAATCCCCCTCACCTTGACTCCAATATATATTGCAAGAAAGTATTAGCTTATTTATGTGCACTTGTGTGAACATTAAGAATGTTTTTCTCAAAATAAATGGTGCGTTTGAGTCTCATTTATGTTTTTACCATTTCTTATATCACTACATCAACATAATAATTGGCTTAACATATAGCATCAAAAACTGTGATGAATATATATATTTTCTTTAATTTGAAGATTCTAACGTTAGTTATATCATTAAATATTATATGTATTCGATACATTAACGATTTTTCAAACAAATTTTTTCTTAAAATAATAGTTTTATGTTATCTCTCATTTAGAATTAATAAGTAAAAAATAATTAATATATTTCCCTTTTCCAAAAAATTTATGTTTGAAGTTTTCTTCTTCCTTCTCTAAATATGGATATTTTTTTCACTATCTAATCTTTTCTTCATTTTTTATAGAATGTTTCTCACGAATAAAACTCCAAAACTTTCCCAGACATTAGTACACAAAGCCAAACAGAAAGATGCAATTTCACAAGATGCAATTTCAGTAAGAAAGGAGCTTGCACTTAGTTATCTTCAGAAGCCGTGGTTTGCATGGAGAGTCTTGACCTCTATTTATAGTACATGCATCATTTAATGCTTGGGACACTTGTCACTCTTCCATTCATTGCAGAGGTTGACTTCTGAAAAGCTGATATCTCATTTTTAACTTATCCAAGGAACTAGGAGGACAGTCGTACCAGAAAAGGACCTTATCTGAGAATAGATAAAATGACAAAATGCCACTTTTATCTGATAATAGGATATTGTCTCATAATAAATGATCTTCTCTTTTGTCTTTAGAGAATAAGGCTACCGACCTCCTGTATTGGAAACTGCACCAATTCGAAATCTCACTTCTTTAGAAAAGTCAAAGTTTCACCGAAGTGTATAATATTTCGGTGCAGTCTTCTTGAACTCCCACCGATTTCTGAACACATATCGGTGGAAGTCTTCTTGAACTCTCACCGATTTCTGAACACATATCGGTGGAAGTATTCTTGAGCTTCTCACCGAATTTCGTCAATTCGGTGATGCGCGTCCACCGATAGCACAAGCATATCGGTGGTGATGTAACTTGTAGAAAAGTTGCTGCTGATTTTCTCACTTCCGCAATGAGATAGTCTTCGCACTTGGTTTCGGTTTATCTTCGACTTCACCGAACAATTGATATAAGAGTACAAGTTACACAAAAGGATCCAAAAATATTCTAAGTATCTTAGTGGGTTTAATTGAGTCAACTTCAAATCTGTGATGACCCAACAATAGACATGAGATCATGTGAGACCAAACTACTTTCATATGAGACTCGTGATCATGTTAAGTAGCATTTCATGGTGCCATGTCATCATGTTATGGTCATCCTTTATAAATACTAGTGTGTGGCACCGCGCTCGCGCGGTGGCGAGAAAGTTCTATAAGCACCCAAATTTATAATATGAAATTAAATAAGTTTATTTCAATTCTTTTCAAAAAGTATTAGTCATTTTCCATTAAACACTTGAATCATTATGAGATTTGAGTCTTAATCAAATCGTGAAATGTTGTGTCTTGTTTATCCCACATTGGTGAGAAGATGACGAAATGGAATAATGATGTGATTATTTAAAAGAAGGTACAAAAATAAGATTCTTATAAGAACATCCATTGGAGATGCTCTTAATTGTAATGCAATATATACTATACATTCAACATGAAGAAAATTTGCAACTAAAATTAACTCTTTAATCCAAAAAAGATTAAAATAAATCATAAGTCATGTAAAAAAAGTTGGCATTATTCTCCTTTTATAATCAACTTCATGTTCCAACATTTTAATTTTTTATCAATGTGGGATAGTCAAAGTAAACCACAATTCAATATTTGAGAAATCTCAATCCACATTGTGCCATGTCATTTTTCATGGTTTTTGCTTTTATATATATAAAGATTGAGATGGAAATGAGGTGACACCAAAAAGTACAAAAAGAAGGTTCTTATAAGAACCTCCATTGGAGATGCTCTTAATTGTAATGCAATATATACTATATATTCAACATGAAGAAAATTTGCTACTAAAATTAACTCTTTAATCCAAAAGGGATTAAAATAAATCATAAGTCATGTAAAAAAGTTGGCATTATTCTCCCTTTATAATCAACTTCATGTTCCAACATTTCAATTTTTTATCAATGTGGGATAGCCAAAGTAAACCACAATTCAATATTTGAGAAATCTCAATCCACATTGTGCCATGTCATTTTTCATGGTTTTTGCTTTTATATATATAAAGATTGAGATGGAAATAAGGTGACACCTAAAAGTACAAAAAGAAGGTTCTTATAAGAACCTCTATTGGAGATGCTCTTAATTGTAATGCAATATATACTATATATTGCAACTAAAATTAACTCTTTAATCCAAAAGAGATTAAAATAAATCATAAGTCATGTAAAAAAAATTGGCATTATTCTCCTTTTATAATCAATTCATGTTCCAACATTTCAACTTTTTATCAATGTCAGATAGCCAAATTAAACCACAATTCAATATTTGAGAAATCTCAATCAACATTGTGTCATGTCATTTTTCATGGTTTTTGCTTTTATATATATAAAGATTGAGATGGAAATGAGGTGACACCAAAAAGTACAAAAATGAGGTTCTTATAAGAACCTCCATTGGAGATGCTCTTAATTGTAATGCAATATATACTATATATTCAACATGAAGAAACTAAACCATAAGGGTGGTGGCGTGTTGGCAAGGGCTTGGGGGATGTGGTGGAATATCCCATCCATCCCGGGTTCAAGTCCAAGCGTTAGCATTCTGTGGTCAGGCTTAGTCTCAGACGGCCGCTTTGTTTGTTTGTTTCCAAATTGCCAAGGATGTAGTCTAGGCAAAGCCTAGATGAACCTTATCCAAAAAACATGAAGAAACTAAAATTAACTCTTTAATCCAAAAGGGATTAAAATAAATCATAAGTCATGTAAAAAAGTTGGCATTATTCTTCTTTTATAATCAACTTCGTATTCCAACATTTCAACTTTTTATCAATGTGGGATAGCCAAAGTAAACCACAATTCAATATTTAAGAAATCTCAATCCACATTATGTCATGTCATTTTTCATAGTTTTTGCTTTTATATATATAAAGATATATTAATTGTTTACCTTACTAAAGAAATAAAGTAAATCAATAATAAATAAACTTATTTAATAAAAGTAATTGATTTAAAAGTATTGTCATTTAAAAAAAACAATGGAAAAATTAGATTTTCATATTGATTGTTGAATTCTTTAATCTAATAATCAAACCATCAAACTTTGGTTGAAATCATTTTAAATTAAATGAAAAAAGAAAATATAAATTTGACTTAATCATTAAACTTGAGTTTAACTATATTTAGCCAAACACCATTTTATATTTTTCAACAACATCAATCAAAACCTTTATATACACATATTCATTACCTAAGTCTCTCTCTTTCTATCAATGTGGGACATTCTAGAAAAAACTAATGCTCCATCTCTTTACCAAGGCTAACATTAAAAAAATAATAAAAATTAGGAGAAATTAGAAAAAATAGCAATGGAGGTCTCTCATGAGATGCTAAGGCTTTCCTTAATAAATATATATTGATGTCATTTACAAAAAAACAATGGAAAAATTAGATTTTCATATTGATTGTTGAATTCTTTAATCTAATGATTAAACCATCAAACTTTGATTGACATCATTTAAAAATAAATGAAAAATGAATAATATAAATTTAACTTAATCATTAAACTTGGGTTTAACTATATTTAGCCAAACATTATTTTATATTTTTCAACAACATCAATCAAACCCTTTATATACACATATTCATTACCTAAGTCTCCCTCTTTCTATCAATGTGGGACATCCTAAACAAAAACTAATGCTCCATCTCTTCACCAAGGCTAACGTTAAAAAAAATTAGTAGAAATTAGAAAAATGGCAATGGAGGCCTTTCATGATGCCATGTCATCATGCTAAGGTTTTCCTTTATAAGTATACTAGTCATCGTACCCGCGCGATGCAGCGGGATGTAAAATTTGAATAAATATAAACAATCATACCAATTACGATTTACGATAGATATATACCTTATGCATTCAGAATTGTCACTCCATGAGCTTAATTTACTTATTGTCCTACCAAAAGCTAAGATGAATGAAAAGCTGTAATTTCTTAAGTTTGATATGGAACATGTTATATTCGAACGGATCTATTGTTCGCCAAAAAACAAAGCTTGTTTCACTTCGATCATCGATCCAAATTCTAAAACACTTATGGGTTGAAAATCTCAATGAAAAATAAATGGATTGTTCATGCTTGTCATGTTGAGTCCCCTACAATAAACTGAGGTTTATAAGACGCAAGAGTGTTCAAGTATCATAATAGACTAGCTACTTTATAATACTTAAGATTTATGACCAAATATATGTCTAAAAATGTTGTAATAAGTTTATACAACGCATATTTATATTTTTGAAAAATGTTCGAACTCATAATCCAAAAGTCAGTTGATAAGTGATATCTTTTCTTTTCCAAGTAATTAAATCTCTTATGATAATTCTAAGGGTGTTTCATTGATAAAATGGAATTTGATAGAATTGTAATTCGTCGAAGGAATTCGACTTTGAAGTAAAAATTGATATGAAATTGCAAAAAAAATCACGACAACTTAGTGATTATTTGTATCAAATCCCATACTAATTTCAACAAATCTCATACTAATCACGACACATTAATTCGTATATATTTATGATATTTAATAATATAATTAAATACAAAAATATTCAATATTGGGCTCATTTCGAAGGTATTGACAAAGCGATTACAATGGTATAATTTGTAAAAAATAGAAAATATTTTTTTAATGCATTTTAGTTCATATACATTATTTATGTTTATATGATAAGAGTCTAAAATAAAAATTAAAAAAGTAAGGGATTAAGAGTAAACTACATACCAAATTATAAGGGTAGTAAATGTAACGTATAAATTAAAAATAAATTGAATTAAGGAGAGATTTAAGGAGGAGTGAATGTGGATGTGCTAATTGAACTTATAATGTAAACTTCGTCCAGATACATGTTTAGGCGAGAAAATACTGAAGTCGGTTCACCAGAAGACGACACGTGCCATGCTAGTTACTTATTTATTATATGTATAGATATTGATGCCTTTTTAACATATTAGTTAAAAGTTTAGGATGTGAAAGGATAGATATGGTTTTGAAGAGACGCTTTCAAACTTACTGTAAATTTGTAAGAAATATGGAATAAATGGAGAGAAAAAATGAGAATCCTAATGCAGAGAAAATGCCACGTCATTGTCGTTGGGTTTTGTTTTAATATATATAAATATTGATATTGATTGATTTACCACAAATACATTGTTTTGAACTTTTTTTTGAAAAAAAAAAGGTTTACTAATGTGGGCCAAGACTATGACTTGCTACAAAAGAATGATCTTTTCATTTCTTATACACATTTTCACTCTTTCAAACTTTCTTTTTCTTACCAATGTGGGATAGCCAAAACACACCATATTTCAAGTTTTGATGAATACTCAACTCTTATGATGTCACCTCAATTCCTTTTGGTTCTTTTTTTAATATTGATATATTGATTGATTGATGTGTAATATGTGAAACTCAACCACAACTAACTTTTAATTTTTATTTTTTATAATAAGATTTGTTTTGCAAAAAAAAAGTCATCCAAATAAGATAACCCTATGACTCAAACTCCATGAGTTGACACAATGACATCCTATCATTCTCTTTTATACATATCACTCTACTCTAACCTTTCAACGTCTCACCAATGTGGGATATCTCAAATTCAACCACAATTCACCAATACCTCAATACTCAACTCTTATGATGCTACCTCAATTCCTTTTGGTTCTTCTTTTAATATATATATGGATATGGATATATGGATTGATTGATTGATTGATGATTGGTAAAATCCTGAAACTATAATATTGTAAAAATATCTTTGTTATAAAAACCATTTAAGACTTTGTAAAACATAGAGCTTCAAATTGAAAAGAATAAACCTCTATGTAGTGTCTGTAAAGTAATCATAAACATAAAGGTTATCTCCATGGCTTGATGAAAAAATGCTTAAATTGTGGAACATTACAACAAAGCAATAAATCGAAGTAATGAATTCTCCATCTCATAATAAAAGGTATAATTGGAAAGTAAACGCTAAAATAGAAATGTGGACACTTAGTTTGGGAATAATGGTGTAATAGAAAATTGGGTGAACGTACCATCATCCGGATCTATGGATACAAACATCGTAAAATTATAAATATACCTTTAGTATGTCCATTGGGGAGTTTAGCATCATCCTGAGCTATCAAGCCAACACAACCAGACCACACAGCATAGCAACACCTCCTCTCCTATACAATGCGAAGCAAGGAACACTGAAAGGATTCAAGTTAGTAAGTTCTGTAGTATATAAATTTTATATACTTAAAAAACAACCTAATCGACTTCATAGTAATGACATTTGTGTGAATGTTTTTCACTGAAGAGTCTGTGTGTGCTGTAGTGTCACTATGACTAGGAGTAGTTCCTGATCTTGGGACAATATGCTAGCCTAGTACTTAATTTGATGTGGTTTTAATTTTGTGCCTCAAAAGTTGCCTAATTGTAAAACTGCTAGTGAGACAATGGCAAAGCAAACCGATGAAGCTTTGCTGAGGAACTCTTTTTTGCATTATTGTTGGACCTAAAAAATTATTTCCTTAGAGATGGTGCGGTTAGGTAATAAAAACATCCATAAATCTTAATGGTTTATTAGATTAGACAATAAGCTCAAGAGAGGGAAATAGGTTACTATTAAAAGTTTGATGGTTTTGTTTGTCATTACTTAACTTCCGTGTAGTGTTGGATGTGGTGATCATTTATTCTATACAACCGCAAACAAATTTGTGTATCATTTGAGACTCAAAGTCAAATGTGGATTCCAGTTTTGAACTACCAGATGCGGTTTTTTGCCCAATAATTATAACCTGAGTTCCTTTTTACCCAAGATTTATAACCCACTTTAAGTTTTTCTTTACATTAAATAAGAGGAATGAGAATGATCGAGTCGTCTAACTTGACTAGGCTCCAAACCCGTTAAAAATTAGTGTGTTCTTAGTTCATTGTATTAGGGGCATATTTTATGCCTCTCCGCCTAGGGCATTCAAAACCATTGGACCGGCCTTGGCTATTTGTAATAACCGAGATCTTAATTTTAAAAGAATTGAGTTTTTGTGGAAGAAAGTTGTATAGTTGAAAGTTTAGTGGATAAAATGTAATTTCAGGGAAGGTATAAAAAGCCCAAGTAGGGCTCATAACCCTAAATTCAATCATTGTGAGGGTGTGTGAGTGTTGGTGACGGCTCAGAGAAAGGAGCATAGAAAGAAGGGTTTCGAGGCCTCAAGAACAAATTGAAGAGAAGGAATCATCAATCAACAAAATTGGAAGAGGAAGTGGAATTGGAGTTCGATTCTACAAGTGATTCTAGCAGGTAATCCCAAACTCCAATTCTTGTTTTCATGTTCAGCTAGATTGTTGGTTTGTTTGAGGGTTTTAGCTAAAAGTTGAGGATGAAGTCCTAATGGGAGATTAGACAATCATCCTTGTGTTTTAACAACAAAGAGTTAGTAAGGAAGGTCTAAGTATGCTTATTAATCTGTTTGTGTCACATTTTCGTTGGCTAAGAGTTTGATTAGCGGATTTCGATCCCAAAACGGCATTACAGCCGTCGTCCTGTAAGTACCCCAGATGCAGGTTACCGAATGATGTTCCGGTAAGTGTGAGATCCGGTAAGTAAAGTACCCGGTAAGTTAATTACCCGGTAAGCTACTTACCCGATAAGTTGAGTTATCCGGTCAGAGTGTGTTCCGGTAAGTGTGAGATCCAGTAAGTGATAGTTCCGGTAAGTGATAGTTCCGGTAAGTGAATGTTCCGGTAAGTGTGAGATCCGGTAAGTAGAGTACCCGGTAAGTTAATTACCGGGTAAGCTACTTACCCGGTAAGTTGAGTTATCCGGTCAGAGTGTGTTCCGGTAAGTGTGTTCCGGTAAATGTGAGATCCGGTAAGTGATAGTTCCGGTAAGTGAATGTTCCGGTAAGTGTGAGATCCGGTAAGTAGCTGTACCCGGTAAGTCCTTGATACCCGGTAAGTTATGTATCCGGTAAGTTGAGCCCGGATAGTGTCCGGAAAGTTGGTATTAGGGTCTGAGCAGTTTATATTTCATCCATTTCTCAGGTAACTCGATTGTAAGTCAGAAGCAAAGTAAAGAAAGATGTTAAACGCACCAGTTGAGTTTTTCTAACTAAAATACGTGATTTTATACGTGTTTTCCAAAGAGAATGTTTGAGTAGAAATGTCATGTTATTTTACATGATTTTTACTTGTTGAAAGCTATATGAGATGTATGCATACATTGTGTTAGACGTAAACTGACTAAGTCGGGAGGTAGACCCGCCAGTGCTCATGCCGGGAGGAGTGACCCGTTTATGCCATGGAAGGGAGTATCCAGTAAGGCAGCGTGAGATTGACTCGTTGTCACTCTTGAGTGACTTCAGGGTGCCATTTACGGGAGCAGATTTATCCGTGGAAGTTTTATGTGAAGTTATGTGAAAGTTTTATGAAAAGTTATGTGAAGGTTTTATGCAAAGATATTTGAAAGTTATAAACTGTTTTTAACTGATTTTGAGAACTGTCAGGAGGGAGCTCACTAGACCTCATGGTCTAACCCTCGCATTTTCCAAACTAAACCTTTTCAGGTAAGCAGATAGTAGGAGGCTCAAGTAAGTGAGCAAGAGCAGGATAGAGTACAGATGCAGATAGAGACAGTGCCTGTGACACTAATAGAAACTAGTATGTTCTCAGTTGTGTATAGGTTGTTTCCGCCAACCTAAGTTTTGAGAGAGATGTAACGAATTTTTGGGACCCAGTTTTGTAACTCTTTAAATTTAAATGCTATGTATGCTTTATTTAGACTGGGCTGTTAAAATTGGTATCAGAGCCATAGTTTAAGGGATTTAGGTGACCGGACGGGCCTAAACTTAAACTTTGGGAGTAGAAATCACAACTGAGAATCAGGAAATGCGTTAGGAGGGCACTATTGTAGAGATAGGACTAATAGGGTATCGAGGACAATCATGTAAGGTAAGTTTGGGATTACACCTGGCCAGTGTAATTGCGAACTTACAGGTACATGTATGTGCTTAAATTGCCTTATTATTCCGAAGTTGTAGTCTTAAGCTAGTCTATATGTCGTGTTCCAGTAATCTGGAATGTCAGCAAGATTCCTGAGGGGTAGATTGAGACCCATTATTGGGGAAGTATCATGAGAGATCATTTATGATGTGATGTATGTATACATCGTAGAGAAGAAATGTTGTATAGAATGTTATGAGTCGTCGGGAGGTAGATCATCGTGGATTCGAAGAGGATGAATGATTGATTTTTTAGTAAGACTCCTGTTTCTGGAGAGTCCCAGTTCTAGAAATTGTGGGATAGATCAATTCGGATGGTAAGGAAGGACAGTGTCGAGATCTTGGAAGTGTCAATTCAAGAGCAAGCAGAGGGTTAGAGCCCTGACTCTTTAGTCGAGTTGTTCAGTGGCATGATCATTGAAGAGAGATTTCTGTAGAGGACTGAAAGCGTGTTGAGGTAGAATGTGAGATAATTGATCAAGACGAAAATAGTATGAAATGGTTGAGTAAAGGGCTGTGAAACGCATGTACAACAAGTTATTGCAAGACCGAGAGAACGACCATTGGTCAAAGGTAGAGGGTCATCGATAAGTTGCGTGAGTAAAACGGTTGACCTTGTTTGAGTGAATAGCCTTCATTTGCGAGTAGAGTTTCATGCATTGCGTTCTTGTGTGTGTTACATGAGTTTTTGTGATTAAAAGCAAAGGCGTAAATAGCAGTTTCTGGTCGGGATTGAGTCAGCATGTGCAAGCGTGTATTTAAAGAAAAAGGCAATTTCATTTACGTCGCATAATGAAATTTTGAGCTTAGCAATTTGCAAAATACTCCATTTTTTTAAGATAAGTTAAATTGTTGAAAAAGTCAAGAAAACGTTCGCCAGCAAAACTTTTATAACCAAAATGAGTATTGACATGATTGGAGTCATATAAATGGGTGTGAGAACCGACTAGTTTACCTTGCGTTGGTAAATTCTTTCAGAATTTTATCGTATGAAAAGATTTTCATTCAATACATTACTGTCGCAACAACATCGTTTGGTTGAGTAAGATTAAGTTTACGGAAAGATGCATGCAAACGATTCTCGAGATCGTTGTGCAGGGCATCGGAGTTATGAGAATGTTGGGGTCATGTGTACCCAAGTTGTTTCCAAGTGTGGTTCTTTAAAATGAGAAAATGTGCGAAATTATTTATTTATCGTGTTGTCATGCATGAAGGCTATGAACTCACTAGGTCGTAGAGTTGTTATATTTTAAGATAAGGAAGAATTTCGAGAGTGGAAAGATGTTGGACAAACCGTGAGAGAATGTAATTTTTAGGTATTCGTGCTCAAGAAGAGAGGTGGGCAGTGGAAGAGTCGGAAGTGGACTTTAGTGCCGGTTGTATGAGGGTCGGTACCCTTGTTCGATGACCGGAAATACAGTTGCCGAAGGACGGTTGTGTCCGGAGGAAAGACTAGAAGTCATCAAGGTGTTGGCTTGAGCAACTCGTTATGAGTAGTGTGGTGAGGCAGAAATGAGATATCCTTGACGCCGAATAGGAGTCTTAAGGTGATCTTGTAATATTGATGTTACACGAGTAAGTTTTGAAATGAGGGCGTCAGAAAATAAAGTTGATTGTGATATGTTGGAAGGATTAGGTTCAGTAAGGAACCCATGTTAAAGAATAGGTTAAGAAAGTATCAACATGTTGACTATTGATGTTGAAGTCGGCAACTGTGTAAGGTGGCTGAGGCCAAGGACTTGAACCAGAAGGTTGAAAGTTGAGGGAGCACCTTGTAGGAGTGTTAAGATGATGAGAGACTGTTGTTTTGGATAAGCGTTCTACTTACGAGGTACGGAGGGTCCGTAGAAGGATAAGGTATGTAGCACAAGCGAAGTGAGTGTGTAGATTAGATCGATCAGTGAGGGAATGTGCCGTGTCTAAGTAAGGGCTCGGATCGTAAAGAACTAGCAAGAACGATTATGTTTGAGTTAATTGGGAACTCGTGAGTTGTAGTTCAACTAGAGTTGGGGAAGGACAAGTAGCGAGATAGACTCGATTATGTATGCGGGAGAATGCGAAGGCAAGTTGAATTGCGTACGAATGACCATGAGAGACCTGGTCTGCAGTGTGATGTTATGGGTGGAGAATGTACAGACGAGTAGGGGCATCAACTGCCTAGATTGTTAGGACCATAAATGTCCTACATATTAGAAAGATATATAAATAATTATATAGTTTAATTATAGAGATTAATTAGATTAATTAATTATTGTAAAAGCCTTAATTGTGTTATTTGGGATTATTTGATTAATTGGCGTGGGCCTTGCTTAGCTAAGGCCTAAGTATATAAGGTTTAGTTAACCTTTAGTTTTAGGTTAGCATTCGAGAGAGATTCATTAGAGAAATTCATTAGAGCTTATTGTTTAGAAGTCGTTCCTTTACTTTGAATTGTAATATTCTCTGAACGATACTTTGAATGAATACGAGATGGATGACAAGTTGAAATCAACAATTGTTCTTGTTATTTCTCATTGATTTCGTTGTTACCTATCAATCTGGAACTCACAAGTGGTATCAGAGCCGAATCGGGGATTTGAAGAAATAGAAGAAATCGAACGAAAGCAAGAAAAGGCAAGAAATTCGTATTGAATTTTCTGGAAAAACGCAGCGAGCCGTTTTGCCTGTTCCCGGAGTTTGAACCGTCGGATCGTCGCGATTTTTTGACAGTAGCTTCGCGACACTCTGTTCTACATTCTGAACGGTTGGATTAATCGTCTGAGGTCCAGAAGGCATCTGTTTTAATTTCGACAGACTGCAGTTTTTCTTGAGGAAAATCGATCATCAATCGGGTTTGCAAAGTTCTTTCGTTGATTCAATAATTCGTTTGTTAGATCTCGATTGCTTAATCGCTTTAATCTAGTCTTTATCTGCGTTTATATCGATTCTCAAAGGTATTAATCTTTCAAGTTAAAAATCAACTCTTGAGTTTTTGGTGTTCTTAAATTTTCGTGGTGGTTATTGAAAAATATGATATATTTTGCTTAGAAATCGATTTAGGTATGTTTGTTTTTGTGTTTTTGGTTAAAATCTAACCCTACAGAAGTGGAATCAAGCAACCCTATCGAACCCTGATCCGAATTTCTCTACCAGCCGCAGTGTCCGGACGTTACTAATTTTTCCGGTTAAGTTTCCTATTTTCCACCACTATCCGGACAAATCAATCCGGATTGTTTCGGTTCCCGGATAAAATTTTCCAGAAACCTCTAGCTTTCCGGATAAGCCTTGAAAATATATGCTTTCCGGGTGAAACCACTCTTTCCGGATAAATGATTCTTTAGGTTTCCAGATAAATAATTCTTTTTAAGTTACCGGATAACTCATTTTTTTGTCCACGTGATTTACATAAATTGTGAATTACCTTTTTGTTTGCATCCATGTGGCCACCAAACTTCACTCATACCAATATACCATGAACCAATTTTAATTATCAACCTAAATCTCTAGTCAAACATTGCGGCTAACGTTCATCTAGAAAACCAAACTGTCCGGTAAGTCATTTTTCCACCTTTGACCGGAAAACTATTTATCCGGAACTTTTTCTCAGCCATATTTTGTCCGGAAACTTCTTTTTCCATCTGAATTTCCATTTTGTCCGGATAACGACCTACCCGGTAAATCAATTTTTATCCGGACAAGTCAATTCATTTTTACCCGGGAACTTATTTTCATTTGGAAAGGCATTTATCCGGGAAATCGAGTTCCATCCGAAAAAATATTCATCCGGATTTCTCATTCTTCCGTTAAACAAGATTTATTCGGTAAGCTCCCCATTCGGTCAGTCGCATCACCCGGTAAGTGCTCTCAGTATCCGGTAAGTTGTGTTTTTGTGCAAAAACTCTTTATCCTGAATCGATCATCACCCGGGAAACACTCCTCATCCGATAAGTTGTCTTTCTTTGCGAGAATCTCAATCACCCGGTAAGCCATTTTACCCGGACTCCATCCGGTATCTTCGTACCAGGTAAGTTTTGATTGGTAAGTCCTCGTCGGTACCCGAGTTACCGCGCGTCTCGTCACCCGATAATTTAATTGTCCGGTAAGTTGCGAACCTTTCAACAATCGGTTTTTGAGTTTTAGTGACGGTTTGAGACCTTTTTGCGATGGTTTGATCTTATTCGCGACGCTTATCATTTTATGTGTTTTCGATTGACGCCTTTGATCTAACTTGGTTTGTTTTTCTTACAGGTTTCATTCTCGAAGATCGAAGTTTGATTTTGTTTGTTCCGATAATAATCAGATTTTAATTTTTGAAAACGAATTTAACTTTTTTTAGATTTAATTTTTGATTTTCTTCCGCATTTTTGATTCTTCAAAATAACACCGATCAACGATCAAAATTTTCAGGTAACAATGTTGTTATATTGTACACGTCATGAGTGTAAAGACTTGATAAAATACGCTAAAGAGGATTTCAAGCGAGCAGATGAAGCGTGCATAAAGTACTTCAAAGAACTGAAGGAACAGAAACTGCAAACAATAGAAAGTACTGAGAAGCTTGCTAAATAAGAAGAAAAGGCAAAGATCTTAGAATCTGAAAACACTGAGCTGAAAAAGAAGCTATCTGATTTATCATCACGAGATGATATCAGGGAGACTGAGAAAGAGCAAGCAAGACTACATGAAAAGAACATCAAGCGATCAGATGATTTGTGCAACAAGTACATCAAAGAACTGAAAGAACTGAAATCTCAAATCTGGAATAGTTCTGACAAGTTGGCTAAAGAAGAAGAGAAAGGTAAACTCCTGAACTGTGAAAACCTTGAGCTTAAAAACAAACTAACTACTTTTGAAAAGGTTTTTGAAAAGGAGAAAGAAAGTTTTGCGAAGGAAAGACAATTGCTTATTCAAAAGCAAAGCAATCTGCTATTTCAAAGAAATCTCTTGAAGAGAAGAAGAGTATTGAGCTTATATGTCTAAATCTTTCAACACAGATCTCCGACTTTGAAAGTTTTGATTTTAGAAAGAGAGAAGTTTGAAACTGAACGCAAGTCTTTTACTAAAAGGAATGGAGAACTTTCTTTAAAAATAACTGATTTGGAGAAAGAATTAGACGTTCTAATCAAAGAGTCTGAGAAGAAGAAAGTTGAAGGTTTTAAGGAAAAAAGTTTGAAAGATGATTTTGCATTCGAAAGAAAGATTTTCCAGACTGAGATTTCTAAGCTTACAAAGAAATTGTCTGTTTTGTCAACTGAAATTATGATAGAGAAGAGGTTAAAATCTGATCTCCAAAAGAAGTTGGATCTAATGTTTGAGAAGAAAAATGTTTTGTTTAACAATGACAAAGAACTTGAAGCCAAAAACTCTGATGTTGAATCACCCAATCTTGCTAGTCCAGATACTGTTAATCAGTTTCTTTACGGTGATTCAGCTAATTCAGTTTGCTTTTCTAAGAATGCTTCAAGTTCTATCCACAAAAAGGTTTCTTCAAAGACTGGCATTAGATCAAATAGCTCTTCAAAAGATCGGATCTGCACCTCTAATCTGTTTCATGACCCTATTATTGACAAATCAGATAATCATTTTTTCAAGAAAGTAAACATGGTTTGGAGAGTTAAAGAATCTGGTCCTACTCCAAAGCCATTTGTCTCTGTTAAGAGTGATAAGAACAACAAAGCTTTCCACGTTAAACCCTTTGTGAAAACTTATCGTGTTTACTCTGTTAATAAGCTGATCAGCTTATCTACACAGAAGTTGTGTTGTTCTTACTGTGGAACAAGTGACTTGGTGAAGAAAGACAATGCTAAGTATTGGTATGGTACTTATAGTATCCCCGGTCCTCACTATAATAGGGCAACTAACCAACAAGGATCCAACAAAAGATGGATACCAAAATCTGTCTAATCTGTTTTGCAGGAATGTCATGTCCGGTTTTAATTTCTTTTATTCACATCACATGACGAGCATTCAAAGGTTATGCCAATTTTGAGGGGGAGTACTATCTCATGGAAGGTAAGTGAACTTCTAAGTGAATTCAAAGACCGTGGTAATTCATTCTGAATAACTTACTTGTGTTTGTTATTCTCCAATTTTAAATTCCATGATTACCATGTGTCATTTTTTCTTGACTTAGTTATTTCCATGTCTCACATATTCGTTGATTTTTCGATGGAAATACACTCGTTTTGAATTCCACTTTGTGTTCATAGTTCATCATTTCATATTAATGATTCAATTCTTATCTGATATAATAATTGTGACTTGTTCTTCACAATTAAACTTTCTAATCATTGTCTCATTTATTGCAAATACTGTGTTTTCTGAGTCCTTCTGTTTAGCGCTAGATCTTGTTCCTTGAAATTCCATATTTCAAATGATTTTTAATGACTTCTGATTACTTCAGATCAGAACTCGGAATTAATTTTTATGACTTCTGATCATCTCAGATCAGGACTCGTTCTTAAATGCTATGACTTCTGATTACATCAGATCAGAACTCGGACTTAATTTTTAATGACTTCTGATTACTTCAGATCAGAACTCGGACTTCATTTTAATGACTTCTGATCATCTCAGATCAGGACTCGTTCTTAAATGCTATGACTTCTGATTACCTCAGATCAGAACTCAGACTTAATTTTTTGACTTCTGATTACCTCATATCAGGACTCGTTCTTAAATGCTACGACTTCTAAACACTTCAGTTTAGAACTCGTACTTCACTGTTTTCGAAACTGTTCCACTCGATGCATGAATGAGTGTTAGGACTTACATCGTTTCTATGGTCTATCCAGAACCGGAAGGACCTACCCAAGAAACACATCCCTTATAGACAATAGTGAGGGGTCTAGCTTGATAGATGAGTTTGGAGAGAAAATAATATGGTGAGGATGTGACAGGACTTAAAAGAATCAAGGTTCTAAAAGGCGCGAGGCGTGGCGTGGCGGCGAGGCCAAGCCTTAAGCCTTACGAGCCACGGCGTTTATCAAGGCGTGACTTATGGCGGCAAATCTCAATATCATATATAATATTATATATATATAAACACATGTTTTGTACTATTAATCGATGAGTCAATGATAATAAACAAGTTTAATTAGGTTATATAATAAAAATGGAAAATAAGACATTAAAAACGTAAAGAAAATCAAATATCGCGTCACAAAAAACCGCACATTAGGCCATGGCGTGCCACAAGCATAGCGTGGCGTGAGACACAAGCCTTAAGCCACGGCGCGCCATGGCGGCTGTTGCGGCGAGCCTTTTGGAACAGTGAAAAGAATATATTGGTCCTTACCAAACCGAGTCAGTTATCCGGGTAACCACACAATCTATTCATTCTCGTTCTTTGGAGATGAATATTGAAACAGATATGGACCCAGTGTCGATAACTCGAGTCACCCCACCTAGCCACTCAAGTATCTCACAACAGATACTTGTTTCATATATTCACGGAGAATTAGCACATAATCTATCTATTCCTCACTCGGAGGTCTTAGATATTGAAAAAGGAAGACATCAGCTCCGGTCTCCGAACTTCATATTCTAATCACTGAGTCTATTGATTTTTAACTTGCGTCCTAGGTTAAGTCAATATTTAAGCCTAACTGATATAATTCATTTCTTTCACACATGCACGAGTCTTTGTGATTCCATTTGCATATCTTCGTGATATTGCCGGAACAGTTTGAGAAGTAATTTTTAAATTTTACTTCAGTGATAACTGGAAGTCCTATCAGAGATACCCCATTGCCAACTCTGAACATAGGCCACATAATTTTTTAAATTGTTGTGATAACAGTTACTAACGTGTTTCTGTGTTAGATTTTTACCCCATGTTGGTTACTAAAATGTTTTATCTGGATTTCTTTTGCTACTCGTCACTATTGTCTTTGAACGTGCATGATGCTCCGGATGCTCCTACTCATCATGAGGGGGAGAAAGGGTACAGATTCAAAGACACTGAATATCAAGTTGAGGGGGAGTTAGCAAAATCCGAGGGGGAGTAAAGAAGTCCCCATGCAAAAGCCGAGGGGGAGTAACAGTTCCGTTATTTGGTCAGTTTTGAAATCCAAAAAGAGTTCAAAGTGCTTAAAAGTGATCAATTTTTCTCATCCTTCATCAAGTGGTGTTCGCTACAATTCAGTATTTCCTCCATCGAGCATATTGGTTCTGCAAGTTCTTTTAAAGCTGAAATCAAATTCAAGAGCTTTATTCAAGGGGGAGCGCTGAAAAGACATGAAGACAAGCAACACCGAAGTGTTTCAAGGATTCTAAAGGAAGAGAAGATCAAGACCTGAAGGTTTCAAGACCGATTTTTCTTTATATATCTTTAGGGGGAGATTGTTAGGACCATAAATGTCCTACATATTAGAAAGATATATAAATAATTATATAGTTTAATTATAGAGATTAATTAGATTAATTAATTATTGTAAAAGCCTTAATTGTGTTATTTGGGCTTATTTGATTAATGGGCTTGGGCCTTGCTTAGCTAAGGCCTAAGTATATAAGGTTTAGTTAACCTTTAGTTTTAGGTTATCATTCGAGAGAGATTCATTAGAGAAATTCATTAGAGCTTATTGTTTAGAAGTCGTTCCTTTACATTGAATTGTAATATTCTCTAAACGATACTTTGAATGAATACGAGATGGATGACAAGTTGAAATCAACAATTGTTCTTGTTATTTCTCATTGATTTCGTTGTTACCTGTCAATCTGGAACTCAGTGTTGTAGTAATGTGACGTTAGAAAGAGGAAGCATCAGATGGAAGCCTTTTCGGGGGTTTTAGATGAGGTGTACAATTTGTTAATCAAGTTGATGGAGCACGTGGTTTGTTAGTAGGTGTTGTGAGTTGGCTTTTGTCAGATTATGATGTCGGAGCGGTAGTGGGTGATTACCCATATGAGAAACCAAGTGTTTTTGGTTATGTGAGTCGCTAAGTAAGTATATTTTTGGAATCTTTGGAAGTTTAAAGAAGATGAGGGGTGTGTTAGTCAAATGTGGTGTAGTAGATGCGAAGTCTTTAAAGAATGTGAGTTGCTTCTCATGTGTGAAAGAATTGTCCGAGAAAGTATTAGTTGGAGATCAAAGAATGTGTAGTAACTTCGAACACTGGTGTCGTTTCAAGATGACTTGGTTGAAAGCCTTAAGTTAGAATTTTGGTGCAACTGTTTGGTTATGTATATTAATGAGAAAATGTTATCAGCATGTGGAAAGGTCGGGAGAGAGAGGCAAGTAATGTTTGGAGGGTGGTGCTCCACGCTAACGTGGGGAGGCGAAGATAGTATGTCGGACTAAGTGAGTAGGTTAGAAGCAGTAAGCTTGGCAGTAACATCGAAAAGGTGGAATAGTGTGTGTAGATTGACATCAGTAAGTGTGCGAATGCCTGAAAAGAGTATAGAGGAAGAGGATTTGGGCATGTCTTGTGCAGGAAAGAAATGGATAAGGCAGTTGAACGATTTGAGTTAGTGTTGTTATGAGAAATGTTCAAACGAATTGGTCGTTCAGTGATAAGCTGTTGGGAATGGTTTTGTGTGAGCATGATTACTCCTCCTTGTCGAGTGAGGGTAACCAAAGTTATGCTACATATGACCAAACGCTTGTGGCAAGCAGTGGGAATTTATGTGTTTTCAGGATAAGTTCAATTCGGATAGGTGAACACTTCAATGAGGGATCATGGAAGTTTTATGCTTTTGGTCATGTATAAGTGTGGAGTGATAAAGGGGTGAGAACGTATGAATTAGTTGTCGAGCTGTAGCCGATGTGATTCGGGAAGGAAGTATAATCGGCTTAGTCGTATGTCGATTGGAAGAAGTACTCTAGAAAATTTATGTACCCCGAGGAGGGAACTCCTAGGTGTGAGTTGGTCGGGATGTACAAGGTTCGCTTTGCGCCAAGTTGTCAGTGAGTGAATTTTCCTAGTTAAAGATTCTCGTTGTTGTGGTGGGGAATTCCGCAAAGTTCCGTCTCTTAAGGAAGTAAAGATGTATGAGAGACCTTAATTAGACGTGTTTAAAACCGTGAGTCCCGGTGTGGACGGAAGCGAGCAAATTGAGGTGCGACTGGCCTTGGAATTATCATGTGGTATTTAAGCGAGTATAGTGATCAGAGAGGTTACAAGTATATGGTACAAGAGGACACGTTATAGCAAAGTGGTGACTCATCAAGGACGGTTCCAAAGTTTGGAGTACGGATATGTTTTTCCATCCGAACGGTTTGGGGCAATCAAGTGGAACTAAGTTGGTCGGACTGAAACACATATATAAGACTTCTGGACCCCGAGTTTGAGAAAGGGGCAGCTTGATGTGGGAGACGACCCGTAGTACGGAGTGGTGCACTTGAGAGAAAAGCGAAGTGGACTACCTTTTTGGAACCGTCGAAGTTTTGGAAGTTGGATAGATAATGTACGATATGGTGGTGCCAGATGAGATTTTGAGAAGAAATTCATAGTGTGATGCACGTCTCTTTTATGGAGAGCCGATATGGGAAGTGAGATGATGGCGACCTTGCACTAAATACAGACGATAAGAAGTTGACTTTTATCATTATTGAGCTAGTTAGAGCAGCGGCATACAAGTTAGACTTGCCGGAAGAACAAAAGAGAGTTCGTCCAACGGTTCATGTCTCGAACCTAAAGAAATGTTTGGCAGAAACAGATGTGGCTGTTCCTTTAGAGGACATCAGCGTTACTGAGAAGTTGACTTACATAAAGGAAACCCGTTAGGATTGTGGACAACAAGATTTATCAGTTAGGGAACAAGGAGACCAGACTGGTATCGATTCAGTGGCGGTTCTTAAGGGACAAGAGGCGACTGGGGAAATAGGGTTGGACCTAAGGTCCAAGTACCCTCAGATCTTCGGAAATGGAATTCCGAGGAAAAAACTCTTTTGAGGGGGAGATATTGTAATAACCGAGATCTTAATTTTAAAAGAATTGAGTTTTCGTGGAAGAAAGTTGTATAGTTGAAAGTTTAGGGGATAAAATGTAATTTCAGGGAAGGTATAAAAAGCCCAAGTAGGGCTCATAACCCTAAATTCAATCATTGTGAGGGTGTGTGAGTGTTGGTGATGGCTCAGAGAAAGGAGCATAGAAAGAAGGGTTTTGAGGCCTCAAGAACAAATTGAAGAGAAGGAATCATCAATCAACAAAATTGGAAGAGGAAGTGGAATTGGAGTTCGATTCTACAAGTGATTCTAGCAGGTAATCCCAAACTTCAATTCTTGTTTTCATGTTCAGCTAGATTGTTGGTTTGTTTGAGGGTTTTAGCTAAAAGTTGAGGATGAAGTCCTAATGGGAGATTAGACAATCATCCTTGTGTTTTAACAACAAAGAGTTAGTAAGGAAGGTCTAAGTATGCTTATTAATCTGTTTGTGTCGCATTTTCGTTGGTTAAGAGTTTGATTAGCGGATTTCGATCCCAAAACGGCATTACAGCCGTCGTCCGGTAAGTAGCCCAGATGCAGGTTACCGGATGATATTCCGGTAAGTGTGAGATCCGGTAAGTAGAGTACCCGGTAAGTTAATTACCCGGTAAGCTACTTACCTGGTAAGCTACTTACCCGGTAAGTTGAGTTATCCAGTCAGAGTGTGTTCCGGTAAGTGTGAGATCCAGTAAGTGAATGTTCCGGTAAGTGAATGTTCCGGTAAGTGTGAGATCCGGTAAGTGTTAATGCCAAAAATCGCACCAAAGGGACAACTTAAGGTCGATGTGGACTTAAGCAACTAAAGAAAAGATCTTTCGACGAGACGTGCGACGAAAAATAAAATAAACAAGACAAGGGATTTGATGACACAGGAAAAACCTCGAACGAGGAAAAAACCTGCGGACGACAGGGGATGTCGTCGCTGCACTATGGTCGCCAATAAGGGGTGATGTCCTTGGTACTGGCGTCGGTCGTACGATGATTACAATACAAATGAAGAAAATGCTTCGAAATGTAAAGTACAAGTGTTTGGAATGTAAAAACAAGTGTTTGTCGTGTGTGAATACAAAGTGTGAACTGTTGGTCGGGAGCCGATGACGTGCGTCGAGAGCAATAACTTGAGCTGTTCTTCGAGTGTTCTTGAGTTTGAGAGTGCGTAATGGATAGTTCTCCAGATGATCTCTGCCCGGTGATCGATGTTTGATGTTCAGTGTTCGGTCTCCGGTGATCGATGTCCTTGAAATGATGATTCGACTCTATCTTTATAGTCTTCGGGAGCTTTGATTAGCTCATTGATTGCTTCATTAACAGCTATAATGGTCGCAACGGCCTGTAACGGCTGCCGGCATGAACATTCATAATGGCCTTCGTCCGTTACGGCTATCCTAGGGTAACAACTTGCGTCGGATAACGGCTTGCGTCGGATATAGCTGTTGCTTCTTTAATGGCTTTGACTCCTGCATTAAACACTTAACAAAACGTAACAGTCATGGGTAACGTTAGCTTTGCACGAAGGTACAATGATCTTACGCGATGGTCGTGCGGGACGGGCGACGCTGTGGTCGAGCGTCATGAGGGACGTACGACTTACCTTTTACGGGAGACGACGGATGTTTTATGGGTTCTTGTCGAGACCTTATCTTAATACAAGATTTGGATTATAACGTGCGTCTTACCTGTTTTGGTCGTAGTCGTACGACGTGATTTTTTGCCCAAACAGTTTGCCCCCAAAATTTGAAAATTGAATGTCAAATTTAAGTTTTAAATTTTGCTTGTCGAATGCTTAGACTTGTGACGTGGGTTGAGGGACTTACCTGGTTGTCGTGGAACTAGACCGGTTCGCCTTTAACTGAACGAGAAGTTGGAAAGTTGTGACGTCATACTGACGCACGATTGTGCTTACCAGCTGTCGATGACAAGTGTCGACGATCCCTGCCATCATACGAAGGGACGAGAGCACGCGGTGATCATCAAAGGGCTCGACCTGACATGATCGACTGCATAAATAAAGATTACGATGGATCTTTTCTTGTTTACGTTTTTTAGAGGGTTGTGAGCGAAGATTTCTTTAGGGGTTTTCTTGTTGATTTTCGTTCGATTAAAACTTGCAAGAATCTTTGACCTAATTTAAGTTTTTCTGAGATCATATAAGATACGAACCTTTAGTTTGCGTATGCGTCGCAAGTCTATTGCTAGAAAGCCTAGAAAAAGCTGGGATATCTGGGGCCTTTCAGAAGTACAAATCAATTTAACGAGGCTGGCAATGTCGACAGAGCCTAGAAGCACTATTAAAAACGAAGAAGATCTCGACGACTTTAGAAGTCTAGCGAGGATTCCCATGGGGATTACCGTAAGTAAGGTTGGCAAGGTTCGACCGGAAATGTGCCCCGAGGGGTACGTTGTTATATACGAATATCCGTTCAAAATAGGCTTTCATTGGCCATATTCGCCTTTAGTCAAAGAGTTCATGTGTGAATTTGATCTTTCGCCGGGGCAATTGATGCCCCAGTTCTGGAGAGTTGTCTTAATCATCGAACGACTTACCTCCAACTGGAATCCGCCGATGAATGTGAGGGACCTTCTGACGGCGTATAAGGTCAAGAGTGACCAGTACCGTCGCTATAGTTTGTTTTCAAGGTTCAAGGGTGATCGTACCCTGGTTTTAAATACCGCGGTCAACGACCGTGGATGGAAGAAGAGGTATGTATTCGTACGGGCGTCGATGCTGGACACTGATAGTTACTGGATTAGGGAGGGTTGGAATATGACGGGTGAGCTTTGATTGTACGTTTTCATGTTATTCTGCTGCTCGATTGTTTTTTCGACTAATCTTCTTTTTTCTGCGTAGATATTGATTTCGATAAGGTAGAGCCGGATGATGCTTCTCAGGCTAAGATCGAAAAGTTCTTGGAATTTAGTACTGAAGACCGGTCGTACGTCACACGTCATTTGATAGACGAGGATGATGACACCGTTTTCTTGAGCGACAGAGTGAGGATGGGTCGAGAGGAGAAAGAAGAAGAGGAGAACTCTGAGAAGACTGAGGAGGAAGAGAAGAGTGAAGAACCAGAGGTAGAGATAATTGGTAAGTATCCTTTTGTCTTCTTTTCGCTTGACCTGGTCTTTCTCTGTTCTAAATCGTCTAATTTCTTTCTTTTTCCGTACAGGTGAATCTCAAGCGCAGGCGACATCTTCTGCTGCTAGGAAGATGGCCCAAGTCGAAGTAGCTCGCGAGGCGAGGGAGAAGGACGTTTCGACAACTGGGTCGAGGGTCCTGAAGAGAAAAGAGGTCCCGATAGCCGGGTCGGGCCTCTTAAAGAGGACAAAGGTGTCAGTTCCGAGGGAACCGTCTTTGAAGACGGGTAACCCATCGAGGGTTGCCTTGTCCAGGAAGGCGAAGGCGTCGGTCGCGTTTGACACGACCGACGAAAAATCTGTGGATACTGCGCAACTGGCGACGATGTCTCCCGTCGTCCTATCCGGCCCTTCATCGGCCGACAGGGGCAAAGGCGCGCAGAAGGGACCTGTGGGGGAAACGACGGTCAACTTTACGTTGCCATCGGGTTTTC
Organism: Saussurea involucrata; assembly: GCA_033807775.1. Classification (NCBI taxonomy): domain Eukaryota; kingdom Viridiplantae; phylum Streptophyta; class Magnoliopsida; order Asterales; family Asteraceae; genus Saussurea; species Saussurea involucrata. The sequence continues at coordinate 107,586,332 of CM066321.1, read as the reverse complement.
TGGACGACAATGTCTTGGACGAGACGAAGTTGTTCCCCCATTTGGAAAAATATTTGCTTCCGTCTTTCAGGGAGCGTTTTGACGGGTTTTCTTTCGAGAAGAAAGAGTTCCATGCAGCTGGACTCTTATTCTTGGTAAGTCTTTCTTTCAAGACTTGTCGTTTGCCGTTGTCGTTGTTTACTAATGTCGCTCATGTCATGATTCTTCAGGCGTTCCAAGTTTCCTTGGCATTGCAGGACGAAACGACGAATATAGAGGTTTCAATGGCTTCTGTTACCAAAGATGAAGATGCAGCGTTAGCTAAAGAGAAAGCTGCTTTGGAGCATAAAGAAGCGATGTCAGTGCGCCTTGACCATGCTCTGGACGAATTGGATGCACTCAGTCATACAAGAGACGAGATAAACTCACGTTTGAAAGAGTCCCTGACTTTGATGCGCGACCAGAGAGAGAAGCTGGAGGGGATGAAGGAATCCGTAACCGCGAAGAGAAAGGAAGTCGAGGGAATCAAGGCTAAGGTGATGAATTTGAAGGAGTCTGATGAGTTGAAGGACGAAAATAAGTCTTTCTTTTCTTATGCTCGACTTACTGCGCGTGCGACAGTTATGCGACGTCACCTGCAGGGCAAGGATCCTCTGGCTTCAGCGTCAGATGAGCTGCATCTCTTTTATGAGAGAGTCGGGACCGAGAGAGATCTCGACTTGGATGACGAGAAGGAGGTCGAGGAGGAGGTGGCTAGCGAGGGTTTTCGGGATGAGGTATCGGACAAAGTTGTGATCGATGCTCCTCCACAACCTTAGAAGAAAGATGTAATTGTTTGTTTGTGCTGCTCGACCGTTAGTGGTCGATTATGTACTCGATGGTTTATATAATGAATTCAACTTTTGTTTGAACTGTATGCTTTATCCAAACCATGTTTAGTTATGAATTTGAACATAGGACACATAGGAAATCATGCGACTGATGCATACATTGTAATACGATGAGTAAAACAAATATGTGAACACGGGATTAAAGCATTTTCTAAGTTAAGAGACTTAGGGGTAAAATTGTTTAGACTTTGCGATCGTACGATTAGATCGTATAATGAGTTTGTATCATATGCCCCTATGGAGGGATGATCAAGTCACAGACCTGATCATGTATATCGTGCGACCTTGCGAATTTAAAGTCATATAGTAGACTTAGTGATTATTGTCGTGCGATCCTGCGATAAAATGATGTCGAGGGTTGGTCGTTGGCTCACCAACGACCCTCCGATGTTTAAGTCAGTAGCTGTTCGTGAGAAAAAATCGTATGAAAAAGAGTTAGGGAACATACCTTCTCAGACTCTCTCTATTTGCCTCCTGTCATTTATCATCCTATTCTTTTCGGGAAAAATAGGTTTTAAATGACGGAACGACACGGCGATATGGTGAAATACTGTCAGTGATTGATCATGTCGTCGTGCGACAGGGCACCATAGAGACGTTTCGACTCATTCTCGAACTTTAGGATTCCCGATGGCGTAGGGGATTTTAATTGACAACTTTTGCATGCTCGGGAGTCGACGGTCGATGGCTGTTAATAACGACATTATCAATAATATCTTTGAGATTACCTTATGGAACATGATATGCCAATTCCTTCTTGAGTGCGATACAATCATCTGTCGCATGACCATGGTCGACGTGGAAGTCGCACCACTTTGATTTATCCTTCTTAGCATCGTCCAAGTCAGACTTCTTCGGCCACCGGATGGTTGCTTGGGTGGTCTTCAGAGCTTCGACTAAGTCTTTAGCTGACCCTTTGAACCCATAAGAGGAGATCTTGGGGTACACGGGGAATTTAGTCGCGGTTTTAGCTTCTGCCTTCGTCTTGAAACGAATGTTTGAAATTTGACGCGATGGCTCTATTCTGGATATGGCTTTCGGCTTGAATTCTGGCTTCTTGACACCTAACGGCTTCTTGTCGTTAGTGCGTTTGCGACGAAAGGCTGCGTCGTCTTCGACCCTCATATATGCTAAGGTTCGAGCTCGGACGTCTTCGAAAGTCTCTGGGGATACTTGGTCAGATCGATATATAAACCTGAACTATCGTCTAGACCACACTTATAAGCTCCGGTCGCAGTTTTGATATCACAATTGCGGATACTGATCATTTCAGCATTGAATCTATTGAAATAACTTCGAATAGACTCATTGGTCTTCTGCACGACATAGTACAGATCACTAGTCTGCTTTTCCATCTTACGACTGCTGGCGAATTGCCGGGAGAATTGGTTGACCAATTCGGCGAACGACCCGATAGATTTGGGTTTGAGATTGATCAACCACTGGAGAGCTGGACCAGTGAGAGTCGCCCCGAAACTCTTGCACATGCATACTTCCTGGTACATGTGTGGAATCGAGATTGTCCACATGAGCTGCTTATACTGCGCGACATGCTCGGTTGGATCGGTCACACCCGAATACTTGGGAGTGAAGGCAGGAATGTTATACTTCTTTGGGACCTCGACGGTGGCGATCTCGTCGATGAAGGGCGACGCCTGATACCCCGAACGAGGCTCGACGTCGACAGACACGGCTGCCCCAGGCAACTTGGCGACGGGATCGTTTTCAAACATTTTCAAACGCTGGGCGACGGGATCGTTAAGATCAGGATTTGCCCCTGTCGAGGGATTGGTCCCTGGACTAGTGCCATTACCATGCGACGAACCATTGGTGTCCCCGTTGAACGGAACAAAATATGGCTGCGACCCATAGTGGAATTGCTGCGGTCCATTCTGAAACGACTGTGGTCCATGCTGAAATGGCTGCGATCTCTGCTGGAAAGATTGCGATCCTTGCTGGAAAGGTTGCGGACCACTTTGGAACGGCTGGGATCCATTCTGAAACGGCTGGGCGCCACCTTGCGATGGTTGGGATCCATTGTTCAAGGGTAGTGGTCGGATGTGCTGAGGGAGAATCTGCCCAGACTGGGGATTCGGAATGAACGGACCCGACTGCTGATTCTGCATGAATGGACCTGGATGTTGATTTTGCGCGGACGGGCCTGGTCCCAGACCTGGATTCTGGATGAATGGTCTAGGACCATTCTAGGGTCCAAAGGGATTCCTTAGCCGCGCGATCTCTTCAGCTGCTCTGCGATTCTGCTCTGCCATTGCATTGACTTGATTCCTGGCAACCTCGAGCTCCTGACATATCTGAGCGACGGTTTGCTGCGGATTTCCAGGGGCTGCCATTTTCCTGCAACAGAAAATAGAAGAAACTCCATGAAACTATTAGTAGAATACACGTTCGTCGAGGATTTTCTCTAGATGTAGTCCCACGGATGGCGCCAAACTGTTAATGCCAAAAATCGCACCAAAGGGACAACTTAAGGTCGATGTGGACTTAAACAACTAAAGAAAGGATCTTTCGACGAGACGTGCGACGAAGAATAAAATAAACAAGACAAGGGATTTGATGACGCAGGAAAAACCTCGAACGAGGAAAAAACCTGCGGACGACAGGGGATGTCGTCGCTGCACTATGGTCGCCAATCAGGGGCGATGTCCTTGGTACTGGCGTCGGTCGTACGATGATTACAATACAAATGAAGGAAATGCTTCGAAATGTAAAGTACAAGTGTTTGGAATGTAAAACAAGTGTTTGTCGTGTGTGCATACAAAGTGTGAACTGTTGGTCGGGAGCCGATGACGTGCGTCGAGAGAAATAACTTGAGCTGTTCTTCGAGTGTTCTTGAGTTTGAGAGTGCGTAATGGATAGTTCTCCAGATGATCTCTGCCCGGTGATCGATGTTTGATGTTCAGTGTTCGGTCTCCGGTGATCGATGTCCTTGAAATGATGATTCGACTCTATCTTTATAGTCTTCGGGAGCTTTGATTAGCTCATTGATTGCTTCATTAACAGCTATAATGGTCGCAATGGCCTGTAACGGCTGCTGGCATGAACATTCATAATGGCCTTCGTCCGTTACGGCTATCCTCGGGTAACATCTTGCGTCGGATAACGGCTTGCATTGGATATAGTTGTTGCTTCTTTAATGGCTTTGATTTCTGCATTAAACACTTAACAAAACGTAACAGTCATGGTTAACGTTAGCTTTGCTCGAAGGTACAATGATCTTACGCGATGGTCGTGCGGGACGGGCGACGCTGTGGTCGAGCGTCATGAGGGACGTACGACTTACCTTTTACGGGAGACGACGGATGTTTTCTGGGTTCTTGTCGAGACCTTATCTTAATACAAGATTTGGATTATAACGTGCGTCTTACCTGTTTTGGTCGTAGTCGTACGACGTGATTTTTTGCCCAAACAGTAAGTAGAGTACCCGGTAAGTTAATTACCCGGTAAGCTACTTACCCGGTAAGTTGAGTTATCCGGTCAGAGTGTGTTCCGGTAAGTGTGAGATCCAGTAAGTGATAGTTCCACTAAGTGAATGTTCCGGTAAGTGTGAGATCCGGTAAGTAGCTGTACCCGGTAAGTCCTTGATACCCGGTAAGTTATGTATCCGGTAAGTTGAGCCCGGATAGTGTCCGTAAAGTTGGTATTAGGGTCTGAGCAGTTTATATTTCATCCATTTATCAGGTAACCCGATTGTAAGTCAGAAGCAAAGTAAAGAAAGATGTTAAACGCACCAGGTGAGTTTTTCTAACTAAAATACGTGATTTTATACGTGTTTTCCAAAGAGAATGTTTGAGTAGAAATGCCATGTTATTTTACATGATTTTTACTTGTTGAAAGCTATATGAGATGTATGCATACATTGTGTTAGACGTAAATTGGCTAAGTCGGGAGGTAGACCCGCCAGTGCTCATGCCGGGAGGAGTGACCCGTTTATGCCATGGAAGGGAGTATCCAGTAAGGCAACTAGAGACTGACTCGTTGTCACTCTTGAGTGACTTTAGGGTGCCATTTACGGGAGCGGATTTATCCGTGGAAGTTTTATGTGAAGTTATGTGAAAGTTTTATGAAAAGTTATGTGAAGGTTTTATGCAAAGATATTTGAAAGTTATAAACTGTTTTTAACTGATTTTGAGAACTGTCAGGAGGGAGCTCACTAGACCTCATGGTCTAACCCTCGCATTTTCCAAACTAAACCTTTTCAGGTAAGCAGATGGTAGGAGGCTCAGGTAAGTGAGCAAGAGCGGGATAGAGTACAGATGCAGATAGAGACAGTGCATGTGACACTAATAGAAACTAGTATGTTCTCAGTTGTGTATAGGTTGTTTCCGCCAACCTATGTTTTGAGACAGATGTAACGAATTTTTGGGACCCAGTTTTGTAACTCTTTAAATTTAAATGCTATGTATGCTTTAAATATTTAGACTGGGTTGTTAAATATTGACCACTTTCTCCAAATCTGATCACTATCCAAGAGTTGAAGAATTTGAAGGGTGATGGTCCAAAGTCGGGGCAAACCGTGTCTAAGAAAATCAGACAGTGATCCAAATTATGCTCGATCAGTATACAAGTGGATTAACCGACAAGTTTGTGAAGGCTAGTTCTATGCATAGTCAATGGAGTTATTGTGAAATGTTCATGCTATTTATGAAATATTATATCAAACATTAGAATGGATGTCATTGTTAATTCACTAGACTTTCTAAGTCCAACCAAAACTCTTGTACAAACTTTGAAATTAATTCCGGTATTTGATTTAAATACACGTGCAAAAGTTGAAGTGAAAGTAACGATCAAGGCATTACTTGGAGAATTGATATTGATTTACTTCCAATAGTTTGTGGTTTTATCTATATCTCCAAATATAATATTTGATCTATAGTATAATTTTGGGATGTTACACTTTATGCATATATCCTTTTATATATGTTCATCATTCCAAACGCTTAAAAAGTAATTTACTTTAATATTATATCAAAAACCCATCATAATCCATACATATTATCAATCTCACAATAGAAGGGGGTACAAGTAGAACCTAGGTGCAAGTAATATGAGGGGTGGTTTTAATAAAATTTCCTTCAGCATTATCGCAGTAAGCAACAACATCTTCTCCAGTGATGTGCACTCCATTGGTTTGGATCCCACTACACTTTACCTTCTCACTACAACTAAAAATAATTGCTTGCGTCGTCGCCGAAGACCCGTGTATATTTGTATACGTTACATCGCTCACTTGTACCGCTCCTGCTGTTGGCTGACCCAAATCGGGTGTTAGATACTAAACTCTATATATATACTAACATTGATAAATAAAGTGATTGTTAAAGCATTACCGGTATAGGGCAATAACGATCTTCATAATTAAGGCAGTAATGTTGATCGATTATAATCGAATTTCCAACATTTTTAAGATGAATGTCCTCATATACAATCCCTCGAGCATACCCTTTTCCGTACTGCAATGGTACCATAAATCGTCATCTTTTTTAAATTATTGTAAAAAATCATAGATTGATGTTAAGTTATATATATAATCTTACGGGCACAGTCTTGATCCGTAAACCGTTTTGCGCTCCAGTGATATTACAATTTTTTACGTGTATTTGTTCGACTGATGCAAAAGTACCGTCCCTCCCAAGGCTTCCGATGCTGCCAAAGTAAAATCAGTCGGGCATCAAATGTATTATACTCCCACATCAGCTGGATATGGTTTATCAAACATGTGTATATATAGAGAGGGAGGTTCAGGGGAAAAACTCGAAAAAACGGAAAACTAAGAAACACCTTGGTGGTTCTTCATCTAGACGATATGCACTTGTGCATACATGTAAAAGTAAGTTGTTTTTAGGTTTTAATGTACATGTGCATGTTACAAATTGCTTGTATGCACAAGTGCATACTGTCCAGATGAAGGGCTACCAGGGTGTTTCTTGGTTTTCCGTTTTTTTAGAGGTTTCCTCTGAACCTCACCCTATATATATATATATATATATATATATATGAACCGTTTTTTATTAGAGGTTTTTTAAAGAAAAGATTCAAAGAGGTTATACCTTATGCCATGACCAGGTCCACATGCGACCCTTGTTACATTGATATTGTATGTGCCACCATTAATAGCCACACAATCATCACCTGTTTCATTTCCAGAAACAAAAAACTAATACATTAAAATGTGTACACATCATATCAAATAAACAACCTCTATACCTCTTAGGTAAAAGTAAAAGAAATTGAGTTGTGTATATCTTACCATCGATCCCAAGTCCCTATTTCGGTTGGGTATCATCAATAAAAAAGATTCGGTTTTATGAAATTATGTCTTACCAGTTTGAATCGTAGAGTCATGGATAATAACATGCGATGAGTCACTGATGTCGATTCCATCAGTATTCGGACTATCTCCGGGTGCTGAAATTCGAAGATTTCCAATTTGTACGTCTTGACAACCATTGATGTGAATATGGCTGTTTGGGCTGTTTATGTGTTTTGTACCTCTCAGTCGAAGCCCGTTACAATCATGAAAACGTAACATCTAAAAAAAGAACTGACATTCAGATTTATGTTCGTAAATACCAAAACAAATCAAACTAACCCAATATATCTCATTTCCAAAAGTAAGTTTCAGTCGTATTTGTGTTTAGTTTTGATATATATTCAACTTAAATGACAGATCATACGTACCGATGGGCAATTGCAGGTTGGACCCGTTAACTGCAAAAACAAACAAGCAAAACACATATATTAAATAACCAATCAATTAACCAAAAGAAATAGGTAATCGTTTAGTTGAGAAACTTAACGTGTGCACTTCTCGGCCACCATATGGAACCTTGGCCATCAAATTGGCCAGGTCCATCGATCGCGAGTCCTTGTACCGATCCAAAAAATATCAATTGCCCGTTCGCATCACAACCATTCCATCCTTTGATAGTCTTGGGTGCTGTAATATCGCCCAAAAGCTTCGCACACCATTAAAAATTATTAAATCAATCGTCATAGTTGAAAACTTTAATCACTTTTAATTAAAAAAATTACAAAATTATTGTTAGGATTGATATAGGAATCAATTGATGGATAACCAAGAAGGATTAGAGAGATGCGATGTGGTGCTGAACGTCAGCCGTTTTCATATATTGAAGAAGAGATACAAAAGAGATTAACCTAATAATGAAAAGAGAGGAACCTATTTATACAAGCTAAGTTACAGGTAATTACATAAAGGACCCTGAACTATACATATTGACAATAATACTCTAACACCCCCCCTCAAACTCAAGTAGGGGAAGAATGAGCCAAGTTGAGTTTGGAAACAAGGGCCCGAAAACGCCCCGGAAGATGAGCTTTGGTGAAGATGTCTGTTGTCTGATCAATGGTTGAGATTGGGAGAAGTCGAACAGTCTTGCGAAGAACATGTTGTCGGGTGAAATGACAGTCAATCTCGATGTGTTTTGTGTGCTCATGAAAGACATCATTGTGAGCAATCTGAATAGCACTGTTGTTGTCACACCACAATGGTGTTGGGGAAAACTGATGAGCACCCATATCAGATAGTAACCAGCGTAGCCATACAAGTTCTTGTGTGGTGTCAGCCAAGGCTCGATATTCAGCTTCAGTACTAGATCGAGCTGTCAGAGATTGTTTCTTGCTGCGCCAGGAAATAAGAGAGTCTCAAAGAAAGAAACAATATCCGGTGGTCGAGCGACGATCAGTAATGTCTCCATCCCAGTCAGCATCGGAAAAGGCACGAAGAGTTAATGATGATGTGGACGAGAAGTGAAGGCCATGAAACATTGTCCCTTTGAGGTATCGAAGGATACGGAGAACCGCGGCGTAGTGATCGGAGCACGGAACAGCCATGAACTGGCTGACTATATGAACTGCATAGGCAAGACCTGGACGAGTAACAGTCAGGTAGACCAGAGAACCAACTAGTTGACGGTACCATGTAGGGTCCCGCAGCGGAGTTCTGACATTTGGAGCAAGATGCAATTTTTGCTCAATGGGTGTAGAAGTAACTTTGTTATCTGTAATTCCAGCTTTGGATAACAGATCTGAAATGTATTTGGCTTGACAAAGATAGATGCCGGAAGAGTCTGACAGAACTTCAAGGCCAAGGAAGTAGTGTAGCTTACCAAGATCTTTCATCTCAAAGCATGAGCTGAGAGACTGTTTGAGATGGGTGATACCTGTAGAGTCACTGCCGGTAATGATCATATCATCAACATACAGAAGGAGTAAGATAGTACCTGCAGCAGTGGTCCGAGTAAACAGGCCAGAATCATAATTACTCGGAGAAAACCGAATGAAGTGATAGTGTTGCTAAATTTTTCAAACCAAGCACGAGGAGCTTGTTTGAGGCCATAGAGGGCTTTTCGAAGTCGACATACATGACCCTGACGGGAGGTCATACCTGGAGGGAGTCTCATGTAGACTTCCTCTTCGAGATCACCATTGAGAAATGCATTCTTGACATCCATCTGATAGAGGGGCCATCTTTTGGTGGCAACTATGGCTAGAAGACTACGAACCGAGGTGACCCGAGCCACAGGAGCAAACGTTTCCTCGTAGTCAATGCCATATTCTTGATTGAAGCCTTTTGCCACAAGACGTGCTTTATATCGATCAATAGACCCATCAGACTTAGTTTTGATTTTGAAGACCCATTTCCAACCAATGGGTGACTTGCTCGGTGGGAAAAACACAAATTCCCATGTATTGACTTTGTCAAGAGCCTGAAGTTCCTCAGTCATAGCTTGCTTCCAAACAGGGTTAGAGGCAGCTTCCTTGTAGGAAGTGGGTTCATGATTGGACAACAGAGTAGCATAACAGTGATAATCACGGAGGTGAGGAGGAACTTGTCTTACCCGGTCTGAGCGTCGTGCTCCAGCTTGTGATTGATAGGAGCTAGGATCCATAGACTCAGCAGATGGCTCAGAAGTAGACCTTGGAGGTGGTGCAGATGATTGATGATGATCAGATGGCACAGATGGGATGGATGAAGGCTCAGGTTGAGACGAGACAGAAGGAGGTGGAACAGGTGGCACGGAGGAAGGCTCAGGTTGAGACGAGACAGAAGGAGGTGGAACAGATGGCACGGAGGAAGGTTCAGATGGAGGTGAGATGGAAGGAGGTGGATCAGATGGAGAGTTGATTATGGGATCTAATTGGAGTGAGTCCAAAGAGATAGAGTTATCAGTGAAGAAGGAAGTGTAAGTGTTGGGTATGTCCTGAAATTTAGACACCGTTGAGAAGGGAAGATGTTCCCAGAATGTGACATGACGAGATATACGTAGTCTCTTAGAGACTGGATCCCAACAACGATAACCTTTGTGTTCAATACCATAGCCAAGAAAGCAGCATAATCGAGAACGAGGTTCGAGTTTGGTGTGTTCATGAGGTTGCAGCTGAACAAAGCAGGCACAACCCCATACTTTTAGGAGTTCATATGCAGGGGAGACCCCATGGAGCACTTCATAAGGAGACTTTTGATTTAGGATGGGGGTCGGGTGTCGGTTGATGGTGTAAACAGCCGTGAAGGCAGCTTCCCCCCAAAAACGTTATGGACAGTTGGCTGAGATTAACAGAGTACGAACAGTATCGAGGATGTGACGATGTTTACGTTCTGCACGTCCATTTTGCGAAGAGGTGCCGGGACAGGAGTACTGAGAAAGAGTACCCTGAGATTGAAGAAAAGAGCGGATAGAAGATTCCTTGTATTCCATAGCATTATCTGCTCGAAGAATCTTTATGGGCTTGGAAAACTGGGTCAGAATCATACGAGCGAAGGTGATATATATTTGAGGTAGTTCGGAGCGATGTTTCATGAGATATATCCATGTGAAGCGTGTGTGGTCATCGATAACGATAACAAAGTATCGAGAACCACCCATGGATGGATGTGGTGTTGGTCCCCAAACATCAGAGTGAATGAGATCAAAAGGGGAAGCAGATTTAAATTCATTTAGGTGAAAAGGTAAGGCATGATGTTTGCCAAGTTGACAGGATAAGCAAGAAACGTTTTCAGAAGAGGTGTTGCCTAACAGTCCTGAACTAGCTAAAGATAAATGTCCTAGACGTTTATGCCATAATTCAAAGGAAGGGGTACTGGAAACAGAAGCAACAAGATTCGATGAGTGTAAGGGGAGACAGAGGTAGACCACTTCAATCATCCGACCAACTTTACGGCCTACTCCAAGGATCTGCTTGGTCTTTGGATCCTGCATAACACAACCAGAAGGATGAAACAAAACAATTAGGCCGGATTCCATAAGCTGAGTGATAGAAATCAGACTCAGAGATAAGTTTGGAATATGTAGCACATCAGGTAATTGAATATTGGTGGTAGATACAGTTCCACTGAAAGATACTGGTAAGCGTGTGTCATCCGCAGTACGGACTGATGAGAACATGCTGGAGGTTTGCTTAGAGATAAACCCGTCAGCCTTAGGTGTCATGTGGTTACAACATCCATAATCAAATAGCCAAGGATTACCTGGTGCTGAGATATTGCACTGAGAATTCATACCCATAGAACCTGTCATGAGTCGCTCTATAAGCTCTTGGTTTCGGCGTAGAAGTTCCATAAGGTCAGGCGATGAGTTGTTGTTGTGCGGTGTCTGAATTGCCGGCGTAGAGGAGTCTTGAATGATTGATCCAGCATATGACTGAGTGCGTTGTTGCTTTTGCTTATCGGAATTCCATGGATGCTTTAGACAGTCAGACCCATAGTGTCGTGGCTGTGTGATTCCACACCAGCGACATTTTCAAATTGAACAGTTGAGAAGAAGATGAGAAGTAGAGTGACAAAACGTGCAGTCACTGTATTGAGGCTGGCCATTGAAATCCATCTGACAGATTTAGAAAAAAAAAGAACTGGAACTGATTCGAACTGTTTGAGAACTGAAACTGAAGACTAGAGAAGTGTTCCGGAATGTGAGAACCGTGAGTTCCGGATTTAAGTGTTCCGGAAATAAGGAAAGTGAAACGTGAGATCCGAAATTAAGATGTTCTCTCAAGTACTGTTAATCTCAAGCACTGTTGTGCGCGGATCCGATTGTTTTTTTTGGGAAAGTACCGGAAGGCAAGGTTCCGGAAGTGTGTGTTCCGGAAGATTAGGTTCAGAAGTAGTAAAGAGAGAGAGTACCGGAAGTTGAGTCCCGCAATGGGTGATACCGAAAGTCGAGTCCTGCAATGGGTGATACCGGAAGTCAAGTCCCGCAATGGGTGTTACCGGAAGTTGAGTTATGCAATGGGTGTTACCGGAAGTCGAGTTCCGCAATAGGGTTTCGGACTAGGGCAAAAATACGGCGAACAAGTAATGGTCGAGCAGAGATAAAACGAACCGTAAACAAGACAAGAATCGAAGGAGCAGGAGAGTAGATAATACGTACCTACAGCTCTGATACCATGTTAGGATTGATATAGGAATCAATTGATGGATAACCAAGAAGGATTAGAGAGATGCGATGTGGTGCTGAACGTCAGCCGTTTTCATATATTGAAGAAGAGATACAAAAGAGATTAACCTAATAATGAAAAGAGAGGAACCTATTTATACAAGCTAAGTTACAGGTAATTACATAAAGGACCTTGAACTATACATATTGACAATAATACTCTAACAATTATCATGAACTTGAGTATTGTTTTACCTTAATATGAACTGTAGAAGAGCTGCATGGACCGTTAAATGACAAACAGCTTGTTAAAAATGTCATTCCTGATGGTATGATCAATATCGGGTTTGATTTATCTCTGCATACATTCGCCCATGCTTGAACAAAAGCCTGCGTTGTGGATGCAGTTAAGAAAACACATGTGATTTTGCACATGTTGTTCTCGTGTTTTCTTAAAGAGTTGGCGTTCTCGTTTGAACTTTCAAAAAACAAAGTATATTCATACAATATTTTTATCCAAATATACAACTTATATAGTAATATATTTGAGTTTATAAAATTAACTCATAATCAACTGAAAAACATGTTAAATACAAGATAAAAGTTGAGACTTATTAACAGACAACATACTCAATAAAACTGATGACTAAAAAAGATTTTATTTTCTCTCTCAAAACCATACAAAATCATAAAATAAAATAGATGTATCACACTGAGTATACTTTTAGTTCATAAAATGTTAATACTAAAAATTCTCTACTTAAAAACAGGCTATATATTATATTACAAGCTTAATTGTATTAAGAAATAAGTTTATATATTCAAAATAAATTAAATAAGATTAGCTTAAAAATATTATTAGAATTAACATGTCTTTTTTTCAAAAAACAGTGAAGAAAATTTGTTTTAGATTTGATATGTTAAATCAATATACACTTTCAAAAGGATTAAAAACAATACAATAAATTTGTCATTACTCATGACTTACACCATCTCCAATAAACCCTCTATTTAATTTACTCTCTATCTTTATTTTATTTTCTAAAACATTAACAATGAACCATCTATTTTACGTTCTATAATAGAGAAATACATAGTAACCCTCTAAATATAGAGGAACACTATTCATACTCTCTATTTTTTTCTAGAGTAGAAAAAAATATATATACTTGAAATATTCTCTTTTAAAATAGAAAATAGAGTAATACATTAGAGAAAACATAACACATCCTCTATTTTTTACTCTATAGTAGAGAGTAAAATAGAGAATTACACTGGAAATAACTCTTGTTTGTTGTTCTACAACTTATGAATACGAGTTACTTACATTAGAATCGTCTGTCTTCCCATCACCCTTTGCACCATATGAAGTTACATCAAAAGTGGCTGCATGTGCAATTTTCGAAAAAAATGAAATGTGACAAAAACACAACAGTACCACAATTCGGAAATCCTGCAAACAAAGGAAAAAAGACGACCATGAGTATTGTTAATACGACATCGATATTGTTGACGAAGGTATGTTTTACCATTTTTTTGAAGCAACTCGAGCAACAAATAATTATGTCGTTATATTTTGCTATATCTCCACTTTTTAACTTTGATACATATATATATATATATATATATATATATATATATATATATATATATATGTAGTCAAAGAATATTAAATTATATATGTTATATAGACACATTCTTTTGTTAACCAAATAAACAATATTAACTTTATTAACCGATCTAGATTATGATTAAATGGAAAACTAAAATCCGATAAAAAAAGAAATAAATTAAATGGAAGATATTTTGGAACAAATTGTTTTATATTTTTAGAAGGTAATCAGTTTTTATTTTTGGAAAATAATTATTTTTTATTTTTGAAAAAATAATTACTAATAATATTTAAATATTTTTTATGTTTTTCCAATATAATCATATTTTTTTAAGAAGATAATCAACAATAATATTTAAATTATTTTATTTAAAGGTAAATCTAAAAAATCCATAGATGAAACCAAAATATACAAAAATGACTTTTGTTCAAAGTTTTTTGGTGAAACCAGATAATCAAAGTTCATAGATGAAACTTCAAACTAGAAGGTTCATTCGTGAAACAATGATTTTTGTTTAAATTTTATAGGTGAAACATTAATTTTTGTTCAAAGTTCATAGGTGAAACAATTATTTTTCATAGGTTAAAACAATGATTTAAAGTTCATAGGTGAAACAATGATTTTTGTTAGAAAATTTATAGGTGAAACAATTATTTTTGTTTCGTTTATGAAATTTAGTTGCTCCAATTTTTTTAACCAATGTTGGTTCATACGTGAAGCCATAAATTGAATGAGACAATTAAGGGAATTTAAAAAAGTCTGTACGAAATAAAACCAAAAATTTCATAGATGAAACAATAAAATGAAAAAACTTTAAGTGATATTATTTAATATTTAATAAATATGATAATTAAGGAATATAATAAATAATTGAAGAAACCAAGTATTTAAGGAATGTAATAATTAAATAATTTAATAATTAAGTGATGCAATATTTAAGGCACGTGGTATCTCATCTATTCAAGGTTCAAATTCATGTGCTGTCAAAGCACTTATGACCATGAAGATTTACCTACGATGACTTCATGCCATTCGTGATCGCACGAAGATTAGTCAGTTCGCGTAAGCTGCCCGAAAACCAACAGTTACCCAAAACTATATGAAAAAGATGAAAATACTTCAGTTTAACAAAATTAACACTAATTGTTTGGTTAACAAAAAAAGAATCTATCTTTATATATATTGAGATTTAGAATATATATTTAAATATTAATAGTACTTAATCAAATCTCATATATCATAAAATATCTATAATATTTAACTTAAAGTATTTACAAATTTTCTGTATAAAATTTTATTTGACTTTAGGTCATTAATGGTTACATAAAATAACCAATAAGAATTTAACAAAACTCATTCTCATTCCTTCAAACTCAATTAAAATTTTACCTTATATAACGTTTTACATAACTAATGCATTTCCTTTAGTATTTGTGTACCCAAGCGGTATATTATAATTTGTTTTAACATAAATTTTAAATTCTTATATAACAAAAACAATTGTCAGAAATTCGATGAAAATCCATGCGAAATTGCACACTTTAGCACAATTTTGGTCGAAAATTTGTCGCAAAGACAATTTATCGAAAATTTGTCACAAAAAAAATATGTCAAAATTCTGTCGAGGAAAACAACAGTGTTGTCGAAAATCCTTTGAAATTTTCATGGGCTTTTTGATGAAGACATTTGTCGAAAATTTCGTAGAAAATCTCTCAAAATCCTTCATTTTCAACCAAATCGTAACCGTTGAAAACCCATCGACAGATTTTCAAACGATTTTTACGTCTAAAATTCCCCTTCGTTTTGTAGTGAAGTAACACCCGTAATATCGTTGTTATTTTTAAAATAAATTTCGGGAAACGACTGGAAAACGGTCGGGAGAACATGCCGGAAAAAACGGTCGGGAAACGTCCAAGAAGACATTTGGGAGAATGTCCGAGGAACGTCGGAGGAAAAGGTCTAGAACGGTCGAGGAACGGTCAGGACGGTCGAGGAATGGTCAGAGACCATGTTAATGCCAAAAATCGCACACAAGTACAACTTGAGGTTGATTGTGGAGCTTAACAACTAAAGAAAGAAATCTTACGACAAAGCGTGTGACAAGGACAAAAAATTGTAAAGAGACAGAGATTTTGATGACGCGGGAAAAACCTCAACGAGGAAAAAACCCGCGGACGACTGTGGAAGCCGTCGCTGCACTATGATCGCCAAACAGGGACGATGTCCTTTGTTTCAGGTGTCGATCGTACAATGATTACAATACAAATGACTTGAAATGTAATAATAACAAGTGTATCGAATGTAAAACTAGTGTGTCGTGTGCTAAAACTCTTGGTCGAGAGTGTGAGTCGTGCGTCGAGAGCGATCACTAGAGAGAAATTCCTTTGCTTCGGATGTTCTTGAGTACGTAGTGTGATTCTTGAGTTTGCTGGTTTTAGATGATCTGCAAATGATAGCTTTGTCTTTGTATTTATAGTCTTCGAGTGCTTTAATGACTTCATGATTTCTTCTAGTAACGGTCGTACCGGTCATCGTTGTTTTAATGCTCATAACTGCTCTGTCGGTTTCGTCCGTTGGCTATGAATGATGTTGACCTGCATTGAATGATGAAAACGTAACAGAAATGTCGCGTGTTAGTTGGTCGAGGTCGTATGTTTCTACACGACGGTCGAGTGTCGAGAGGTACTTTCGACTATGGCTTCGGTCTAAGGACAAAGTGTTGACGATTTAACTTTGTTACAAGAGAAGTGTAATAAATGTTTTTAACGTCTCGGTCGTGGTCGAAGCTGGTGGATTTTTACCCAAACAGTTTGCCCCCAAAATTTGAAAAAGTGGAGTGACAAATTCAAATTTCAAAAGTTTTTTAAATTTTGCCAGTGACACGTGTAAAAAATCCTTTCAGTTACCTTGGAACTGGATCGGTCCAATTCTAACCGAATGGGAAGTCGAAGAGAGGATAAGGTCGTGACGTCATGCTGACGCACGATTATGCTAAGCAGCTGTCATTGCCAGGTGTCGACAATCTGTCGAGCATTCGAAAAGGCAGGGGCACGTGTCGATCATCGGGTGACTCGACCTGACATGATCATTTTCATAAATAGAACCCTTCGACGGGTTTTTTCTTTTTGGGATTCCAGAGTTTTTTAGGAAAGATCTTTTCTCGATTCCTGCTGTTCCTTCGCTGAATCTTTTCCAAACTTGCGAGAGATCTCCGACTTGTTTAGAGATTCGAGATTTCTTTAGAGCGACTATATAAGGTACGATTCTCCTGTCTTTGTATGCGTCGTAAGTCAATCGCTAGGAAACCTAGGAAGAACTGGGATATTTGGGGCTTTTCGGAGCGTCAAATTCTATTAACTGGTTTATCGATGTCGACGGAGCCTAGGAGCGCCATTCAGGATCAAGATGATCTTGATAGTTTTAGGAATTTAGCGAAAATCCCAGCGGGGATCACAGTAAGCAAGGCCGGTCAGATTCGGCCGGAGATGTGCACCGAGGGGTATGTTGTAATATACGAGTACCCTTTCAAAATAGGGTTTCGCTGGCCATATTCGCCTTTAGCCAAGGCGTTTATGTGTGAGTTCGATTTGTCGCCAGGGCAACTGATGCCCCAGTTCTGGCGTGTGATTCTGGTCATCGAGCGACTTACTTCGCACTGGGAGTCGCCGATGAACGTAAAAGACCTCTTGACTGCTTACCAGGTCAAGGCGGACACGTATCGTCGTTACAGCTTGTACTCAAAGCACAAGGGCGACCGTACTCTAGCCCTAAAAACTGCGGTCAATGATCGCAAATGGAAGACTAGATACGTCTTTGTGCGGGTAGCGACGCTAGACTCTGACAGCGACTGGATTGGGTCCGGATGGAACATGGCGGGTGAGATTTTTAGCCCTAGTCGAGCGTCTCTTATGTTTTCACCTTTACTGCTCCGTTTATTGACTAATCTCTCTTCTCTGTATTTTTCAGATATTAATTTTGACGTCGTAGATCCTGGTGACGACTCTGAGACTAAAATCGAGATGTTCTTGGAGATTCATGCTGACGATCGATCGTTCGTCACACATCATTTGATCGATGAAGACGACGACGTGGTTTTCCTAAGTGACAGGCTGTGGAGGAGTCGAAAGGAGGAAGAAGAGAAAGAAGAAGAGAAAGAGGAAGAGGAGACTGGGGAAGAAAGGGAGGAGGAAGAGTTGACCGGTAAGTATACCTTTCTTCATTTGATATGCCTCTTCCATTGTTTCGGTCGTCTAACTGTTCTTCTTTCTTTGTTTCATAAGAGAATCTCAACAAGAATCCCAAAAGGAATCCCATCAGGAACCCCGACCGGAATTCCAACCAGGATCCCAACCACCACGACCGAAGATGTCATCAGCGATGGCTAAAAGGGCGGCTCAGGCTGAACTGGCTTGGAAGGCGCGGGAGAGAAGGAAGGAGGCCCCGACAGCTGGGTCAGGGATCCTTAAGAGAAAAGAGGCTCCGACTACTGGGTCGGGAATCCTTAAGAGGACGAGGACGTCCGTCCTGAAAGAATCGTCTTTGAAGACGGACGGCTCATCGAGAGTCGTCTCGCCTGAGAAGGCGAAGGCGTCGACCGTATATGTCGAGAAGACTCCCGACACGGTCGACACGACACCCGTCAATCCTGCGCATCAGGCGAAATCGACGGGATCCCCTACTGCCGTGTCGGGCCCCGCATCGGCCGACAGTGGCAAGGGCACACGGACGGGCTTCGGAGAGGAAACGACGGTGAACTTTACGTTGTCGGCGGACTTTATGGTGGACAACGTCCTAGACGGGACGAGTTTGTTCCCCCATTTGGATAAATTTCAGCTCCCCTCTTTCAGGGAGCGTTTCAACGAATGCTCTATCGAGAGCTCGGGGGGCTTATATCGTCGGAATGGCATTTATGGTAAGTCTATCTCTCAAGACTTTGTTTATCGTTGGTCGGTGTCGTTGTCGTTGTTTAATCGTGTTTTTATATGTACTTCAGACGTTTCAGTCTTCATTGGCCCTGCAAGCCGAGACGGTGAAGATGGAAGGTCTAGTGTCTTCTGCCATCAAGAAGGAGGATGCGATGTTGGTGTTTGGGCAAAAAATCACGTCGCTCGACCGCGACCAGAACAGGTAAGACATATGATTAAGGGCTATATCTTGTATTAAGATAAAGTCTCGACAAAGACCCAGAACACCATCATCGTCCCTCATAAAAGGTAAGTCGAGAGTTCCTTACGACGCTCGACCATAGCGTCGCCCTATCCGCACGACTATTATATAAGGACGTGCGACTTCGACCAAAGCTAACGTTAACCATGACCGTTTATTAAGTGTTTAATGCATAAGTAAAAGTCATTAAGGAGCAACGACTATAACCGACGCAATCATTAAACAGCCGGCGACCGTAACGGACGAAGATCATTACTTCGGCGACCGTTTCCAACCGTTAAGGCCATTAAAGGAGCATTCATGGATGAAACTAAGGACGCGAAGACTATAAATATCAAGCTCAATCAACATTTCAACACATCAAATATCCGGCGAGTAACAACCGAAGCAATATTCAAGAACACCTGAAGTGAAGAACCATTATTCTAAGTATCGCTCTCGACGCACGACAACAGCTCTCGACCAGCAGTTCATACTTCGTTTCGTACACGACAAACACCTGTTTTTACGTTCAAACACTTGTACTTTACATTTCGAAGCATTTTCTTCATTTGTATTGTAATCACTGTACGATCGACACCAGTATCCAAGGACATCGCCCCTGATTGGCGACCATAGTGCAGCGACGACACCCCCTGTCGTCCGCAGGTTTTTCCTCGATTGAGGTTTTTCATGCGTCATCAAATCCCTTGTTTCTTTATTTTATTTATCGTCGCACGTCTCGTCGGAAGATTTTTTCTTTAGTTGTTTAAGTCCACATCGACCTTAAGTTGTCCCTTTGGTGCGATTTTTGGCATTAACAGTTTGGCGCCATCCGTGGGACTACATCTAGAGAAAATCCTCGACGAACGTGCATTCTACTAATAGTTTCTTGGAGTTTCTTCTGTTTTCTGTCGCAGGAAAATGGCGGATAAAGGGAATCCAGAACAAGTCGTTATACCAGTACACGCAAGCTTAGAAAATGCACAAAACTCCCCAGCAGCTGTCGATGAGTATCATTTGGAGGAAATCATTCTAGATCAAAGCAAACCCGATCAAAAGATTCTTGTGGGTTCATCCCTTGATCCCCACATTAAAGAAAAACTCATATCCTTTTTGCAGGAGCATGCTGATTGCTTCGCCTGGTCACATGAATATATGGTCGGTATTGACCCCAATGGCATTGCTCATAAGCTTAACGTCGATCCATCGTTCAAACCTATCAAGCAAAAACGTCGCAAGTTCGCTCCTGAAAGAAATAAAGTAATAAATGATGAGGTCGACAACCTCCTCAAGACAGGAAAGATTCGGGAGGTAAAATATCCTGATTGGCTCGCTAACGTCGTGGTCGTAGCCAAGAAGAATGGAAAATGGAGGGTCTGTATCGACTTCACCGACCTCAATAAAGCCTGTCCAAAGGATCCATTCCCGTTACCTCATATTGACGCCATGGTCGATGCAACCGCGGGGCATGAGTTATTAACGTTCATGGACGCCTATTCTGGATACAACCAAATTTTAATGCACGTTGACGACCAAGAGAAAACCTCTTTCATGACGGATCGAGGTATTTATTGTTACAAAGTTATGCATTTCGGACTAAAAAATGCAGGTTCTACCTACCAACGGCTGGTAAACAAGATGTTCAAAGACCATCTTGGAGACACGATGGAGGTATATATCGACGACATGTTAGTGAAGTCGAAGCAAGCGATTGATCACATCGATCACCTCAGGCAATCGTTCGACATCCTCCAGAAATATAACATGAAGCTCAATCCGACGAAATGTTCCTTTGGCGTTAGTGCCGGGAAGTTCCTGGGTTATATGGTCACTCGTCGAGGCATTGAGGCTAACCCCGACCAAATCAAGGCCATCATTGAGATCAAATCTCCTCGAAATTTCAAAGAAGTCCAGAAACTCACCGGTCGAGTAGCAGCTCTAAACAGGTTTATCTCCCGATCTTCAGATAAATGTCATCTATTTT
Organism: Saussurea involucrata; assembly: GCA_033807775.1. Classification (NCBI taxonomy): domain Eukaryota; kingdom Viridiplantae; phylum Streptophyta; class Magnoliopsida; order Asterales; family Asteraceae; genus Saussurea; species Saussurea involucrata. The sequence goes on along the minus strand of CM066321.1, from coordinate 107,565,301 downwards.
ATAATGTCCTCAGGAAAAATAGGGGCTTCGACTGGACCAATGATCATGAGCAAGCCTTGCAAAAACTCAAGGAATACATGGTGTCGCCTCCTCTGTTGTCAAAACCTCACGATCACGAGATCCTACAGTTGTATTTGGCTGTCAGCCCAAATGCAGTAAGTGCTGTTCTGACACGAGAAGATGAAAAACAGCAATTGTCGATCTATTATGTAAGTAAATCACTTTTAGACGCCGAAACCAGGTATTCCTCTATGGAAAAATTACTCTTATCACTAGTCACTGCCGTTAAAAAACTACGTCATTTCTTTGAATCACATCCTATTACTGTCGTGACTAACTTCCCTCTTAAATCTGTCTTGAGAAAACCCGAGTTGACAGGTCGCTTAGCAAAATGGAGTATATATCTAAGCAGTTATGACATCGATTTTAAACCCAGGACCGCGATCAAATCGCAAGCCTTGGCAGATTTTATCGCCGATTTCAGCCCTGAGTTAGAAAAAGAAGCAGAACTCGAAGTGTCCGTTGTGGCGACTCGCGACGACGTACCTTGGATTCTATATGTCGATGGATCATCCAACATTAGAGGCTCTGGACTGGGCGTCGTCTTAAAGTCGCCACAGGGGGGGGGGGGGGGGGAAGATTGTATACTCGGTCCGATGCGACTTCAAAACCACCAATAACGAGGCTGAGTATGAAGCCTTGATCATGGGACTGAATATGGCCCACGACTCGGGGGCAACCGCACTGCATGTCAAAAGCGATTCCCTACTGGTAGTAAATCAGATCAATGGAGAATTCGCAGCCAAGGATTCAAAAATGACAGCATATCTAAGCGTGGCAAAAGAAATTTCCAAAAAATTTAAATCTTTTTCTATTGAACAGATTCCGCGAGACCAGAACACTCAGGCCGACGCATTGGCAAACCTTGGGTCCGCTTTAGTTGAACCAATATTTGATGTTATTCCTATGATTCACCTGGCAACGCCGTCCATTGGAAACGCAGACGTCATCCAGATCGAAGACGAAGAAGATGATTGGTCACGCGACATTCGAAAATAATTCGAAGATTCGGGAGGTAAAATATCCTGATTGGCTCGCTAACGTCGTGGTCGTAGCCAAGAAGAATGGAAAATGGAGGGTCTGTATCGACTTCACCGACCTCAATAAAGCCTGTCCAAAGGATCCATTCCCGTTACCTCATATTGACGCCATGGTCGATGCAACCGCGGGGCATGAGTTATTAACGTTCATGGACGCCTATTTTGGATACAACCAAATTTTAATGCACGTTGACGACCAAGAGAAAACCTCTTTCATGACGGATCGAGGTATTTATTGTTACAAAGTTATGCATTTCGGACTAAAAAATGCAGGTTCTACCTACCAACGGCTGGTAAACAAGATGTTCAAAGACCATCTTGGAGACACGATGGAGGTATATATCGACGACATGTTAGTGAAGTCGAAGCAAGCGATTGATCACATCGATCACCTCAGGCAATCGTTCGACATCCTCCAGAAATATAACATGAAGCTCAATCCGACGAAATGTTCCTTTGGCGTTAGTGCCGGGAAGTTCCTGGGTTATATGGTCACTCGTCGAGGCATTGAGGCTAACCCCGACCAAATCAAGGCCATCATTGAGATCAAATCTCCTCGAAATTTCAAAGAAGTCCAGAAACTCACCGGTCGAGTAGCAGCTCTAAACAGGTTTATCTCCCGATCTTCAGATAAATGTCATCTATTTTATAATGTCCTCAGGAAAAATAGGGGCTTCGACTGGACCAATGATCATGAGAAAGCCTTGCAAAAACTCAAGGAATACATGGCGTCGCCTCCTCTGTTGTCAAAACCTCACGATCACGAGATCCTACAGTTGTATTTGGCTGTCAGCCCAAATGCAGTAAGTGCTGTTCTGACACGAGAAGATGAAAAACAGCAATTGTCGATCTATTATGTAAGTAAATCACTTTTAGACGCCGAAACCAGGTATTCCTCTATGGAAAAATTACTCTTATCACTAGTCACTGCCGCTAAAAAACTACGTCATTTCTTTGAATCACATCCTATTTCTGTCGTGACTAACTTCCCTCTTAAATCTGTCTTGAGAAAACCCGAGTTGACAGGTCGCTTAGCAAAATGGAGTATATATCTAAGCAGTTATGACATCGATTTTAAACCCAGGACCGCGATCAAATCGCAAGCCTTGGCAGATTTTATCGCCGATTTCAGCCCTGAGTTAGAAAAAGAAGCAGAACTCGAAGTGTCCGTTGTGGCGACTCGCGACGACGTACCTTGGATTCTATATGTCGATGGATCATCCAACATTAGAGGCTCTGGACTGGGCGTCGTCTTAAAGTCGCCACAGGGGGGGGGGAAGATTGTATACTCGGTCCGATGCGACTTCAAAACCACCAATAACGAGGCTGAGTATGAAGCCTTGATCATGGGACTGAATATGGCCCACGACTCGGGGGCAACCGCACTGCATGTCAAAAGCGATTCCCTACTGGTAGTAAATCAGATCAATGGAGAATTCGCAGCCAAGGATTCAAAAATGACAGCATATCTAAGTGTGGCAAAAGAAATTTCCAAAAAATTTAAATCTTTTTCTATTGAACAGATTCCGCGAGACCAGAACACTCAGGCCGACGCATTGGCAAACCTTGGGTCCGCTTTAGTTGAACCAATATTTGATGTTATTCCTATGATTCACCTGGCAACGCCGTCCATTGGAAACGCAGACGTCATCCAGATCGAAGACGAAGAAGATGATTGGTCACGCGACATTCGAAATTTCCTCGTGCACGACCAACTCCCCGAAGACAAAATGGAGGCTCGAAAAATCAGATTCAAAGCATCTAAGTACGTCATGATCGAAAATAAGCTTTATCAGCGATCATCGACGGGTTTAAATTTAAGGTGCGTCATCAGCAAAAATCAAGCCCAGAAAATCCTCCAAGAGATGCACGACGGCGAATGAGGTAATCATTCAGGAGGTCGTAGTTTAGCTAATCGTATATCCCGACAAGGATATTTTTGGCCAACACTGCGACAAGACGCCATCAAGTACGTCCAGAGTTGCGACCCCTGTCAACGACACTCAGGTATGTCTCATAAACCCTCGGAACCTTTGCACTCGACGCTTATCTCATGGCCCTTCATGAGGTAGGGAATGGATATCGTCGGCAAGCTGCCACCTGCTCCAGGACAAAAGGTATTCCTCCTCGTACTTACTGATTATTTTTCCAAGTGGGTCGAAGCGGCTGCTTTCTCCCAAATCAGGGATAAAGAAGTCATCTCTTTTATCCAAACTAATATCATATGCAGGTTTGGAATTCCGTCCGAGATTTTCTGCGACAATGGATCCCAATTCATAAGCGACAGGACCCAGCAGTTCTGCGATGACAGGAATATCAAGCTAACAACCTCAACTCCCAGATATCCTCAAGCCAATGGACTTGCGGAATCGAGTAACAAAACTATTATAGCTTCGATCAGGAAGCGGTTGAAGGCTGCAAAGGGAAGATGGGTCGAAGAACTCCCTTCGGTCCTGTGGGCAAATCGCACGACGCCACGCACGTCCACAGGACAAACCCCTTTCTCTCTCGTCTACGGCTGCGAAGCAGTCCTACCGGTCGAGGTCCAACTCCCAACCTCAAGGCACACTTCCATCGAACATAACTTGGTTGATCTAAGTTGCGACCTCGACGCCCTCGAAGAACTCAGAGAATCAGCCTTAATCAGAATGGCGTCGAAGAAGCAAGCGGTCAAACGGTATTTCAAAAAACATGTCAAGGTCAAAGTCTTTCAAGAAGGCGATTATGTTCTTCGCCGAGTGTTCCAAAACACTCAAGAACCCAACGCGGGAAAACTTTCAATCAAGTGGGAAGGCCCGCACCGTATCTCTGAAGTCGTTGGTAAGGAAGCCTATCGACTCCAGACCCTCGACAATCAAGAGATCCCGCGTAGTTGGAATGCGACGCATCTCAAAATATATTTCTTTTAAGATTACTTCTTTCTCATACAAATTGTTACTTGAAAATAAACATCATAGGATCGAAAGATAATTACGGGAACGCACAACATAGATGCCCAAATTCACGAATCGATCGTCTTATCACAGGGGCATCTAAATCTCGACGTACGATTGGTAGGTTTTAATGACCTCTCAATAAAAGTTTCTAAACTTTGAAATTTTTTCATATTCATCGATGATATATATTCATGATTGTCAACACAATTCAAAATGTCTGAGTTATATTCATCATATTGCAAAGAATGCCTAAGTCGCACGATTCTTCGCTCATTTTACAGACGATAACATGTTCACAAAACGAACAGTTATACAAAGACAGACTAAAACTCATTACACACTAATAAGCTCGAGCGTAAACTACATAAAACAAAAAATGTGGAGAAGAGTGTCAGTCGTATGTTCTGCCCGGAGTCTTGACCTTCGAGATCGTGGCAACATCAAAACATGTTAATGCAAGGATCAAACGAGTATGTTAGGAATTGTTTTCCAACTCCTTGCGCCATAATATTCTGAGAATGTGGCTCTTAAGATTAACGTAAAGGCTGGAACATCTGTTCTCTGACGAGTGACCTCCACTCCAATATTGTTCCCATCTTGACACACTTAGTGAAAAGAAACAGAAGCATCTGTCGAATACGAAGGGAACACGTTAGCAAAACATAAAAACGAAAGAACATCGATAACACAAGTTTTGAAAGAAAAACTTACAAGGAACGCCAGTTCGGCTAAACACAGCCCTATCTCTTCAATAGAGATCCTTTGAAAACACTCCTCGGAAACTAAGGGCTGATGTTTCCCCAGATGCGGAAGTGACTTCATCATGACGAGGACGTAGTCAAACGAGAAGGACGGCGACAACGCAAAGCTGATCACCATAAGTTCCTCCTCGTTCTCTCCCGTCTTTACACCCTCGCCCCTGTCGGCTGACGAAAGGGTTGACGTGGCAGAAGACATCGTCGCCAGGTGCGCAGAATACACAGACATCGTGTTCATCGTAACCAACATCGTCAACGATTCGGGTATCGCAACCCTTGATAGATCTCCAACCACCCAAGATTTGAACAAAGTCAAGATTCTAGAGAAGGGCCTCATCAGAAACAGAAAACTTTTAAAGAAAATCTCTAAAGAAAACAACCCATTGTGATCTCTATTTATGTAGGAAATCGCAACAAGTCGAGTCCGCTGATGATCAACACGCGTCCATACCTATCCGAATCTTCGACAGCTGGTAAGCATCATCGTGCGTCAGTATGACGTCACAACTTTTCAACTTCTCGTTCAGTTAAAGGCGAACCGGTCTAGTTCCACGACAACAAGGTAAGTCCCTCAACCCAGGTCACGAGCCTAAGCGTTCGACAAGCAAAATTTAAAACTTAAATTTGACATTCAATTTTCAAATTTTGGGGGCAAACTGTTTGGGCAAAAAATCACGTCGCTCGACCGCGACCAGAACAGGTAAGACATATGATTAAGGACTATATCTTGTATTAAGATAAGGTCTAGACAAAGACCCAGAACACCATCGTCGTCCCTTATAAAAGGTAAGTCGAGAGTTCCTTACGACGCTCGACCATAGCGTCGCCCGATCCGCATGACTGTTATATAAGGACGTGCGACTTCGACCAAAGCTAACGTTAACCATGACCGTTTATTAAGTGTTTAATGCAGGAGTAAAAGTCATTAAGGAGCAACGACTATAACCAACGCAATCATTAAACAGCCGGCGACCGTAACAGACGAAGATCATTACTCCGGCGACCGTTTCCAACCGTTAAGGCCATTAAAGGAGCATTCATGGATGAAGCTAAGGACGCGAAGACTATAAATATCAAGCTCAATCAACATTTCAACACATCAAATATCCGGCGAGTAACAACCGAAGCAATATTCAAGAACACCTGAAGTGAAGAACCATTATTCTAAGTATCGCTCTCGACGCACGACAACAGCTCTCGACCAGCAGTTCATACTTCGTTTCGTACACGATAAACACCTGTTTTTACGTTCAAACACTTGTACTTTACATTTCGAAGCATTTTCTTCATTTGTATTGTAATCACTGTACGATCGACACCAGTATCCAAGGACATCGCCCCTGATTGGCGACCATAGTGCAGCGACGACACCCCCTGTCGTCCGCAGGTTTTTTCCTCGATTGAGGTTTTTCCTGCGTCATCAAATCCCTTGTTTCTTTATTTTATTTATCGTCGCACGTCTCGTCGGAAGATTCTTTCTTTAGTTGTTTAAGTCCACATCGACCTTAAGTTGTCCCTTTGGTGCGATTTTTGGCATTAACAGTTGGCGAGGGAGAAGTCTGCCTTGGCACGTGTTGAAGAGATGTCGGTAAAGCTTGACGATGCCTTGGATCAGTTAGAAACAGTCAGTCACGCGAGGGACGACGTGAATTCTCGTCTGAAGGAGTCCTTCTCTGTGATTGCAAATCAGAGAGAGGAGTTGGACAGGATGCGAGTGTCCTTGGATACGAAGGAGAAAGAGATTGAGGAATCAAAGTCTAAGGTGGCGGCCTTGGAAAAGGAGGTGAAGGGGCTTAAGGAGGGGGCGGCGTCGACCTTTTCCCTCGCTCGCTTGACAGCTAGGGCGGCGATCATGCGACAACATCTGTCGGGAAAGGACCCTTTGGCCCAGGCGTCGGTCGAGCTTGCTTACTTTCTGCAAGAGGTCAAGTCCGCAAGAGATCTCGACTCTGACGACGAGAAGGAGGTCGAAGAGGAAGAGGTGGGAAAGGCCTCGGGAAAAGATGCGACCGATGCTCCTCATGCGACCGACGTTCCTCTTCAGCCTTAGGATCAATTTGTATAACTTCTGCTCGATCGTTAGTGATCGGGTTATCTGATGTAATCGTTCGTTTATGAATGAAATTTACTCTTTTGTTCACACATTTCTTCAATCCATACTATTTGCTAATAAGTATAGTATTAACTTGTAGAATTCGCTAGGTAAACAAGGAATCGTGCGACTTAGGCATCTATTGCAGTTACAAAGACTGGCACACAAGTCTTAAGGTTTTCGTACTTTGAGATCACATTGGCAAGCATAAGTATATGCGATTAAGGAATTCATAACGATTAAGATATAAGTCATGTATCTGAATCGTATTAGAAAACATATGTAATCAATGTGCTCATACAGAACATACAAAATTTTCTAAGTCCAAAAACTTAGATCAGGCGTCTGTCGAGTATTATGATTATATAATTAAATCGTACGATGTTCCTGGATCGTGCATCCATGTGACAGAATAAGCAGGTCATAGACTTGATCATTTGTATCATGCGACGAGATTTAAAGTCATATAGAAGACTTAATAACTAATATCATGCGATCCTGCGTTAAAACGATGTCAGAGGTTGGTCGTTGGCTAACCAACGACCCTCCGATGCTTAAGTCAGTATTCGTCGTTGTAAAAAATCGTATGAAAGAATAGAAATGGGTTTAGAAGACGCACATTTTCTGACGCGTCGTGTCCCAACTTGGGATGTCTTGATTATTGCTACCATCTTGCCCCCTTGTGGAGATTTTAAGAAGATACACTAAATGTCGTCGTGAGTCGCCACAATAGAAGGTCTATTTCCGCGGCTTTAGAGTGGTCTTATAGCAATCACGAGTGACTTTTGGCTCACTTTTTATCTCCTGGATTCCCCACGGCGTAGGTAACTTCTTGATCTGGTGATACGTCGAAGGAACGACTTTCATTTCGTGGATCCATGGTCGACCTAAAATGATGCTATAGGTCGACGCACAATCGATGACGCTGAACTTGGTCTGCTTGTTGATTCCTCTGGCATAGACTGGCAAGACGATCTCTCCAAAGGTACTTGTCGCTTCCCCGTTGAATCCGACCAAGGTCGTCGAGCGTCGGGTGATTTCCGATCGGTCGATTCCCATGGCCTTAACGGTATCAAGGAAGATGACGTTCGCTGAACTGCCTCCATCGACCAGGACTCGTCGGGTTAAACAATTACCAATCGTGAGTTGAATGATCAACCCGTCATGATGTTTCTGATACGAGTCGCCGAGGTCGTCTTGGTCGAACGTGATCTTCATAGCTTCTAACTCTAGATCTTCTTTTGGTCTCGACGAACACGGGATAGGCCAATCGTTAGACGCTTGACTGGCATGACGTTTGGCTGCGGAATACGTAAAGCCGCATACATCAGACCACCAGTGATGCAATTGACGACCTTAGCATGCTCGGGGTCGGCGGTCGAACGTCGCTAGCGGGAGATACGACGTAGTCGATGATATCCTTGAGGTTTCCTTTCGGGACATGATATGCTAGCTCTTTTTTTAGAGCTATGCAATCATCTGTCGCATGACCATGGTCGACATGGAAGTCGCACAACTTTGACTTATCTTTCTTGGCGTCGTCCTAATCGGATTTCTTTGGCCAACGAATGGTTGCCTGGGTGGTTTTCAGCGCTTCGACCAAGTCTTTAGTGGACCCTTTGAATCCATAGGAGGATATCTTGGGGTACTGAGGGAATTTGGTCGCGGTCTTGGCTTCCGCTTTTGTCTTGAACCGGACGTTCAAGATTTGACGCGCGGGCTCTGGCCTGGATACTGCCTTGGTTTTGAACTCTGGCTTCTTCACCCCTAATGACCTCTTGTCGTCGGTATGCTTGCGACGAAAGGTATCATCGTCCTCTACCCTCATATACGCTAAGGTTCGAGCTCGAACATCTTCGAAATTCTCTGGGGGATACTTGGTCAAATCAGTATACAAACCTGAACTGTCGTCCAGACCACGTTTGTAAGCTTCGATCGCGGTCTTGACGTCACAATTGCAGACACTGATCATCTCTGCAATGAACCTGTTGAAATAACTTCGGATATATTCATTAGCCTTTTGCACGACATGATACAGGTCACTGGTCTGCTTCTCCATCTTGCGACTGCTGGCGAACTGCTGGGAGAATTGATTGACCAACTCAGCGAACGACCCGATGGATTTGGGTTTGAGATTGATCAACAATTGAAGGGCAGGACCAGTGAGAGTCGCCCCAAAGCTCTTACACATGCATACTTCTTGATACATGTGTGGGATCGAGAACGTCCACATGAGCTGTTTATACTGCGTGATGTGCTCCGTCGGATCGGTCACCCCTGAATACTTGGGTGTGAAGGCAGGGATGTTGAATTTCTTCGGGACATCGACGGTCGCAATCTTATCGACGAAAGGCGATGCTTGATATCCTGAGCGTGGCTCGACGTCGACGGGCACGGTTGCCCCGGGTAGCTTAGCGAGTATGGACAGAACACGCTCGTTCTGATCTTCTAGCATCTTTAATCGCTGGGCGACGGGATCATTAGGATCGGGATTAGCACCTGCCAGGGGATCAACTCCTGAACTGGTGCCGTTGCCATATGACGAACCATTGGCGTCTCCGTTGAAAGAGATTGAATATGGCTGTGACCCATTCTGAAACGGCTGCGATCCATTCTGAAACGGCTGCGATCCATTATTCATGGGTGGCGGTCTCAGATGCTGAGGAGGAACTGTCCCGAACTGGGGATTTGGATTGAATGCCCCCGGTTGCTGATTTTGCATGAATGGACCTGGGTGCTGGTTTTGAATGAATGGTCCTGGTCTTGGATTCTGCATGAAAGGAGCGGACCCTGGATTTTGCCCGTGCGATCCTTGACCCGGATTCTGAATGAATGGTCTAGGACCGCTCTGGCCAAACGATCCTGGATCTGGATTTTGGACGAATGGCCTAGGACCGCTCTGAGGCCCGAAGGGATTTCTTAGCCGCGCGATTTCCTCAGCTGCTCTTCGACTTTGCTCAGCCATGGCATTAATTTGATTACGCGCAACTTCTAACTCCTGATACATTTGGGCAATGAAATGCTCTTGATTTCCAGGGGCGGCCATTTTCCTGAAACAGAAAACAAAAGAGACTGCAAGAAACCGTTAGTAGGACGCACGTTTGTCAAAGATTTTCTCTAGATGGGGCCCCACGGTGGGAGCCAAACTGTTAATGCCAAAAATCCACACAAGTACAACTTGAGGTTGATTGTGGAGCTTAACAACTAAAGAAAGAAATCTTACGACAAAGCGTGCGACAAGGACAAAAAATTGTAAAGAGACAGAGATTTTGATGACGCGGGAAAAACCTCAACGAGGAAAAAACTCACGGACGACCGTGGAAGCCGTCGCTGCACTATGGTCGCCAAATAGGGGCGATGTCCTTTGTTTCAGGTGTCGATCGTACAATGATTACAATACAAATGACTTGAAATGTAATAATAACAAGTGTATCGAATGTAAAACTAGTGTGTCGTGTGCTAAAACTCTTGGTCGAGAGTGTGAGTCGTGCGTCGAGAGCGATCACTGGAGAGAAATTCCTTTGCTTCGGATGTTCTTGAGTACGCAGTGTGATTCTTGAGTTTGCTGGTTTTAGATGATCTGCAAATGATAGCTTTGTCTTTGTATTTATAGTCTTCGAGTGCTTTAATGACTTCATGATTTCTTCTAGTAACGGTCGTACCGGTCATCGTTGTTTTAATGCTCATAACTGCTCTGTCGGTTTCGTCCGTTGGCTATGAATGATGTTGACCTGCATTGAATGATGAAAACGTAACAGAAATGTCACGTGTTAGTTGGTCGAGGTCGTATGTTTCTACACGACGGTCGAGTGTCGAGAGGTACTTTCGACTATGGCTTCGGTCTAAGGACAAAGTGTTGACGATTTAACTTTGTTACAAGAGAAGTGTAATAAATGTTTTTAACGTCTCGGTCGTGGTCGAAGCTGGTGGATTTTTACCCAAACAGACCAGCCGGGCCGATCAGGCGGCCTAAGGCACGTGACCAGACACCATTGGAAGTAGGTCGGGCGACTTTTGGTGCGACTCAAGTCACCCCACATTTTTAACCCGATTTTTAGGTTCTTCTTCCCCATTTCTCATCCATTTTCATTCTACTCTTCCATGGCGAATTTTGGAAAATTAGGGTCGATTTTTGGGAAGTTTTGAAGCAAATGGAGAGTGGGTATTAAAGATTAAAGATGTATGGAAGGAGATGCATAGTTTTGATAATGTAAGCTTCTTCTGGGTATTATGAACTTTATGTCACCACAAGAAATAAGGGTTTTAGCAACGACTTTTTTCGTCGCTAAATGTCGATATATCCCTGAAATCGATTTACATAAATGACTTGTCGTCGTTGTAGCTTGTAAATGAAATGTTTCGTCGCTAAAAGCCCGTCGTTGAAACTCACTTTTCGTGTAGTGTGTTTAGAATTTTTGAAGTTTATGTATATATTTCGTGTCTTTAGGTTTGAATATCGTTTTTGAGGAGTTCTTAGGGATGTTTGTTTGTGGACCTTGAGTCTGCACCATTGGAAGCTAAGGATTAGGTTTGGAACCTAGGTTTAGCTTGACCTAACAAGGTGAGTTCAAGTTGCCTTGTGAAAACTATGTACATGTCAAAAATCTATTTTAGAATTTTAAAAAATGTTTTACTTGATTTTTATCAAATGTGTTGTTTATTTGATGAGTTTTGAATTTTTGGCACTTGCGAGGTTATAAATTTTGTGAAAAGCCCATATATGGACTTTTTTTGGATATTTTGATGAATAAATCATATTAGTATGTTATTTGATGATTTATTGTATAAAATGGAGGTCCTTTGATGAAAATGCACTTTTGGTGCATTTGGTTTTATAAACCATATTGAAAATGATAATGATGATTTTTTTAGTTAATCAAACCTTTGTAGCATGTATTAGCATAAACATTTATTTAATATGTTTTATTTCATATGTTGACTTTTATGTGGGAGTCAAATTGAGTTATTGAGCTTTTGGCTCAATTTTGACTTAGATGAGTCTTGGGGACATTTGTCCGGTTTAGTTTGCTCTTTATTTAGCTTTTGAATTTATATGCATTGAAAATCTTTATTTGAAATGTTACATGATTTGAGTGCATGGTCATTCATTTGGGGTCATGTAATTTAGACTGTAATGCAATGGATCCATATGTATAGAAGTTCGTTTTGGGTGGGATGAACATTCCGATAAATGTAACGTGAAATAGGCATTGGGCCTCTATAGGCAATAAGGCGTGGACTATTTGAGTCAGGCATAGGCCATTGAACAATAAAATGTAATTGTGAACGAGCTTAACTAGGATTTTTGGAGATTTCTGAGTATAGACCTAGTGTTGTTGAACATGGTGACTATTCAAGCAATAGACATGGAGTTGTTGAGCTTGTTAACTATAGACCCGGAAATGTTGATGTTAACGAATGTATAATCCGTAAGTGACGCTCATATAACATAGATATATGACATACTTTTGTGTTCTGTCAAATTCAATGGAACCAAGTCTCTAATAGAAGAAGATATTCTTAATATTCTGTAAATCCCTTCCTTGTATTATTGATCTGTATCAATCTCCTATTTCTAGAATAGATTGTTTCCTTGTATTGATGATACTCTTGTACTTATAAATTAGATGCTCTGCTTTCATGGGAGGGCACAGAAGAAATAAACACATATATGGTATCAGAGCTTCCTTTCTCTTCACTCTAAATTGCTACGGCATCCCCACCATCTCTTCTCCTCCATACAGCACCTGTCCAAAACCCTCCTTATGGCCAATGGTATTGAACAAACTCCTCCAGCGCCCAAAAACCCTCTTCATCCGGTTTATACCGTCACCAATATACAACATAAAGTCCGAGTTCTCAACGGAACCAAGGTCACCTACTCATCCTGGGTAAAGCTTTTTAAGCTTCACGCCCGTGGATACAAGGTCCTCCACCATATCGACGGCACCCCACCACCAACTACGACGGACCCAACGTTTGAATCTTGGAATGAAGTCGATGCTCACGTTCTACAATTGATATATGGTACTCTCTCTGATGACCTCCTGGTTCGTGTGTTGGAACCCGAGTCCACGGCCTACGAGGCTTGGACACGCCTCAAAAACCTCTTTCACAACAACAAGGGTTCTCGTGCTGCTGCCCTTGAACACGAGTTCAATACCCTCACACTCAAGTCAATGCCATCTCTCGATGCCTATTGTCAGCGCCTCAAAGACCCTGCTGATCAATTAAACGATGTTGATTGTAATGTCAATGACCAACGCCTTGTCCTTCAATTGGTTCGTGGTCTGCCTTTAGAGTTCGACACCACCGCTGCCTTTATCAACCAGAGTCTGCCTAGCTTTGACACCGCCCGAAGCATGCTCCAACTCGAGCAACAACGTCACTTGGCACGTGATGGTATCAAACCCCACTCTACGTTTGTTGCTACTCACTCAAGTCCCTCGAACAACCAACGACCCCCGCCACGAACCAACAGTCAACGTGGCTCCAGCAGCAATTATCGGCGAGGAGGCCGCTCTCCACATGGTCGCGGTGGTAGTGCTCCGCCCCATGGCAGCAACCGACACTACAACAGATCCGGACACTCTCAAACCCGCCAACCGTTCCCGTCTCCACAATGGCTGCAAAATCCATGGCCAAACGGGTGGTCCGTTCCTCCCTGCCCATATCCAACGCAACCAGGCTGGACTACCCCATGGCAAACTGGTCCTCGAGGCCAACCCGTTCAACAGTCGCTCCTTGGACCCCACCATCTCAGCAGCATAACTGCCAAGGTCAGGCCCATCTTACCTCCCTCAATGCTTTGGAGCCAACTGACTTGGGCCATGCTTTCCAAGCCATGACTCTCAACCCACCTACCGACAATCAATGGTACATGGACACCGGGGCTTCGTCTCACGTTTCTTCCAATCCAGGTAACATTATGGTTCCCTGTAATACTAGTATTCAATCTATATGTGTTGGCAACGGTGCTTCAATATCGGTTCACGGATCGGGCTCCTCCACCCTCCCTACACCCCACTGTCCTCTTCACCTTCAACACATCCTATACACTCCACATATTATCAAAAATATTATATCCGTCCGCCAATTTACTAAAGATAACCACGTCTCTATTGAATTTGACTCTAATGGTTTCTCTGTGAAGGACCTCAAGACTGGGACAACTCTTTTACGGAGCAATAGTGTTGGCGACCTCTAACCCGTGTGCGTTTCATCGGTCTCCCTAGTTGTCTCCTCACACAACTTATGGCACAACCGCCTAGGCCATCCCGACTCACCTATCATGGATTACCTTCGTATTAATTTTCTTATTTCTTGTAATAAGTTTAGCCAAAACATTTTATGTCATTTCTGTCAAATCGGTAAACATAAACGTCTTCCTTTCTATGATTCTACTTCTGTTACGTTGGCACCATTTGATATTATACATGGCGATTTATGGACTTCTCCCGTGTTAAGCAAGACTGGTTACAAATATTATCTTATACTCATTGATAATTTCTCACAATTTGTTTGGGTATATCCATTAAAATATAAATCGGAAACATTATCTAAATTTACCCAATTTTGTTCATACGTTCACACACAATTCCAAAAATGTGTTAAAAGTTTTCAATGTGACATGGGTGGCGAATTTGACAACAACACATTCAAAAACTTTGCAAACCAATACGGCCTCACTTTTCGCTTCTCGTGTCCCTACACCTCACCTCAAAATGGCAAAGCCGAACGTATGATTTGTCGCCTAAACGAAATCCTCCTCACGCTCCTCTTTCATGCAGCAATTCCACCCGACTTTTGGCTTGACGCCCTTCATACTGCCACCTACCTTCACAACATCCTACCCACCAAAATACTCCAATTCCGCTCACCCACATCCGCTTTATTTCTCAAAAATCCAACCTACGATCATCTCCGTGTTTTTGGGTGTGCCTGTTACCCAAATATTCCCGCCACTCGTAACCAAAAACTCAACCCTTGATCATCCCGTTGTGTCTTCCTAGGGTATCCTGCTAACTACCGTGGTTACCGGTGCCTTGACCTCACCACATGCAGGGTCATTCTTTCCCGTCATGTCACATTTGATGAACAAGTTTTCACGTTTACGGAAATCGCTCGCCAACCTGAAAACGCTTACTTGTTTCTCGATCACAACTCCAATACCCACTCACCCTCTTTATTTGATTCTTTCGGCCTAAATCCTATCACACCATCACCACAACCCACCCCTTCACAACCAAACCCAAATGAACCAGACCCACAATACACCACTACACATACCAATCCGCCTCATACATATATCCCCCCACTACCACCTGTTACCCCCTCCCAAACGTCACCCGCATCGTCTCTCCCACCTACTAACCGCTCAAACCATCCCATGATAACCCGCGCCCAACATGGGATCTTTAAACCTCGCATACCACTAAACCTCCATGTTACCTCCAAACCACGCATCTCCCCTCTTCCCAAATCCTACCTTGATGCCCTTCGTGATCCGAATTGGACCGTTGCCATGCATGATGAGTATCGTGCATTACAGGATAATCACACTTGGGAGTTGGTGCCTCGACCACCCGATGCTCACATCATTCGATGCATGTGGTTGTATCGCCACAAGTTTCATTCAGATGGCTCTTTGCAAAGGTACAAGGCACGTTTAGTTGTTAATGGAAAATCTCAACAAGTCGGCATTGACTGTGACGAGACTTTCAGCCCGGTAGTTAAACCCACCACTATCCGCACGGTTCTTAGTCTCGCCATTTCACGGTCTTGGCCAATCCACCAGTTGGACGTCAAGAACGCGTTTCTCCACGGAGACCTTGCTGAGACAGTCTATATGTACCAACCCCCTGGCTTTACCGATCCAGAAAGGCCTAAGCACGTTTGCCGACTTCGTAAATCACTATATGGCCTAAAACAGGCACCACACGCGTGGTACCAATGTTTTGCCTCGTTCGTCCTCTCCCAAGGTTTTCGATCAAGTCTATGTGATGCCTCGCTATTTATCTATCGCCAGGGTACTCATACTGCTTACCTGTTATTGTATGTTGATGATATTATACTAACGGCCTCGAGCTCGACTCTCTTGTCTACGATTATTGCCACTTTGTCTCGTGAGTTTGCCATGACAGATCTCGGTTCTCTTCACCATTTTCTCGGAATCACCGTCACTCGTGGTCAACGCGGCTTGTTCCTATCCCAAAGCCAGTATGCTCGAGATATCCTTACCCGAGCAAACATGGCCTCTTGCAAACCGACGACCACCCCCGTTGACACGTCATCTAAGCTCAGTGCCTCGGAAGGACCTCCGGTTAAGGATGTCACTCTCTACTGTAGCTTGGCAGGAGCCCTTCAGTACCTCACTTTCACCCGACCGGATATTACATATGTTGTCCAGCAAATCTGCCTTTTCATGCACGCCCCTCGCGAGCCTCATTTCAACTTTCTCAAGCGAGTTTTACGCTACTTCAAGGGTACCTTGGATCATGGTCTTTATTTGTCAGCCGCCACATCTTCACATTCGTTGACTGCCTATTCTGATGCGAATTGGGCCTGTTGTCCCGACTCCCGTCGCTCGACCTCCGGTTACTGCGTGTTTTTAGGAAACAAGGTCATCTAAACGACAGGCTACTGTATCCCGCTCAAGTGCCGAGGCCGAATATCGAGGGGTCGCGAACGCAGTTGCCGAAACAAGTTGGCTACGCAACCTTCTCCTTGAGCTCCACTCACCGGTCAAGCAAGCCACCTTAGTCTATTGTGACAACGTCTCGGCCATCTACCTTTCAGGAAATCCGGTTCAGCACCAACGAACCAAACATGTCGAAATCGACATCCATTTCGTTCGTGAACAAGTTCGCATCGGCGCAATTCGCGTTCTACACGTGCCCACCGAACATCAATTTGCAGACATCTTCACCAAAGGTCTACCGCGCCACCTGTTCACCCGCTTTCGTTCCAGCCTGAGCGTCCGCCCTCCTCCCGGTCCGTCTGAGGGGGCATAATAGAAGAAGATATTCTTAATATTCTGTAAATCCCTTCCTTGTATTATTGATCTGTATCAATCTCCTATTTCTAGAATAGATTGTTTCCTTGTATTGATGATACTCTTGTACTTGTAAATTAGATGCTCTGCTTTCATGGGAGGGCACAGAAGAAATAAACATTTATAGTACTCTCCCCCGTCACCGAAAAGTGAGTTTCGGATATGTTGTTTTAGATATCTTATTTTGCATACGAAGAGTATCCACGATTTGACGTTTCCGATGATGTTTATTGTTTATATTTGATTGTTTTGGGATACTTGAATTTTATTCATGTATTGTGTGAGTAATTGGTTTGATTTCGTGTTTTAAATTAGTAATTCGGTTACCGAGATTTCAGTTTGAAAATGGTAGGTTTTGAGAAAGAGATTGCTTTAGTTATCTATTTTAATACATTTTGTTTTGAAATTGTGATTTAAATAGCATTATTTCAGTTTTACCATTTAATTTATATTAAATATGAAATTTTTTGGACTCACTAGACTTCAAGTCTAACTCTCTTTATTTGTCGGCATGTGCATCACGTCATTGTTGGGAAATGATACTAACTACATCGTAAAGAATTGAGTGTTAGTTAGATGCAGAAGAAAGATATAGCTATTGGGTGATGTCTTTGTACCTTGGAATTAACAAGTTTTAGTAACAAACATCCCTATTTTACTTCTTGTATAAGATTTGATTTATAATTTTGAAGTTAAAAGAGAAGATAGACTATGGTGGCCAGGAAGTGCTTAAAGTAATTAGCTTTGTTAAATCAATAATACCCTATAATTAACAGACTTTGTATATCCCTCAATGTGGGGGTTAATTACCATCTAATCTATTCTAATCGCAAGTAACATGAGGGCTGGTATCAATAAATTTTCCTTTAGCATTTTTGCAGTAAGCAAATACATCGTCTCCGGTGATTCCAACTCCGTTTGTTTCGATTCCGGTACACTTATACCTCCCGCTGCAATTAAAAATAATCCCCTTCACTGTCGCTGAAGACCCGTATATATTCTCATACGTCACATCGCTCACTTCTACTGCCGGTGCCGACGGCTAAAATAACATAATTAAACTCAATTAATATCACCACTAATTAAGATATATACATCCAAAGGAACAAGTGTTGTTACAAGACTTACGTACCGGTGAAGGGCAAACAGCAGTTTCAGAATTACTACAGTAATGTTGATCAATTATGATCGGATTCTCAACGTTTACCAGATGAATTTCTCGATATACAATCCCCTTTGCGTACCCCGTTCCATACTACGATACATAAAACGGATAAGTTAACATCAAACGATATAGAAAAAGTTGTGCGTTAAGTAAAATTTAAGTTTACTGGTACTGTCTTGATCCGTAACCCGTTCTGTGCTCCTGTGATGTTACAATTTTCTACTCGTATTTTTTCGACTGTGTCATGACCACCCTTTTCCCCTAGGCTTCCAATACTGCAAAAACACATTCATCGAGTGAATGATATAAAAATATGTTTTTACATGATATTTTTTCATCAAATGCTAAGCTTTAAGATATTTTGTTTCACATTAATTTGTTTCATATTTCACATGGTTTTGTTTCACCATGTGAATATACTTTTTGAGTGTGTTTTTTATTTCAGTAGGTGAATCAAATTGTTTTCCACATGTAATCTTTTCACAAGATGAACACGAACACATATGATTAATATATCTTAAATCATAGGTTTTGATGAAAAAATTATGTAAAAAAATGTTTTTATATTGATTCTCACGGATTTGTAACATATTTGTTGTTCTTTGATTATAGTCCTATATAATTAAGCATATATACTACCTTATGCCATGACCAGGTCCACAAAACACGCCCGTTACATTCAAATCGTAGACGCCACCATTAATAGCCACACAATCATCACCTGTTTAAGTATGAATCATAACAATCGATTAAAAAGTTATTTGATGGTCTATATGTTTAGCTGATACGAGACTCCAACAATCTTGATTATCGTACCGGTTTGAATATTAGAGTCATGGATATTAACATGCGATGATTGGCTGATGTCAATCCCATCGGTATTGGGGCTGTCTTTGGGTGCTGAAATCCGAAGATCTCCAACATCTACGTCTTCACAAGCGTTAATGCTTATATGCAGCTTCGGGCTGTTAATGTGTGTTGTACCTTTCAGTCGAAGGCCATCGCAAGCATGAAAATGTAAAGCCTATATGATATATTCATGTTTACAAGTTAGTTTTCTGAATATATGTCGACCATTTTAATGCTTTAACGAAAAAACCACACATCTTACAGAGGGGCGATGGCAAGTTTTTGTTGATGCCTGCAAAAAAATAACAAATTGAGTTTGAAGGTTTTTATGTTTTTCGTAAATAATAAATAGAACCCGGTTTTCTTGTTAACCCGGTTTTATAATGGGGTTGGATTTGACTTTCTGTAGTAGTGTTAACCTCTTCGTGTCCCCACCAGATCGAGCCTTGGCCATCAAATTGCCCAGGTCCATCGATCACGAGTCGTTTCACTGATGAGAAATATATCCAATAGTGTTTCTCGGCACAATTATTCCATCCATCCAACGACTTCGGTGCAGTCAGATCGCCCAAAAGCTACAATGACATTAATCAAAATTTTGTGTTAGGATATGCGAAAACCTTTGAATCTCTCTAGCCAATATGAACTCCTAACATGGTTCCATAAATAGAGGCTAGATGTGCCCCTCAAGAATGAAGGTGAAAAAATGTGTTCGAGTATGGAATATCCCATTTGCCCATGTTCGAATCCAGACGTACACAATAATAGTGGTCACTGAGTTTAATCAAGGTTGATGTCTTGCAGTCATAATTTGTCAAGGGACAAGGGATTAGTCTAGGACACCCTTAAAAAAATGTGTCCCTATAGGTGGTACTAGACCATGTTTATGGCTCTGATATCATGTCAGATTATTAAAGAACTTTTTTTAATAGAACTCTTATAGAGAAATTAATTAAGGGAAGGTTCCTACTTATATACCAGTATGATGGTTCATTTCTAGCCGATGTAGGAGTCAACTTTGTAATTTAACATCACAAAGCATTAATTAACTTTTCATCGAGTCTGAGTTTACCTTAATATGTACCGTAGGAGAATTACATGGGCCATTGAATGCCACCGGGCTTATCAAAAACGTCTTCCCTGAAGGTATGATCAACGCTGCTGGGTGTGATGACTTATCTTTACATAAATCATCCCATGCTTGAACAAACGCCTGCAACGCTAAACATAATTAGAAGCCAATTGATTCACTCGAGATTAACACTACTAGACGAAAGACTTTTACCTACAAACTTTTCCCCGAGAAATATGTTGCTAAAGGGTGATTCGTCACAAAACCGTCACAAAAGTTGGTGGGTAAATTTTTTGTAGGTAACGCAAATCAGTGAGTGACAGATTACCCAGGGATTCTCCGTGTGATCCATGGGTATTTTCTCGAAAAACATCAGATTCTACCGAACCATTGGAATTTTCTAGCTAGGTGATCCATGGATAATCACCGATGAAATTTTTCAAAGTAAATTTGAAGGTAAAAGTCGTTTGTTTTGTAATGATTCTTTTGCATGATTAATTTACGTACCTTGGAGTCATCTGTATTCCCATCTCCCTTTGCACCATAAGATGTTACATTGAAATCGGTCGCATTTGCGGTTCTTGGACCAAACGCAATATAACACAAACTCAAAACAAATATGGTCAAAAACTCCTGCAAAAAGGGAAGGTGAACAACAACAATAAGTTTAGTAAATTGAACATGTTATGGAAAAGGGTTTGTGCTACCCTTCCACTATCCTGATTCCGTTTTTCTAGCTTCTTGCTAGCGTTTTTATGAAATCTGATTGTTGTTTAAAAAAAATTATGAAAGATATAAATTATGGTGTTTTAGGACAAGGTAAGTGGGGCCAGATTTGAACACAAAATTTTATTGTAAAAATTCCACCCTTACTCTTACCATTCCTATGAAAACCATGGAAGCTGGTAATTAACTCTGTTGGATTGAGATGTTTTTTTGTAATCCCCCTCATTTCGATTACAATATATATATATATATATATATATATATATTGCAAGAAAGTATTATAGTATGTGTGTGCACGTGTAGATTTTCTGTGTGTATGTGTGAAGATTAAGATTATTTTTTTCAAAATAACTACATCATTTGCGTTGTTTACTACTTCATATATCACGAAATAAATGTAATATTTGACTTGATCTTATAATATCTTAAAATTCTTTAATAAATATAACCTTTTGCATCCATAGTAAATACACATGATTTCTTTTCTTAAAAAGATATATATTTTCTATTTCAGTTGGTCAAAAAATTTGTTAGGTATTTAATTAATATAATATACTAATGTAAATTAACTTTTTTTACCAATTTAGTAATAATTAATTGAAATTAATTAATAATTTTTATTGTAGTACCAAATTCTAATCATAGAATATTTTGAATATTTCATCCATAGTTACTTTTTAGGGAATTCTATGTTTTGTTGTTCAATATATATATATATATATATATATATATATAGAGAGAGAGGGCAGATTCAAATGAGAAGCTAAATCTTATGCGAGAATACGAGAAGTGTGATATCATATATGATACACAAGCTTAATCATATATGATTAAATACATGTTAGATTACAATACATAGACGTTTAATCATATATCATTAAACACACCCACAAACCAAGTAATCATATATGTATCACATTTCTCGCATTCTCACATAATATATATATATATATTACTTTTTTTGGACAAATAAAGTATATATACGTTTAAACCGGAAGCCTCAACTAATGTTGACATTTTTTTCTAGATTCATGTCGATATCTATGGATCACTTGAAAAGTTGTCACACACATTTTGGATCTATGGATCTTCAAGATTTAATCTTGATCATATGAAATGTTTTTTTACATATTAAAAGTTGATAAAATTAAATGCATCATTTTTGTAGACTCTTTTTTTTTATTAAACTACTAATATTAAACGTTGATAAACTTAAATGCATAATATTTTTATCAATCTTTTGACCAATATTTTTCATATTATTTAGATTATCCGATTAATATACGTTAGGTAGAACCATTGGTCTTTCATTCCCACATTCAAACTTTTTTTAACAATTTATTAAGAAGAATTAACGTCAGTACAAAAAACAAGAACCCATTGCGAGGTGCAACACACATCCAATGAGGTTTATTGGGCGGTATTTCGAAAGAGAAAGAGTCATTAGATTGATATTCATTCATTTATCTTCCGCAAATGTAAGATTTGATCTAGGAACGAATCATATGGTATTTTGTATCGGAAATTTTTTGGATGTTTTAGTTTGTGCATATATATATCTTCTTCGTAATGTGCTAAAGTCGATGGAGATCGAGATGTGCTTAATAAATAATGTTAGAATCGATGCGTGAATCAACAGATGAATCAAAGATGTAATCGAGAGAGTGAGATGGCTGGAACGGCCGATGTTTTCTATTATCAGAGAGAGTGATTACAATTGATTAATTAGACAACAAACCCTAAGAGAGCTATATATACTATGTAAGTTACAAGTAATTACAGAATCAACCCTGAACTATACATATTGACAATAATACTCTAACACCCCCCCCCCCCCCCCCGAAAGATGAGTTTTGGTGAAGATGTCTGCTGTCTGATCAATGGTTGAGATTGGGAGAAGTCGAACGGTCTTGCGGAGAACATGTTGGCGGGTGAAGTGACAGTCAATTTCGATGTGCTTTGTGCGCTCATGAAAGACATCATTGTGAGCAATCTGAATAGCACTGTTGTTATCACACCACAATGGTGTAGGGGAAAACTGATGAGCACCCATATCAGATAATAACCAACATAGCCATACAAGTTCTTGTGTAGTGTCAGCCAAGGCTCAATATTCAGCTTCAGTACTAGATCGAGCTGTCAGAGATTGTTTCTTGCTGCGCCAGGAAATAAGAGAGTCTCCAAGGAAGAAACAATATCCAGTGGTTGAACGACGATCAGTTATGTCTCCATCCCAGTCAGCATCGAAAAAGGCACGAAGAGTTAAGGACGATGTGGACGAGAAGTGGAGTCCATGAAACATTGTCCCTTTAAGATACCGAAGGATACGAAGGACTGCGACATAGTGATCGGAGCACGGAGCAGCCATGAACTGGCTGACAATATGAACTGCAAAGGTAAGATCTGGTCGAGTAACAGTCAGATAGACCAGAGAACCAACTAGTTGACGGTACCATGTTGGGTCCCGCAGTGGGGTTCCAGCATTGGGAGCAAGGTGCAGGTTTTGCTCAATTGGTGTAGATGTAACTTTGTTGTCCGTGATCCCAGCTTTGGACAACAGGTCTGAAATGTACTTGGCTTGACAGAGATAGATGCCAGAAGAGTCTGACAGAACTTCAAGGCCAAGGAAGTAGTGTAGCTTACCAAGATCTTTCATCTCAAAGCATGAGCTGAGAGATTGTTTGAGATGAGTGATACCTGTAGAGTCACTGCCGGTAATGATCATATCATCAACATACAACAGAAGTAAGATAGTACCTGCGGCAGTGGTCCGAGTAAACAAGTCAGAATCATAATTACTTGAAGAAAACCCCAATGAGATGATGGTATTGCTAAATTTTTCAAACCAAGCTCGAGGAGCTTGTTTGAGGCCATAGAGGGCTTTGCGAAGTCGACATACATTACCCTGACGAAAGGTCACACCTGGATGGAGTCGCATGTAGACTTCCTCTTCGAGTTCGCCATTTAGAAAAGCATTCTTAACATCCATCTGATAAAGTGGCCATCTCTTGGTGGCAACTATGGCTAGAAGACTACGAACCGAGGTGATCCGAGCCACAGGAGCAAACGTTTCCTCATAGTCAATACCATATTCTTGATTGAAGCCTTTTGCCACAAGACGTGCTTTGTAACGATCAATAGAGCCATCGGCCTTAGTTTTGATTTTGAAAACCCATTTGCAACCAACGGGTGACTTGCCCGGTGGTAGAGGAACAAACTCCCATGTATTGGCTTTGTCAAGAGCCTGAAGTTCCTCAGTCATAGCTTGCTGCCAAACAGGGTTAGAAGCGGCTTCCTTGTAGGAAGTGGGTTCATGGTTGGACAGCAAAGTAGCATACACATGATAATCACGAAGGTGAGAAGGAACTTGTCTTACCCGATCGGAGCGTCGTACTTCATCTTGTGGTTGAGAGGAGCTAGGATCCATAGACTCAGCAGATGGCTCAGAAGTAGTCATTGGAGATGGTGCAGATGATTGATCATGATTAGATGACACAGATGGGCCAGGTGAAAGTTCAGATGAGTCAGGTGAAGATTCAGATTGAGAAGAGGCGGAAGAAGGTGGAACAAATGGTGAGGAGAGTATGGGATCTAATTGGAGTGAGTCCAATGGGATAGACGTGTCAGTGAAGAAGGAAGTAGAAGGAGTAGGTGTGTCCTGAAATTTAGACACGGTAGAGAAGGGAAGATGTTCCCAGAATGTGACATGACGGGTTATACGAAGTCTCTTAGAGACTGGATCACAACAACGATAACCTTTATGTTCAATTCCATAGCCAAGGAAGCAGCATAATCGAGAACGAGGTTCGAGTTTGGTGTGTTCATGAGATTGCAGCTGAACAAAACATGCACAACCCCACACTTTGAGAAGTTCATATGCAGGGGAGACTCCATAGAGTACTTCATACAGAGACTTTTGATTAAGAATGGGAGTCGGGTGTCGATTGATGGTGTAGACAGCCATGAAGGCTGCTTCACCCCAAAAACGTTCTGGACATTTGGCTGAGATCAATAGAGTACGGACAGTATCAAGGATGTGACGGTGTTTGCGTTCTGCACGACCATTTTGTGGAGAGGTGTCGGGACAGGTGTACTGAGAAAGAGTACCCTGAGATTGAAGAAAAGAGAGGAGAGACGATTCTTTGTATTCCATAGCATTATCTGCTCAAAGAATCTTTATGGGCTTGGAAAATTGGGTTAGAATCATACGGGCGAAAGTAATATAAATTTTAGGTAGTTCTGGACGGTTTTTCATGAGATAAATCCATGTAAAACGAGTGTGATCATCAATAAAAATGACAAAATATCGAGCACCTCCCATAGATGGGTGTGGTGCTGGTCCCTATACATCAGAATGAATAAGATCAAATGGAGAAGCAGATTGGAATTCATTAACTTGAAAAGGTAAAGCATGATGTTTGCCAAGTTGACAAGATAAACAAGAAACATTTTCAGAGGAAGTGTTCCCTAGCAATCCTGAACTAGCTAACACTTTTATTCTAGCTAAAGATAAAT
This sequence comes from Saussurea involucrata, assembly GCA_033807775.1. NCBI lineage: Eukaryota > Viridiplantae > Streptophyta > Magnoliopsida > Asterales > Asteraceae > Saussurea > Saussurea involucrata. The sequence goes on along the minus strand of CM066321.1, from coordinate 107,540,034 downwards.
GGCCTAAGTGCGCATGCCATAATTCAAAAGATAGAGTACTGGAAACTGAAGCAGCAAAATTTGATGAAGGTAAGGGAAGATGGAGGTAGACCACTTCAATCATCCGACCAACTTTACGGCCTACTCCAAGGATCTGCTTGGTCTTTGGATCCTGCACAACACAACCAGAAGGGTGAAATAAGACGATTAGACCGGCTTCCATAAGCTGAGTGATAGAAATCAGACCCAGAGATAAGTTAGGTATGTGCAGCACATCAGGCAATTGAATGTTGGGGGTAGAGATAGTCCCACTGAAGGATACCGGTAAACGAGTATCATTAGCAGTACGGACTGATGAAAACATGCTGGAAGTTTGTTTAGAAACAAACCCATCAGCCTTAGGTGTCATGTGATTACAACATCCAGAGTCAAATAGCCAAGGGTTACCTGATGCAGAGGTATTGCATTGAGAATTCATACCCATAGAACCTGTCATGATTTGCTCCATGAGCTCTTGGTTTCGGCGCATGAGTTCCATAAGATCAGGCGTTGAATTGTTGCTATGCTGTGCCGGAATTGCTGGCGACGGAGAATCCTGAGTGATTGAACCAGCAATTGATTGAGGCTTGGACTGTTGCTTTTGGTTACCAGAGTTCCTTGGGTGTTTTGGGCAATCAGATCCATAGTGACGTGGTTGTGTGATCCCACACCAGCGACATTTACGAACTGGGCAGTTGAGGAGAAGATGGGAAGTAGAATGACAGAATGTGCATTCACTGTTGTTTCCCTTGCCCGCAGATTTAGACTGGTCATTGGTGCCCCATTTTCCTTTTGCCTTTCCAGAGCTGGAAGTGTAGAGCACAGTATCTGATGATAGTGGAAAACGTTGTTGAAGACGATTTTCTTCACTCATCAGTTCAGTAATGGCTTCTTCAAGAGTAGGTAGTGGATGCCTATGTAGAAGTGATATTGATGGGATAAGCATGTAGAAGTGTACCGATTGGCAAGAAAATCCCACAGACCTTTTGCGGTTGTATAGCCAAGAAATTGCTGATTTATCTCAGTAGTTGTAGAAGCATTTATGAACCCGAGGATACGAGTGTTTGCGATATCCCAATCATTCATACGCTTTGCAAAGTCAACTGCACTTTCCTTTTCTTCTTGAACAGGAATGGTAGACGTACCAGTAACGTAGGTATAGAGTCCATGAGACTTGAGAAGAATAGACATGTGATGATGCCACAGAACGTAGTTGTTCCCATTGAGAACAACTGAGATGGGATTGGAGTGACTTGGATTGAGAGCCATTGATCAGATGAATTTAGATGAATAGTAATACCGGGAGATGAATAGTAATACCGGGAGATGAATGGATTTTGTGGAGTCCCGGTAAATAGAAGCGAGTCCCGCAATGAAAGACAGTACCGGGAGATGTGAAGTCCCGGTAAATGGAAGTGAGTCCCGGTAAGCAAAGTACAAGCAGGTTCCGGTACGATGAGAGTACCGGTATTAGGGTTTTTGCGATTCAGTAAAATAAGAGCGGAAAAGCGAGCAGAAATCGATCAATAATAACAGAACAAGATTAGAAATCAGAAGAATAGGTGAGACGTACCTAAAGCTCTGATACCATGTTAGAATCGATGCGTGAATCAACAGATGAATCAAAGATGTAATCGAGAGAGTGAGATGGCTGGAACGACCGAGGTTTTCTATTATCAGAGAGAGTGATTACAATTGATTAATTAGACAACAAACCCTAAGAGAGCTATATATACTATGTAAGTTACAAGTAATTACAGAATGAACCCTGAACTATACATATTGACAATAATACTATTGTAACACCTCGAATTTTCATTGTAGTATTTTGATGTAAAGTGAATTATATTATTAAACTTCAAGGTTGAAAATTGTAATTTGACCAAAGTGAAAGGTTAATGTTGGAAATTAAACTTGGAGGACTATTTGGTCATTTATAGTAAGTTGAGATTACTTATTGTGAGGGTAAGTAATCTGATTTGAGATATTATCTCAAATCAATATTGTGGAGTCGGTCACATTCAGAGCAGAGAAAGAAGAGAAGAGAAAGAGACGAGAGAAAGTGAATTGTGATTTCCTTGTGGTAAGAGTTAAATCATCTCTGCTTAATTTCTTAAATCAGTTGGTAACACCAGTTGAATCATTTTCATAGATTGATTGATTCAGAGAGGAGAAGAATTAGAGTACGCAGAGTCAAGAATTTATCCAGGTGCGTTCATTATTTTCATCTTAAAAATTAACAGTTGAAATTGAGATGGATGTGTTGTATAATATGGCTGAATGAAATGGTAATTTGTATAAAGATGAAATTGGACTATGATTTGAATTTAGATGAGTTTTGTGTAAAGTCTGGACGAACTCAGTAACATAGTCCCGATAAATTGAGAGTACCGGGAGTGGGATTACGTACCGGAAGTTGAAAGTACCGAAAATGGTCGGTACCGGTACTCTAATACACCGGAACTAATGGAACACCGAGAGTAAGTCCCAGTATTAGAAGTCATGTAAGAGAATTTGATGAAGTCCTGATATATGTTGGATACCGGAACAAGGGTCGAAGCCCGGTGTGCGATGGATACCGGAACTGGGCCGAAGCCCGATATGTGATTGAGTACCGGAAATTGGGCCGAAGCCCGGTATGCATTTAATTTCTGGAAGTTGGGCCAAAGCCCGGTACATCTTTAAACAGGAACCCATTTGGGGATATGGGCTTTAATTTCATTCTGGTAATGAGATTCAAAAATTAAAACTAAGTGAGGATTGAATCTCGAATTGTAGACAGTAATTAATTTCTAAAAAAAATTATCGGGGGGCATTGGAGATTATGGATATGATAAATTGTTTAATATTCTTAACATTAAGAATATATTATGAGATATAGTGTGTTGTATTTTATACACATACGTTAGTAAGTGTAATGGATCCATAGGCACTGTTTTATTGTAACGAGGAATAGACATAAAGTAATTTGAAATTCCCGTTGACCTGAAATGTGGAATAGGCATAAAGTAATTTGTAATTCCCATTTCGTAAATGTGTTATGAAATGAGAAATAGGCATAAAGGAATTTGTAATTTCTATTTCATAGTGTAGAAATCGAGGAATAGGCACAAAGTAAATTGTAATTCCTGATTTCTAAGGGAAGATCAGAGATGGGCATAAAGTAACTTGTAATCTCTACTTCCGGACCAAGAAATAGGCATAAAGCAACTTGTAATTTCTTGGATAAGAGCATAAATCTAGAATCTGGGATTGATTCGTAGTAGGCTCTTGTTGTGATAATGACTCACTGAAGGTTAGTCATATTCATGGGATCGGGTAGGTTCCCGTTATGGAAGTGAGCATGTGTACGGTAAGATTGGTGGAGGACAGGTTTGTTTATATGTGTTGGATATTTTCAAATTGTTAACGTTTTAATTTGATTTGGATGTTCTCACTAGACGTAAGCCTAATTGTTCAAATTAAATTTTCTTACCAGGTACAGGCTCAGGGAAGTGAATGGGATGTGGGATGAGAGCTTTTGAAGTATTCGAACTTTTGAGTTAAGCGGAGGATCTAGCTATCTGCATGAGGCTTTTTGGATAGATTGTTTAGATAACCTAGTTAATCTGATTATAGTTGACATGATTAGATTAATAAGTTATTTGGAGAATTCGATATTTGTAAATACGAACCCTCATAGTTAGTTCTCTTTTTATAAAAGTTTGAATGTTATTTGGTCATAACTTGTGTTGAATTGAGGTTCAAATTAACCCTGATTTTGAGGGTGTTACACTCTAACAAATAATTTAGCTTTATTGTATCAAAAATCCATAACCATTCATACATATTATCGATCTCCAATGTAGGGGGTACAAATACAAGCTAATTGCAAGTAATATGAGGGGTAGTTTTAATAAAACTTCCTTCAGCATTATTGCAGTTAGCAACAACATCTTCTCCATTGATGTGGACTCCGTTGGTGTAGATCTCACTACATTTCACCTTCTCGCTACAATCAAAATTAATTGCTTGCTTCGTTGCCGAAGTCCCCTTTATATTTCTATACGTTACATTGCTCACTTGTACTGTGTCTGCCGATGGCTGATCCAAATCCAACTTTTAGTTACTAAAAAACACAAAATATATATACTACTGATCGATAAACTATGAGATTAATGTAAATTAAACTTACCGGTGCAGGGCAGTAATGATCTACCATATTAAGGCAGTAATGTTGATCGATTATAATCGGATTTCCAACATTGTAGAGATGAACGTGCTCATATACGATCCCCCGAGCATACCCTTTTCCAAACTGGGTCGTAACACAAACCGTTAAAAAGTTGTACTAAAAGTTCAAAGATTGAAGTCAAGCTATATATAATTTATCTTACAGGCGAAGTCTTGATTCGTAACCCGTTTTGTGTTCCGTTGATGCTACAATTTTTTACATGTACTTGTTCCACTGCTGCAAAACTACCGTCCCTCCCAAGGCTTCCGATGCTGCCAAACCACATCAATTGAGGGATAATGATCGATGGAAAGATCTTATAATTTGAAATCTCACATCAGCTACCCCCCCCCCCCCCCCCATTTCTCTCTCTCTCTCTCTCTCTCTCTATATATATATATATATGTAGAGGGAGGGAGGATCAAACGAGAATGATATCCAAAAGTCCTTTTTTGCCCATTAATATAAAATCATATATGATTTTGTTGGTTCCGGTGTTCTATCAAACGAGAACAGTAACTATTTAAAAGAACACGAGAATGAACAAAATCATTAGTGATTTTACATTAATGCGCAAAAAAACCACGCGGACCTGAAGTCCTTTTTTCATGCGTTGATGTAAAATCAGTAATGATTTTCTTCATTCTCGTGTTCTTTTTTGAACCCGACTCTTTCTCTCTCTATATATATAGACACACAGCCGCTCTCTACAAGGGATTGTTTAGAAGAAGAAAATTCGAAGGGGTTTTACCTTATGCCATGACCAGGTCCACAAGAGACCCCGTTTACATGGATATCGTAAGTGCCAGTACCAATAGCCACACAATCATCACCTGAGAACCAAAATATTTACAGATCACATCATGATGGAATTGAAACAACCTCTTTACCTCTTCTTGAGATAGAGGAAAGATTTATCATATCTTGGATCCACTATATATATATAGGGTCGTTTGGTTCAGTGTCATCTATAAAAGAAAAAAAAGATTCAGTTTTATTAAGTTATGTATGTCTTACCAGTTTGAATCGTAGAGTGGTAGATAATAACATGCGACGAGTCACTGACGTCGATTCCATCAGTATTCGCGCTATCTTCAGGTGCCCAAATCTGAAGATTCCCAATTTGTACATCTTGACAACCATTGATGTGAATATGGCTCTTTGGGCTATTTATGTGTGTTGTACCACTCACTCGAAGCCCGTTACAATTCTGAAAGCGTAACATCTACAAAATAGTTGATGTCCAAATCAAATCAAACCAAACGAACCCAGTATTCTCATTCAGAAGTAAATTTTTTGCCGTATAACATTTGACATATATATATATATGGCAGATCATACGTACCGATGGGCAACTACACGAAGGACCCGTCAACTGCCAAAACAAATATATTAAATAATCAATCAATTAACAAAAAAGAAATTAAAAGGACAATGGTTTAGTTGAGAAACTTAACGCGTTCACTTCTCGGCCACCAGATGGAACCTTGGCCATCAAATTGACCAGGTCCATTAACGGTGAGTCCTTGCACCGATTCAAAAATTATCAGTTGCCCGTTCGTATCACAACCATTCCATCCTTCGATAGTCTTGGGTGCAGTAATATTGCCCAAAAGCTATGCAAACCAAAACCATATAACGTTATCTTTGAAAACATTAATAACGTTGAATTAAATGTTAAGCATGATTAGGTATTAGAAAACTAAGAGCATATCCAACAGATTCTCTATAATTTTTCTAAAATACAGGCTCAAAAGTCAAAATCTCTAAAAAAAATTACATTTAGCTCCAACAAATTTTCTATTTTAGAGATTTCAACATTTATTGTATTATTAAATTATTATTTACATTTATCATCTCAATATATTTTTTAAAAAGATTTTGTATAAAATAATAATTACTCAATTCTATTGGTGGGAATGAATAAAAAAATAACTTTTCTCTCTATATATCTATCTATCAAGTTTTAGAGAATTTCTAAACTTAGAGGTTCTATAGTTTTCTTTATTTTAGAGAACAATATAGAGAAGCTGTTGGAGGTGTGGAGTAATTTAGAGAACAAAAATACAATTTTCTCTATTTTAGAGAAACTGTTGGAGATGTTATAAATAAAACTTACACAATTATTAGAGCGTCTCCAACAGCTTCTCTAAAATAGAGAAAATTGCATTTTTGTTCTCTATATTGCTCTAACAGCTTCTTTATATTGTTCTCTAAAATAGAGAAAATTAGAGAAAACTCTAAGTTTAGAGAATTCTCTAAAGTTTGTTAGATGGAGAGAGAAATTATTTTTTTATTCATTCCCACCAATAGGATTAATGAGTTGTCATTATTTTATATAAATTCTTTTTAAAAAATGTATTAGGATGATAAATTTTAATAATATAGTGGATGTTGGGTTCTCTAAAATAGAAAATCTGTTGGAGCTAAATGTAATACATTTTAGAGACTTAAAACTTTTAAGTCCCTATTTTAAAAAAAATTATAAAAAATCTGTTGAAATGCTCTGATTTAAGTATGATTTTACCTCAATATGAACTGTGGAAGAGCTACATGGACCATTAAATGACATACAACTTGTTAAAAATGTCATTCCTGATGGTATGATCAATGTTGGGTGTGACTGATCTTTGCATAAATCATTCCATGCTTGAAGAAAAGCCTACATTACGGATTATAACACCTAATTCGGTTAATACTAAAAATTATAAATAGATATTTGGATGCTAAATTAAAGCCAGATAAATATCACATATAATTTAAGTTGTTTAAAAGTTTTTATGAATTTGTGTATTTAGTATTTTTGAAATTTTAAATAATAATCATATATTTCAATTATATTATGTAGCAAATCATATATATATATATATATAAATTATTTATCTTAATGTAATAAAATTTATATAAAAGCTTAAATATCAAACCAGTAATCATTTATATTTATATACAACAAGTTTGTATTAATAAATAAGTTAAAATAATATATAATAAATAATTAAATAAGTTGATATTTTTATATATTTTTTAAAACAGTGTCATTTAAATCAACATTTGCATTTTTTTTTTCAAAAGGTGTATATTCATGAAAAAAAACTGATCTATTTAATCAACTGACTATATATATACCGTTTACTATTACTAATAAAAATATGTTTCTGAATGATGGAACGAATATAATCATCTTATATCTAATCAAAATGATGAAATGTAAGAAAGCTTTGTAAAAAACTATATATCGCGGCTATTTATGTCACAAACTCGTTCTTGTTCTCCCAAAACTTATCGACACAATTTACTTACATTGGAGTCGTCTGTCTCTCCATCACCCTTTGCACCATACGATGTTACATCAAAAGTGGTTGCACTTGCGGTTTTTAGGCCAAATGAAATGTAGAAAAATCTCAAAAGCGCTTTCATTCGGAAATCCTACAAATAAAATAAAAATGACTATTAGTGAATTTGATCTAGATTTTGTTGACAACAGAAACATGTTATACCATTTCTTGAAAGCAACCGAAGCAACCGGAGAAGTTGTGGTATTATACTTTGATTGGATGTGTAATCCCTCATCGCTTTGATTCCAATATATATTGTTACAGGATATTATATATTATATTATATGTATCTGTTGTGATTCTAATATATATTGTTACAGAATATTATATATTATATTATATGTATTTACATAAATATTTAAAATGTCTACTTAATCAATCAATCAATATGTATATTAAAGAAGAAATCAAGGTGAATGACTTGGCACAATGAGAATGGAGTATTTGTTAAATAATGAATTGTGGTGAAATCTTGATTGTCCCACATTGGTAAAGTGGAAGGATTTGAAGAGAAAAGAACTATATAAAGAGAAGATGAGAACTTGAATGCAGATCCAATTTTGGGTTATATTACATGACAAAATACTTCATGTAATAGTTAAAATTTTCATTTTCATTATATATATATATATATATATATAAATGAAACTACCGAAGAAAAATTTGATGTGACATTTTGATAATGGAGTATTTCTCAAATTATGAATTGTGGTTGAGATTAAGTTGTCCCACGTTGGTGAGTAGTTGAAATATTGAAATAAGTAAGGTTGTATAAGAAAGGAGGATGAGATGTCTTTGTGTCAACTCATACTAATTAGCACAATGAGAATGAAGCATTTCTTAAAAGATTAATTGTAGTAAAATCTTGATTGTCCCACATTGGTGCTTGGCACAATGAAAATGAAGTATTTGTTAAATATTGAATTGTGATGAAATCTTGATTGTTTTACATTGATAAGAAAGTGAAAGGTTTTGAAGAAAAAAAAAACTATATAAAGCGAAGATAAGAACTCGAATGTAGATCTAAAATTTGATTCAATTTTCGTTTAAATAGTTGTTTTTTAATTTACATGACAAAATATTTCATGTAATAGTTAAAATTTTCATTTTCATTATATATATATATATATATATGTGTGTGTGTGTGTGTGTGTATATAAATGAAACAACTGAAGGTATTTGATGTAACATTTTGAGAATGAAGTATTTCTCAAATTATGGATTGTGGTTGGATTAAGTTGTCAATCTATATATATATACTAAAACAGAGTTTTATGTTAATTTGTTCAATATTATCATACAAAGATCGCTACCGTGCAACACACGGTGCCCACACTAGTTATTACTCCCTCCGTCCCAAAATAAATGTCCACAACGAAAAATGCACACGGTTTTAGGAGTGTGCAATTATTACATTTTTTTAATTAACCAAAGTACAATTTTACCCTTAGTTATAGAGAGAGAAAATTTATCCATCACATAATTAAGGGTAGAATGGGAAAGTGAAAATTTTACTTTTGAATATGGACACTTATTTTGGGACAAACAAAAATAGTAATGTAGACACTTCTTTTGGGACGGAGGGAGTATAATACATGAAAATTGAATCATTTTTATTATTGTATATTAATAAAATCTTCATACCATTTAGGGGGTGTTTGGGAGTGCTTATATTTTTAACTTATCTCCTTATTGCGTTTCAGGGAAGGAGATGAGTGTGATTTGAAAAAAAAACTGCTTATCGTGTTCCAGGGAAGGAGATAAGCAGTTTTTTGAGAAGTAACTTCAAACTGACTTTTCTGGAACGGAGATAAGTTATAAGCAAATAAGCATAAGTTAAAAATATAAGCACTCCCAAACACCCCCTTAATGATATTTCGTACATCATATAAAATATTTATAATTTAACTTAAAATATAGAGTAATTAAATTACACCAATAGTCTATGTGGTTCGTCAAAAATCAAAATCCACTAATTGTTACCATAATTTCAAAGTTACATTAGCATAATTAGGTCATCCACAACGCATAGATAAAAGCCATCAAGCCCTCAATGCCACATTAGCGTCACATCAGTTTTTCTCCTCAAGCCCTCAAGACCCCCAGCGTATAACTAAAAGTCCTCTTGCCACCTCATTTTTTTAATTCTTTTATTTATACATTTAATTATTTAACAAAATAAAAATATTTATATATTTTTTAATAAATAAAAATAAGATAAATAATAAAAATAAAAATTCATATCATTCATTAAAAATAAAAATTACAAAATACAAAACACTGCCAATTATGAAATTTTTTAATTTGCTCTTTTCTCGCTAAAGTAACCCTCAAAACGTCTCCCGTAAGGTGAGCATGCGGGGTTATGAAAAACTCGAAGTCTTTATCAAATCGTTTTTCTCGTTCGATTTCTCGTTCGTGTTCCAACTTTTCTCTTTCGAGGTCGAGTTTTTTCATTTCGTTTGTGAGAGTTTGAGAGATTTTGGTGTGAAAAAATAAGAGGTTTGGATTAATATATATAGTGTGATTAAATTGGAAAAAAATAATTTTTTTATAAATAGCCGTTGGAGTTTATTTAATTTCAAGATTTTAAAAAAATAAATAAATAACAATAAAATACACCCGGGTTCAGCGGGTTTTCAAGCCCGGATGGCCTAAGCCAGCCCCAAGCCCGCAGGACCCCCACCGCTGCCCGAGGGAGCCCTTGAAGCCCGAAGCCATGCCCGCAGCCGAGCCCGAAGGCGCTGCGGATGGCCTTAGGGGTGTTTGGGATTGCTTATTTTTAAAAGTGTTTATCAACTTATGTGGCGAGGAAAAGAAGTTTTTTAAAAAGTGTTTGGATTAGCTTATTGTGGTGTGGAAACGTGATAAGCAAATAAGGAGTTTTTTTAGTGTTCGGAAAATTTTGCTTATGTAACAACCCAATCTAAAATAAGCATACAAAACATATTATAAAACATTACCAAAACTGGGTCCCAAAATTTTATTACATCTGTCTAGAAATTAGGTTGACGGAAACAACCTATAGACAACTGAGAATGTACTAGCTACAAGAAGTGTGAGTGGCACTGTCGCTAACTGCATCAGAACTCTATCCTGCTCTTGCTCACTTACCTGAGCCTCTACTATCTGCTTACCTGAAAAGGTTTAGTTTGGAAGAAAAATGCGATGGTTAGACCATGAGGTCTAGTGAGTCCCTCCTAACAGTTCTCAAAAGCATTTAAAATCAGTTTATAACTTTCAAATATCTTTGCATAAAACTTTCACATAACTTTTCATAAACACTTTCACATAACTTCACATAAAACTCTCGCGGATAAATCCGCACTCGTAAACGGCACCCTGAAGTCACCCGAAGGTGCCAACGAGTCAGTCTCACGCTGCCTTACTGGATACTCCCTTCCATGGCATAAACGGATCTACTCTCCCGGCATGAGCACTGGCGGGTCTACTCTCTCGTCTTAGCCAGTCTACGTCTAAAACAATGTATGCATACATCTCACATAAATCTTTAAATAACTTTCATGTATTTAAAATAAGCATATTAATAAAGCATAGCATTTATTATCATGTACTTACTTTAGAAAACACCTTATAAAATCACGTAACTTTGGTTAGAAAACTCACCTGGAACGCTTACTATCTTTTCTTACTTTGCTCTTGTCTTTCAATCGGTCTACCTGAGAATGGATAAAAATATAAGCTGATCACCCATCTTTCCGGACACACGACTTTCCGGACAACACTACAATCCGGACAATACTACTTTCCGGTCAACACTGCATTCCGGTCAACACTGCATTCCGGACAACACTACTTTCCGGATACTTCCTACTTACCGGACACTTAACTTACTGGACACTTAACTTACCGGACACTTAACTTACCGGACATTTCTCACCCGGATAGCTTTCCTATCCGGACAGTCTCCTCATCCGGAAACATTCAAACGGATTATCGTGTCCGGACGCCCATGGGACTTTCCGGACGCCGACCTGACCCCTTTTTGAACCGAAAATCATAGATTAAGCCCATAATCCACGAATCTAAAATTAGTAATGCTATTCTGATTACTAAGCTCAATTAGTACATAACTCATAGCTGCCAAAAACACATTTGAGACATCTAATTTCTATCATAAGGTCTCAAACTCAACTTTTAGACAAACCCCAAGATGTCTATCTTAACAACATACCACAGATTAGAGATGCAGAGAAGGAATTACCTGTTTGATTGAGGATGATGAAAACCTTCCTTTCCTCTCAAATAGCTTGGAAATTCTTTCTTCTTACTTGCTCTATCTCTATTTCTTCCTTCTTCTTTCTTTCCCCCATTTCTCCTTCTCCTTTCTTTCTCTCTTTCTTTCTATCTCAGCCGCCAGCCACCAAATGATAGCCAAAACTAGGGTTTTGTGCCAATCATTTGGGTTTTTATACCCTATACTTAATTTACCACATAGCCCCTCAACTTCCACCTTTATCAAAACATGACACAAGACTCTAAAGCTTTCTAAAATTAATCTTGGTTGTTACAACACTCCCCCCTCAAAAGAATTTCGTCCCCAGAATTCCGTTTTCAAAAAGGTGCGGGTATCTGGACTTCATATCTGAATCTACTTCCCACGTTCCTTCTCGTCCCTTATGATACCTCCACTGGACCTTTACTAGACGGAACTCTATGTTCCCCGCTTAGCAAACCTTTCCGCTCACGATTTCTATCGGTTCTTCTACGTAAGTCAACCTCTCATCAGTACTGATGTCCCCCTCAAAGGAACAGCCTCATCGACTTCTGACAAACACCTCTTTAGGTTCGAGACGTGAAATGTCGGACTAACACTCCTTTAATTCCTCTGGCCAGTCTTACTTGTATGCCACTGCTCTAACTAGCTCAAAAATGACAAAAATCAACTTCTTGTCGTATGTATTTCTTGTAAGGTCGCCATTAACTCACTTCTCACCTCGGCTCTCCATAAGAGACGTGCACCACACTATGAATTTCTTCTCAAACTCCCATCTGACACCACAAGATCGTACATTATCTATCCAACTTCCAAAACTTCAACGGATCCACAGACGTAGTCCACTTTACCTATCTCTCAAACCTCAAGGTTCAGCAGTCTTATGCTTTCAGTCCAACCACTCAGTTCTACTCGGTTACCCCAAACCGTTCAGGTGAGAAACATAACCGCACCCCCTACTTTGAAACCGCCCTCGGCGAGTCACCACTTTGTTAAATCGTGCCATCTTGCACTATTTACTTGTACTCTCTTCGATCACTATACTCGCTTACAACTACCTGATAAACCAAGGCCAACCGCACCTTCTTTTGCTCGCTTTCGTCCACACACAGGGACTCACAGTTTTTAAACGCGCCTAATTAAAGTCTCTCATACATCTTTACTTTCTTAAGAGAAAGAACTTGGCGGAATTCCCCGCCACAACAACGAGAATCTTCAACCAGGAAAATTCACTCACTGCCGACTTGGCACAAGCCAACCTTGTACATCCCGACAACCTCACACCTAGGAGTTCCTTCGCCGGATTACATGCCACTCTAGATTACTTCTCTCAACCAACATTCGTCTACAGCTCATCAACTATTCCATACGTTCTCACCACTTCATCACTCCACACTTATACGCGACTAAAAACGGAAAACTTCCATGACCCCTCACTGAAGTGTTCGCCTATTCGAATCGGACTTATCCTGAAGACACATCAATTTCCCTCTACTTGCCACAAGCGTCCAGTCGTATATAACATAACTTCGGTTACCCTCACAAAATTATTCTCAATAGTTTATTGTTGATCCAAACCCTCAGTGATTTGATAATGACCCTCTCTAATATACTTAGTGAAAATTGTAAGTAAACAATATGTATCAGAGTTTCACTGTCGCTGATAAGTACTAAGATCTTCCAGTACCGCTGATAGGAACTCTCGCTCTTTAAGTTAAACATTCAGCGAAACTGTTCACCATAAATGCTCTGAGTCTGTTCAGTCATTATGATGATCGCTGATAAGTTAGTTGTTTACTTATGATCCCTGAAGACAAGTTTCACGTCAACAAAGGTTCTACGCTGAAGTCAAAGATCAAGCTCAAGAACCAACGACAAGTCTCCTAATGAACTGATGCGGATCAGCGAAGACTCAGATTTGTCCACTCAACGTGAAGTATCAAGTACAAGACTTCAGCTATCGCTGAACTTTATCATTCGCTGAATAGAAAATGATAATCGCTGAATCAACGTAAGCTGATCATGAAGTCCTCCGTACAAAGTACTTTTGTCTTAACCACCCTTGCACGACTCCGTACGAAATGTCAGAAAAGAACCTCCGACTGTCTGAAATCGTACAACCACTCTGATACTACACTGTTCATCCATGCGACTACTAAGGTTGTCAACAAAGGTCAATGACATGCAACCAACCAGCTGATGACACGTGTAAAGTATATACTGACTTGCATTAAATGCATGTAGTATATAAAGAGATGAACTCACTTCATTTTGAAGTAACTTGCTAACTCTGGACAAGTTCAAATCCCTTATCTCATATAGGTTATTATTAGTAATTTCCTTATCACCTTAGTGTTCCAACTTGTTTAGATTTAGGTTTATCCTTAATCTTGTTTCCGCAACAAGCTGTAAATTGTTAATGATTTATCAATAAACAATTTAGAAAAGTAAAATCTGTGTGTTTGTATTCAACCCCCCCTTCTACAAACTTGTATAGGCCTTCGGGACCAACAAGTGGTATCAGAGCAGATTTGTTTAATCTCATAAACAAGATCTAATCTAAGATATTTCTCTTCCTTGCTATTATCTGAAAATGGCCACCAACACAAACATAAATTATATAGACAATGGTTCTCTTGCTAAACCTCCCAGATTTTCCAAAGATAACTTCAACTTATGGAAAAATAGGATGACACTCTTCTTAGAAGGTGTAGACCCTACTATGCCTTACTATCTCGAGAATGGTCCATTCATCCCTGTAAGAATTGATGCTGCAGTTCCAGGCGCTGAGAATAGACCTGCTATTCCAGAAAGGCTGGTACCTAAGGAAATCCTTCAATGGACTGACGAAGATAAGAAGAAAGTGGCTATAGATACAAAAGCCAGATCCATACTATCCATGGCTCTTCCTGACGAAGTCTACCATTCCGTCATGAATCTGAAAACATCAAATACCATGTGGGACACAATATGTGTTCAGTATGAAGGAACGTCTGAAGTCCAGGACTCAAGAAAGATCAACCTGGTAAGACAATACGAAAGCTTCATTTCTGGTAAGAATGAAACTCTCTCTGAAGTTCACCAACGTTTTAATTGTTTAATTATAGATCTGAAAACTGTTGGTAAGGAATATTCTAACTTTGAAGTGCTGACAAAGTTTCTAGAATGTTTATCTGAAAGCTGGGACAATTATTCTATGTGTCTCAAGCTGTCAAAGGATCTAAAATCAATGACCCTTGCTACCTTATATGGCACGTTGCTGAATCATGAGCAATCAAGCCATCTTAAGAAGAATCTTGTAAAAGATTCCAAAAGCACCCCTGTTGCTTTAATCTCAGAGGAACCTTCTACTCAGCGACCCTCGGTCACTATCACTGAGTTAGAGAGTAACTCTGAAAGGTCATCAGATTCTGATTATTCAGATAATGATGAATCTTTGGCTCTCCTAACTAAGAAGTTCAGGAGATTTGCCAAAAAGAAAATGTTTAAAAAGAACAAACCTCTTTCCATAACTGACAAGCCTAGATCATCAGTTTTTGTTGATAAGGCTACTGCTACTTGTTTTAACTGCGAAAAGACAGGACATTTCGCTAACGAGTGCAGGTCTAAGAAAGTTTCTAGACCCTCAGCTTTTGCAAAGAAACCCTTTGTTCCAAGGAATAAAGATGACAAATATTCAAAGCTGAAAGAAAAATATGCTAAGCTGAAAAGCTTTAAGAAGAAGAATAAAGGCCTGATGGCTGACTATGATTGGGCTGTTCTGATGAAGAAGCATCATCATCTGACTCTGAAGATGATGAAGCAAATCTATGTCTCATGGCCAAGATTGAAGAAGAGGAATAAAGCTCAGACACTCCCTCCACTTCAACCTCTGCTATTCAGGTATCACCTTCTTTCTTTACCAATATTGCAAATATTGATGAAGCTGATAGTCTCCGTAAGATCGATCTCTTGACTAGAAGTTTATACGAAGCCATGAACGGCAAAACTGTGGTTGAAAACCAAAACCTTGATCTCGCTGAAAAGCTTAAAAACTGCCACCTTCAAATAGAAAAGCTTTCTAAAATTGAAGAAGATTTTAAAGATCAAGTATATTTAAATCAGCTAGTCAAAATCGAACGAGCAGAAGCTATCGCTGCATTAAAAGCTGAAAAAGCTATTGTTGAAGGATGGTGTAATTCTTCAACAAAGATCACTGAGATAATAAAGTCTCAAATTCCACTGAGTGATAAACGTGGTTTGGGTTACAAATATGACACTCCAAAACCAACCATTGAGCGTTCAATGCTTAAATTTGGAACGTTCGTATCCTCAGTCGCTGATACTTCATCTTCTCAGTGCTCCTCGTCCATTACACCAATTCCTGAGGAAACTCCTTCCTCCTCAAAAGGCAAGGAGAAAATGGCTTATTCAAAACCTACCTCTGTCTCTAAAGACAAAGGTAAAGGAATTGTTATTTACCAGAATCCTCTGAAGGGTACCTTAGTACCAAAGCTGAATGCTTCTAAAGCTTTAGTGACCCATCCCTCTGGATCAAGGAAGCAGATCTCTGGATCTATTCAGCGATCTACTCCTAGACTCAGAGTGGATATCATTGGTAAGAAATCTGAAGAACTAAATGTTCGTCCCATTTCTAAAGCCAATAGCTTACTTGGTGCTGGTACTTCTAATTCTAAAATAAAAGCTCAGCATTCAAATGGTCCTAGAACTACTTTTAGTTATAGGAAATGTTATCACTGTGGACTTACCGATCATATTGCTAGTAAGTGCCCCACAACCACCAAAGCTGAAAAGATAGCTAAGGTGAAGATTGCCCCCAAGGCAAAGAAGACCAACCCTGGTGCAAATCAGGTCAAGGTGAATTCTACCACTGAGGTTAAGAAATTAACCAAAGTAAAGAAAGACAAAGCTGAATCTTCAAATGCTGCGAAGACTGCTGAACCTTCCATTCCAACTACTTCCACTGACAAACGTGTATACATGGTTAAGTGGGTACCTAAGAAAAACTAATCTTCTTTTGTATTGCAGGATAAGAAGGGTATCTGGTATCTTGATAGCGGATGCTCTAGACACATGACTGGAAAGAAAAGCCTGCTCGCTGAATACAAGGAAGAGAAGGGTCCCTCTGTGACTTTCGGTGGAAATGGAAAAGGACATACCCGAGGGTATGGTGTACTTTCAAATGATACAACCTCCTTCAGAAGAGTCGCATATGTTGAAGGGCTGAAGCATAATCTTCTAAGCATCAGTCAGCTTTGCGACATGGATAACAAAGTAATCTTTACTAAGGAATCCTGCTTTGTCTCTAACAAAAAGGAGAAGATAGCTCTCAGCGGTTATCGTTTGGAAAATGTTTATGTAATAAACATGGACTCAACAACCACTGAGAACTCTTGTTTCTTCTCAAAGGCCTCATCTGATGTCAACTGGCTATGGCATAAGAGGCTATCTGATCTAAATTTCAAGACACTGAACACTCTTTCGTGAAAAGAGTTAGTCACTGGTCTACCTCAGCATTCATACGCCAAAGAGTCTTTATGTTCAGCGTGTGAAAAAGGGAAGCAGACCAAAGCAAGCTTTAAGTCAAAGCAAGTTTCTTCAGTGTCATCTCCTCTACAACTACTCCATATGGATTTGTTTGGCCCTGTTAACATACAATCCATCGCTGGAAAGAAATATACGCTGGTCATAGTTGATGAATTCTCTCGCTTCACCTGGGTAATGTTTCTCCGTTCTAAGAGTGACACCCCTGAAGAACTCATCACCTTTGTTCGAAAGATGGAAACCCTGAACAATCTGACCGTTCGCTCAATAAGGAGTGATCATGGGACTGAATTCAAAAACAGTTCTCTTGATTCCTTCCTTGAGAGTAAGGGTATTTCTCACAATTTTTCTTCAGTGAGAACACCACAACAAAATGGAGTCGCTGAAAGAAGAAATAGAACAATTATTGAAGCTGCATGTTCAATGCTCAGCGATTCTCACCTGCCTACTCAGTTTTGGGCAGAAGCCGTCAACACTGCTTGTTTTACGCAAAACAGGTCGTTGATAGTTAAAAGATTCAAAAAGACAGCCTATGAACTCTTTCATGGGAGAAAGCCTTCAATCAGCTTTCTTCACATCTTTGGGTGTCAGTGTTTCATACTGAACAACATAGATTCTCTTGGAAAGTTTGATCCTAAGGCTGATGATGGAATCTTTCTTGGATACTCCTCAGTTTCCAAAGCCTTCAGAGTCTTCAATCGAAGAAGACAAACTGTAGAAGAAACTATACACGTCATGTTTGACGAATCCCGTTCATCGAACTCTAAACCGTCCGCTGATACTGAAGAACTGAATCAATGGATGTTTTCTCATCTTAGTGATTCAGAAGATATTCCCACTTCTCATGCTCATCCAGTGGAAGATGATAGTCCTATCATTCCAAATATGCAGAACAGTGAAGCTGAAACATCATGGGTCTCAGCTGTTCCTATAAACACTATACCTAACGTTGAACCAAATGTCTCAGAAAGTCCATCTACTTCTCAGCAATCAGTGAATATAATGACAACTGCATCCATTCCTCTCTTGGCTGATACTCCCGACGTCGCTGAAGCCTCATCTTCAGCTCCTCCAGTTCAAGTTGAGTCAGCGTCTCACGCTCCGGCTCAGCGATGGACTATAAATCACCCAATTGATCAAATTCTTGGTGATCCAAACGCTGGGATTCAGACTCGACGAAGTGCAGGTAATATTTGTTTATTTGTAAATTTTATTTCACTAACTGAACCAAAAAAAGTAGATGATGCCCTCAAAGATCCAAACTGGGTCAGCGCCATGCAAGAAGAGCTGACTGAATTCGAAAGAAACAAAGTTTGGAAACTTGTTCGGAGACCAACTGATAAAACAGTAATAGGCACTAAATGGGTCTATCGAAACAAGTTGGACGGACATGGAACTGTAACCCGCAACAAAGCTCGTCTTGTTGCTCAGGGATACAGACAAGAGGAAGGCATAGATTATGACGAAACATTTGCTCCTGTAGCAAGACTTGAATCTATTCGTCTATTCTTAGCATATGCTGTACACAAAAACTTCAAAGTACATCAGATGGATGTTAAGTCAGCGTTTCTGAATGGAAAGCTGAATGAAGAAGTGTATGTGGAACAACCTCCAGGATTCTCAGATTCTAAGCGTCCAGATTATGTTTATAAACTGGATAAGGCACTTTATGGCTTGAAGCAAGCTCCACGTGCATGGTATGACACTCTTTCCACTTATCTCCATATTGAAAATTTTGAGCGAGGTAAGATTGACAAAACTCTATTTTTTAGAAAAGTGAAAGGTCATATCATTCTAGTTCAAATATATATTGATGACATTATATTTGGTTCTACTAACCCTGAGCTTTGTACTCGTTTCGCTGATAGAATGAAAGATGAGTATAAAATGAGCATGATGGGTGAACTAACATATTTCCTTGGTCTTCAGATTAAGCAAACTGAAAAAGGAACTTTTATAAATCAGGGAAAATATGTTAAAGATATGCTGAAGAAATTCGACTTAACTGAAAGTTCAGCTATGAAACCCTTATGACACCACCGCTGACACTTGATAAGGACACTAAGGGTGTTCCTGTCAATGTCACGCTGTACCGTGGGATGATCGGCTCACTATTGTATCTTACAGCTAGCCGACCCGATATTATGTTTGCAACATGCTTGTGTGCACGATATCAAGCTGAACCTAAGATATCTCATATGAAAGCTGTAAAGCGAATTTTTCGATATCTTAAGGGTACAACGAATCTAGGTCTTTGGTATCCCAAAGATTCAGGATTTGATCTAACCGCCTATTCAGATAGTGATTTTGCAGGTTGCAAAATGGATAGGAAAAGCACCACAGGAGGATGTCAGCTCCTGGGTGGAAAGCTGGTAAGTTGGACAAGTAAAAAGCAAAATTCAGTGTCCACTTCCACAGCTGGAGCTGAATATGTAGCTGCTGGAAGCTGTTGTTCTCAAGTCTTTTGGATGAGAAATCAGCTACTAGACTATGATCTTCAGCTCTCCAAAATTCCAATATATTGCGACAGCACAAGTGCCATCGCTATAGCCAATAATCCAGTACTACACTCAAAGACAAAACACATCGAAATCAGGTATCATTTTATCAGAGATCATGTGATGAATGGTAATATAGAACTTCATTTTATTCCAACTGATTATCAGTTAGCTGATCTATTCACCAAACCTCTTGATGAGACAAGATTCAACTTTCTCATCAGCGAGCTTGGAATGCTGAACTTTGAAGGATAAAATCTTCAGCGGTTCACATTGATCAGCGACACTACTACTTTGGATAAAATCAACTTGTTTAACCCATTCTATCATTCTCTCTCTGAATAAACTTGATTCGCTGATATCAAGGTATGTTTTTTTCTCTCTCTGACAAATCGCATGTAAATGCAAGATTTCAAAATAGATTGCATCGCTGAATATCTCTTCCTAAACAGTGATATTTTGAAATTTCTTAAAACCTTCACTGATATTTCTATTCAGTGCTTCATGTTTTCAAAAGAGTCCCTGAGTTTTAAAAAAAAACCTCATAGACAACCAAGAAAATGAAAGGACAATTGTGACGTCATTGCAACGGATAAACCCCGGCACGTTCCTCTTTCTGACACACGTTTGCACGTTTCGTTTACTCGCCAATCAAATGCAAACACGTGTCCGTGTCATGATGAAAATCTTTTCCCGCTCAAAGATTTTCTCTATCTAAAATCCCTATATAAACAAATTCTTTGTTTATATTTTTCTTTTACGCGAACTTCATCTTCCTTCGCAAGAAAGAATTCACTGTTGCATTTGTGCTTTCAAAACTTCAAGAACTGTTCATCATCTTCTTCATCAAACATCAAGATTAATATGTTCTTATTTATTACCAAATGCGTATAACTTGTTTCTGATCTTCTCCTTGTTTTAATAAGATCAAACTAAAGAACTTCTTAAAAATAAAATCATTTTCTTTCATGGTTTTATGAACACAACCATTTCATGGTTGTTCTTCAAGTTTAAATGCGAAAATCATAAACTTGTTCTACATTCGTTTTTCCAGAATCTTTTTCTTCATAAGAAACTGGATAACAAGAATAAATGGGTTTTCTATTTCATCTCTTAAAATCAACTAATCTTCATTAAGACATTTATGTCTGAATGAAATGGATAAAATTTGAACCATCTTAATGGAAATTTCTTTCCACATTAAGATAATTCTTATTTGTTAACATCTTTGGTTGAACTGATAATACAGAAATGGCTTCGTCTGACATTCCTGCTACCGTTGAGAACATCTCCGCTGATTCTGAGGAAGTGGACATCCTCAAGGCTCCTCAAGTCAAGTTTGCCCTTGACAAACTGGATTGGACTAAGGTAAACAACCTGTATGCGCTTTTCGAGTTTCCTCCTCGAAAGCAAGTCACACATCTAGATGATGCTGTGAATTTCCTAAAAAATTGCTGCATCTCCACAGCCCTGACCATAACACCTCCTGCCCATCAGCTTTTGCTCTCTCAATTCTGGTACTCAGCTAGACACTCTCAACTTCCCTCAGCCAAAGACCCCTCCAAAACCATCGACTGCATCCTCTGCGACATCGAATATGGTACGATGAAGATCACCCCTGCCATAATTCGTAAAGCTCTCAGCCTTCTTATCGCTACCAAGGAAAGACCATTTGTTCCCCTCCCTGATGCCAAGAAAAACTCAGACAGGGAAGCCATCATTGCATTTTTCGATGCAATGGGCTATGTATGGGAAATCGGCAGAGACATGAAGACCGAGAAGAAGCTGACGATTATCAAGAAATCGAAAATGCCCAGCGAGATGAATTTCATCTTCGCTCATCTGATAAGCTGCATGACTGCAAAGAGTGGCTCCTCTGACCAAGCCGCTAAACCTCAGCAAGCAATGGGGTATGCACTGCTGAAAGGTCTTAACATAGACTGGGCATCGATCATCTATGATGACCTAGTTCTAAGAGTCGACACAGTCGCTGACAGACCTCCATGGGTTCCCTACCCCCGATTCATCAGCGCCATCTTCCAATATGGCCTGAAGGAGAGCTACCCAACTGAAGGTGACCTGAAACTCTCTCAGGTCGGCCCAAAGATACTCGACTTCAAACCAATGGTGAATGAGGTACGTCTTTCTACACTCTTGTCTCTTCTCAACCCTTCTTCTTCTCATTCTGTGGCTCCTTCAGCGACAATACCCATCGCTGATACCCTGGCCACAAAATCCTCTCCTTCTAAGAAAAGGAAACATTCTACTACCCCACTTGGTTCTAAAAGGATCAAGAAAACAAAGGAGCAACCCCATCAATTTCATGCTGAAGACTCCTCAGCTCTTTCTGCAGAGCTGAAGGAATGTTCAGTGGTACGCTCTGCCACGCCTGAACAAGCCATCCCTTCCATCCCAACTTCAGCGTCTCTAAACGCTGAGGTTACAAACTTGGAACCTACCCAACCTCCTTCAGTCTCTCAAAAGACTGATGAAGTGATTGTCAGCGAATCCAACGCTGAACTCATAACCGAACCTTCATTCTTATCCTTCGCTCCTCCCTCCTCTCATTTGGACTCTACTCCAATCATAACTGAAGCACCTGTCATTCCTCCGGAAGTTAGAGAAAATACTCTTCAAGGAGTGATAGGCACAGGACCTGCAGAGATGACCATACGTCAACGCACCTTAGCTAACGATATGGAACTTTTCTCAGGACATCGTGATTTCGATAAATTCACCAATCCTCCTGCAGGTAATCAACAACTCATAAACACTGTGACTAAACCCCAAACTTCTGAGCTTTCCTCTGTTCAGAAGTTTTTCTATGTTACAGGTCCTAATTTGGGAGACATCAACGCCTCTCTGAAGTCCGTGGAGACAAAGCTGACAGGTCTCACCACTACTCTTTCAAATAACTCTACAGCTGTAACAAACGCTGGAGAGAATCTTACAAAGTTGACAACGGTGGTGGAAAAGAAGGCTTCAACAGACGACTTGAAGCAGGTTGATAAGACTCTCAGCGACTTTGCCAAGGTGCTCGCTGACATCTACACAGACTACACCTCTCTCAAAAACTCAGTTTCATCCATGTCCAGCGAGTTTACAACTCTGAAGACATCGGTTGGACAACTAGAGGGGGGCATGTCTACCGTAAAGACTGAATTAGGCTCTGTAAAGACCAATGTTGGTTCGATAAAGACGATGACCGAGCAACTGCTGAATAAAGCGAATACTCCTGATCCTGCTCCTGCACCCATCCCTGCATCTGACAACTTCACAGCGGACGATCGCACTGAGCTGAAGAAGATCAATCCTGCTATTTCTGGCCTTGAAGACAGAATAGCAAAGATTGAAGGGTGTATAGGTCTCTCTGGCCAAGAAGACAGAGAACCTACCAACGCTGCTGAATCTACCCATTCCTCCCCCAGTCATCATGAAAAAGAGGGGGAGAAGAGCGCTGAAGACCTTTTCCATGATGAATCTATCAGGGGAGAGAAGACAAACGCTGAAGAAACCACCGCTGGACCTCAGGGAGATGAAAACCCTGAGGAAACCGAGAAGCTCGCCTCTATATCTGAGGGGGAGCAACTCGAAGAAGAAGCTGAGAAAACTGAATCCGAAGCAGAAGATGATGAAGCCATCGACATCCCTGATGATGAACCATCTTCTTCTCCAAAGAATGATGATGATGATGACGAAGATGACGATGACTTCTTTATCGTCAAACCTGCTCCAAGGATCAAAGCTCTTAAGGGAATCTCGATAAATGAACCTTCAGGGGAGCGGACAAAGACAAAGCCCTCAGCCTCTGGAGCTGAGAAAAGCAAAGGCAAAAGCGTCGCTGAAGATGACAATCTGATGATCTTGCTTGAAACGCCGGTTTGTCAGGTACACTAATCATCTATCACTTCATCCATCCTCTATCATACACTATCAGTTCCTCTACCCAAGCCTATACACTTGAACCAATTCTCTCTATCTGATTCTACCCAAGTTCTTACTTGTAAGATCGTTGTGTTTCAGCTAGTCCTCTCCCCTGTTTGAGGATATCACTGAAGGCTCCACAACTGCGACTTCACCAATAATACCAGCTGCCGCTGAAGAAATAATCCCAGTCTTGGATTTGATCTCTGAGACTGATGAACCTGAAGAACAGACTCTCTCTCACAAACGCAGACCTTCCTTAGCTCCTCAAAAGCTAAGTGAAGAGGATCAGAAAAGAAGAGAGGAAATAATAAAGCGATTCGAGGATCAACGAATCATTCTAAGGCGTGATCAACTACCTTCAGTTCCTCCAAAGTTCAGTATTTCAAAAGCTGAATACAAGGAACACCTAAGAGATGAACACCTCATCGCTGAAAGAAAGGAAGCTGAAGAAAAAGACAGAGAATACGCCATCAAGCTTACTCAAGAATCTGTCAAAGACCCCAAGCTGAAACGTGTTCCCATTCAAGTCCAACGTAGACTTTGGGAAGAAGCCCAGAAGATCGTGGAAAAGAAAACTGAAGTTTCTCAGACCACCCTGATCTGGTGTAAAGAGAAAATTCACTTCAGATATCGTCCAACGAAGATCAACAAGGTATTCATCTATGGAAGAACCTCTATCGGAGTACCTATTGTTGACATCAAACTTTTCAGAGAAGATGGAAAATCTGAAGCCTTTCGCGCTGACACTGTAAAAAGGTATGGTCTCTCTGAATGGCTGGAGATGAGGTTAGCTATCAAAAAGTCACAATCTAAGTACAAGAATCATTTCGAAAAGCTAATAAACAGACAGATCGATTTGATATCTTCTTGTGTGGACATTCCTCCTCTTCTTGATCTTAAGCTGAAAAGAAAAAGGGCCTCTCCAAAGAAGAAACGTGAAGATTCAGACTCAGGTCCTGTCATACGAAATGAAACGGGTATCGGTTTCTCTCGCGCTGAAGTGCTTGGTCCTGACCCTGATCTATCTGCCCTTGACATATCTTTGCCACCATGTGAACTTTTCGTCCCTGGTAAAGTCGTCAGTGATCCTTATGGAATATTCTTTCTCGACTACGACGGACGTAAATGTTTTCAATGGATCGCTGAGCTTCCAATCACTCCAATCGAACAGCTCAGAGATCTCATCTGGTGGTGTGACTTCAGAAAAGACATTCAGGCACGACACCTAAAACCCTTGATCTTTGAAGAAGCGCTGAACAAAAGAAAGCGAGGTGTAACAGTTCCTGACTGGATGATCCCCACTGAAAAGACCCTTGATGAACTTCTCATTAAGGAAGAACCTCTGTAAGCTGATAGGATCGCCTCTTTCATCTATTTTATCAGTTATCCTTCTGTACTTGTAACTTATTTCGCTTGTACTTGTAATTTTTCCACTTCCATCTGTAATCTTTACAATGTTTTAAAGACAAATTTCAGCGAACGTACTTTACTCCATCAGTACAGAAAAGATCCCAGAAAACAGTAAAAGGGACAAATATTTTATGAGTTCTTTTTATCCTTATGTTTTCATTAAAATAGCAATTTTATCTGTTGCTATGTCATAATCAAATAGGGGGAGATTGTTGATCCAAACCTCAGTGATTTGATAATGACCCTCTCTAATATACTTAGTGAAAATTGTAAGTAAACAATATGTATCAGAGTTTCACTGTCGCTGATAAGTACTAAGATCTTCCAGTACCGCTGATAGGAACTCTCGCTCTTTAAGTTAAACATTCAGCGAAACTGTACACCATAAATACTCTGAGTCTGTTCAGTCATTATGATGATCGCTGATAAGTTAGTTGTTTACTTATGATCCCTGAAGACAAGTTTCACGTCAACAAAGGTTCTACGCTGAAGTCAAAGGTCAAGCTCAAGAACCAACGACAAGTCTCCTAATGAACTGATGCGGATCAGCGAACACTCAGATTTGTCCACTCAACGTGAAGTATCAAGTACAAGACTTCAGCTATCGCTGAACTTTATCATTCGCTGAATAGAAAATGATAATCGCTGAATCAACGTAAGCTGATCATGAAGTCCTCCGTACAAAGTACTTTTGTCTTAACCACCCTTGCACGACTCCGTACGAAATGAAGAGAACCTCCGACTGTCTGAAATCGTACAACCACTCTGATACTACACTGTTCATCCATGCGACTACTAAGGTTGTCAACAAAGGTCAATGACATGCAACCAACCAGCTGATGACACGTGTAAAGTATATACTGACTTGCATTAAATGCATGCAGTATATAAAGAGATGAACTCACTTCATTTTGAAGTAACTTGCTAACTCTGGACAAGTTCAAATCCCTTATCTCAGATAGGTTATTATTAGTAATTTCCTTATCTCTCTTAGTGCAAGAAACCTTAGTGTTCCAACTTGTTTAGATTTAGGTTTATCCTTAATCTTGTTTCCGCAACAAGCTGTAAATTGTTAATGATTTATCAATAAACAATTTAGAAAAGTAAAATCTGTGCGTTTGTATTCAACCCCCCCTTCTACAAACTTGTATAGGCCTTCGGGACCAACATTTATCACTGAACGACTAGTTCGCTTGAACATCTATCACATCATCACTAACTCAAACTCTTTCGACTACCCCTTAACATACCCAAATCCCCTTCCTCAATACTCTTTCCAGGAGTTCGCACACTTACCGATGGCAATCAACACGCACTACTCCACCTCTCAGTGTTACTGTCAACTTACTACTTCCAACCTTCTCATTTATTCCGACATACGATCTTCACCCTCCCACGTTAGCGTGGAGCACCGCCCACCAAACATTACTTGCCTCTCTCTCCTGACCTTTCCACATGTTGCGAACACTTTCTCAATACTATACATAACCAAACAGTTGCACCAAAATTCTAACTTAAAACATTCAACCAAGTCATCTTGAAACGACACCAGTGTTCGAAGTCTTTACACGATTTTTGATCTCCAACTATTACTTTCTCGGACAATTCTTTCCCACCTAAGAAACAATTCACATTCTTCAAAGATTTCGCATCTACTACACCACCTCTTCGACTAACCCATCCATCGCCTTCTTTAAACTTCCAAAGATTTCAACAACATACTTACTTAGCAACTCACACAACCAAAGACACTTGGTTTCTCATTTGGGTAGTCACCCACTTCCGCTCCGACATTCTATTCTGACAAAAGACAAATCACAACGCCGACTTACAAACCACGTGCTCCAACAACTTGATTAACCAATTGTACACCTCATCTGAATTCCCCAAAAAGCTTCTATTTAATACTTCCTCTATCTAACATTTCGCTACTACGACACTGGATGGCACATTTATCTTCGCAATTGATACCACTACTTATCCGTACATTCTCCACCTATAACATCACACTGCCCACCAGGTCTCTCATGGTCATTCGTACACAACTCAAACTTTCTTTCATATTCTCCCGCATAAATAATCGAGTCTATTTCGCTACTTTGTCATTGCCAATTCTAAATCAACAACTCACGAGTTCCTGATTAACTTCAACATACTCGTTTCTTGCTAGCTCTTTACGATTCCAAACCATTACATAGACATGGCACAATCCCTCACAGATCGATATAATCTATACACTCACTTCGTTCGTGCTAAATACTTCATCCTTTACGAACCATCCAAACCTCGAAAGTAAAACGCTTATCTAAAACATCAGTCTTTCACCATCTTAACACCCCTACAAGGTGCTCCCTCAACTTTCAACCTTCTGGTTCAAGTCCTGGCCTCGGCCACCTTACACAGCTGCCGACTTCAACGTCAATAGTTGACCTGCTGATACTTCCTTAAGCTATTCTTCAACAAGGGTCCCTTACTGAACCTAATCCTTCCAACATATCATAATCAACTTCATAATCCGTCGCCCTTATTTCCAAACTTACTCATGTAACATCAATATCACAAGCTCACCTTAAAACTCATATCCCACACCGTGGATTTCTCAATTCTGCCTCACAACACTACTCAAAACGAGTTGCTAAAATCAACACCTTGATGACTTCTAGTCCTTCCCCCGGACACCATCGTCCCTCGGCAACTGTATTCCCAGTCACCGAGCAAGAGTACATACCCTCATACACCCGACACTATAACCCATTCCCGATTCTTCCACTGTCCAACTCTCCTCTTGAACACATATACCGAAACTACGTACGTTCTCCTCTGACTTGTCCAACACATCTCCACTCTCGGAGTTCTTCCTTAGCTTAAAATGTAGTACTCTACGACCTAGTGAGTTCATAGCCTTCATGCATGACAACGCGATAAATAAATCATCACACTTTTGATCATTTTAAAGAAATAACACTTGGAAACAACTTGGGCACACACGACCCCAACATTCTCATAACTTCAATGCCCTGCACAACGATCTCGAGAATCGTTTGCATGCAACTTTCCGTAAAACTTAATCTTACTCAACCAAAAATATGTTATTACGACAGAAATAAATATTGGATGAAAATCTTTTCATACGACAAAATTTTGAAAGGAATTACCGACACGAAGTAAACTAGTCGGTTCTCACATTCATTTATATAACTTCAACATGTCAATACTTATCTTGGTTATAAAAGTTTTGCATTCAAACGTTTTCTTGACTTTTTGCAACAATTTAACTTATAATGAAAAGAGTGGAATATTTTGTAAATCGTAACCCTCAAGACTTCATTGTGCGATGTAAATGGATTTGCATTTTTCTTTAAACATACGCTTGCACACGCCGACTCATATCCGATCAAATTTGATATTTACACATTTACTTTACTTATGAAAAATCTCATATGCACATATACGAACTCAATGCATGAAACTCTGCTTGTAATTGAAGGCTACTCACTCAAACCAGGTCAATCGCTTTACTCATGCAACTTATCATTGACACTCTACTTTCGACCAGCGGTCGCCCCCTCGGTCTTGCAACAACTTGCTATACATACATTCAACGGTCCACTTACTCAACCATTTCATACTATTTTTGTCTTGACCAATTCATCTCATAATATACTTCTACACGCTTTCAGTATTCTACAGAAATCTCTCCACAATGATCCTGCCACTGAACAACTCGACTAAAGAGTCAGGGCTATAATCCTCTGCTCGCTCTTGGATTGACACTT
The DNA here is from genome assembly GCA_033807775.1 of Saussurea involucrata. NCBI lineage: Eukaryota > Viridiplantae > Streptophyta > Magnoliopsida > Asterales > Asteraceae > Saussurea > Saussurea involucrata. Next base: position 107,511,076 of record CM066321.1, on the reverse strand, counting down.
CCAAGATCTCGACACTGTCCTTCCTTACCATCCGAAATGATCTATCCCACGATTTCTAGAACTGGGACTCTCTAGAAACAGGAGTCTTACTCAAAATCAATCATTCCTCCTCTTCGAATCCACGAAGATCTACCTCTAGACGACTAATATCATTCTATACAACATTTCTTCTCTAAGGTGTATACATACATCACATCATAAATGATTTCTCAAGATACTCCCCCAACAAGGGGTCTCAATCTACTCCTTAGGGGTCTTGCTGACATTCTAGATTACTGGAACACGACATATAAACTAGCTTAAGGCTACAACATCGGAATAATAAGGTAGATTAAGCACATACATGTACTTGTAAGTTCGCAATTACACTTGCCAGGTGTAATCCCAAACTTACCTCACATGACTGTCCTCGGTACCTAACTCTACAATAGTGTCCTCCTAACGCATTTCCTGATTCTCAGTTGTGATTTCTACTCCCAAAGTTTAAGTTTAGGCCCGTCCGGTCACCTAAATCCCTTAAACTACGGCTCTGATACCATTTGTAACAACCCAGTCTAAAATAAGCATACAAAACATATTATAAAACATTACCAAAACTGGGTCCCAAAATTTTATTACATCTGTCTCGAAATTAGGTTGGCGGAAACAACCTATACACAACTGAGAATGTACTAGCTACAAGAAGTGTGAGTGGCACTATCGCTAACTGCATCGGAACTCTATCCTGCTCTTGTTCACTTACCTAAGCCTCTACTATCTGCTTACCTGAAAAGGTTTAGTTTGGAAGAAAAATGCGAGGGTTAGACCATGAGGTCTAGTGAGTCCCTCCTGACAGTTCTCAAAAGCATTTAAAATCAGTTTATAACTTTCAAATATCTTTGCATAAAACTTTCACATAACTTTTCATAAACACTTTCACGTAACTTCACATAAAACTCTCGCGGATAAATCCACCCTCGTAAACGGCACCCTGAAGTCACCCGAAGGTGCCAACAAGTCAGTCTCACGCTGCCTTACTGGATACTCCCTTCCATGGCATAAACGGGTCTACTCTCCCGGCATGAGCACTGGCGGGTCTACTCTCCCGTCTTAGCCAGTCTACGTCTAAAACAATGTATGCATACATCTCACATAAATCTTTAAATAACTTTCATGCATTTAAAATAAGCATATTAATAAAGCATAGCATTTCTCATCATGTACTTACTTTAGAAAACACCTTATAAAATCACGTAACTTTGGTTAGAAAACTCACCTGGAACGCTTACTATCTTTTCTTACTTTGCTCTTGTCTTTCAATCGGTCTACCTGAGAAATGGATAAAAATATAAGCTGATCACCCATCTTTCCGGACACACGACTTTTCGGACAACACTACAATCCGGACAATACTACTTTCCGGTCAACACTACATTCCGGTCAACACTGCATTTCGGACAACACTACTTTCCGGATACTTCCTACTTACCGGACACTTAACTTACCGGACATTTCTCACCTGGATAGCTTTCCTATCCGGACAGTCTCCTCATCCGGAAACATTCAAACGGATTATCGTGTCCGGACACCCATGGGACTTTCCTGACGCCGACCTGACCCCTTTTTGAACTGAAAATCATAGATTAAGCCCATAATCCACGAATCTAAAATTAGTAATGCTATTCTGATTACTAAGCTCAATTAGTACATAACTCATAGCTGCCAAAAACACATTTGAGACATCTAATTTCTATCAGAAGGTCTCAAACTCAACTTTTAGACAAACCCCAAAATGTCTATCTTAACAACATACCACAGATTAGAGATGAAGAGAAGGAATTACCTGTTTGATTGAGGATGATGAAAATCTTCCTTTCCTCTCAAATAGCTTGGAAATTCTTTCTTCTTACTTGCTCTATCTCTATTTCTTCCTTCTTCTTTCTTTCCCCCATTTCTCCTTCTCCTTTCTTTCTCTCTTTCTTTCTATCTCAGCCGCCAGCCACCAAATGATAGCCAAAACTAGGGTTTTATGCCAATCATTTGGATTTTTATACCCTATACTTAATTTACCACATAGCCCCTCAACTTCCACCTTTATCAAAACATGACACAAGACTCTAAAGCTTTCTAAAATTAATCTTGGTTGTTACAACTTATATATGTAAAATGACCAAAAAGGGTATTCTTCTATATTGGGGTGTCTTGTGTAGGGTTTAACGAGAGTAGATATGTTGTGTAGGGTTTAAAAAAAGTTAGGGTAAAAAAGGGATTTTTGGATAAATAAGTTGATAAGGAGAAGCAAATAAGTTAGTATGGAGTAACTTATCAAAAACAACTTATTTGCGATGAGGAAAAGTCATAAGCACTTTTGTTTTTTTTAATCCAAACACTAGAAATAGCTTATTTGCGGTGAGGAAAGGCTATAAGCAAAGAAGTCAAAAATAAAAAAGCAATCCCAAACACCCCCTTTGACCATCCACATCAATGCAAGTCCAAAGTTCATTCTAAAGTGTCAAATCAGTTTTGCAATAACATCTACATCTATGCAAAACCAAACTTCTTTCTAAAATGGTCCCCACTACCACATCACCAACTATTTTCAATTTATATTTACATATTTTAATAATTTGTAATATTACGAAAACTACTAAATATGATTTATTTATAATATAAATAATTGATTAATTAGATTATAAATAATAGTAAATTATAATATAAATAATAAATTAAACAAACATATATAAAAAAGATATACAATTAAACTTGTATTCATTATTTTAATTTTTATTAACTCATAAACTTATATTAATTTTATTATTGAAATAATAATATAATGTAATAATTAATGACACAAAAATATATAATAAACCAATATTAAAACAATAATAGTATTAAATTATTAAATATGGTGGTTACTACATGTAACACCCGTAATTTTCGGATAAGTACAATTTCGAGTCAGTGTAGAAATCGATCTTTTAAGTTAAATATGAAAAATAGGATTTTGTATTAAATCCTAGATTTTATGGTCTTGTTGGATGTAGAATTCAAATACGAGTTCAACGGTTCTTTTCGGAGCGAAAACGAAGCTAAAACGAAGAAGTTATGGCCAAAACAGTATCCGACCAAAAAGGGGCCACGCGGGTTGGTGCGCGACTTTGGGCCGCGGCCCAAGCCGTGTAAGTCTCTAGAGTCCGCATTTTGGGAAGCGCGCGACTTCCCACACGACTTGAAGTCGCAGGAAAGGCCGCGGGAATGGGTCTGAAGCTTAAATCGCGATTTTTGGAGCCATTTTCTCATAACTTTCTCACCACAACTCCGATTTTAGTGATTCAAGTTGCTATGGTTTCGTTTTTGAAATCTCTTCAAGGATCTAGGAAGATTATTGGAGTTTATTGGAAGATCCGAGAGTATTTGGTGGTGGTTGAGGTAAGCTTCACCCTTTTTCATCTAAGAAGTTAGGGTTTTGGTATAAATGGGGGATTTTGTTGTGAAGTGTTTGGGGAACCATTCTAAATGGTTGGATATGAATCTTGATGGTTGCAACTTATGGATCTAGGTTTTTTGGAAGATTTGGCTTGAAGATCAAAGTTTCTTCAAAGGAGCTAAAGTTTGGGGAAAATTCTAGATTTAGCCTAAATCTAGCAAGATGAGTTCAAGTTGATTTGTGAAAACGTTGTACATGACAAAATGTTCATTTTAAAGTGTTTATGTGTTTTACATAAAATTATCAATTGTTGAGTTATTTAGTGGGTTTTGATTATTTGAAGTGTTAAGCTTTATAAATCTTGTAAAACACCCACATTTGGGATTTTTGGGTAATTGATAAATAAATCACAAATGAAAGTGTTTTGTTAACTTATTGCATAAGTGGAGGTTGTTTGGTCAAAATACGCTTTTAGTGTTTGTTGAGATTATGCAAAGTCTATGACATGTTATATTTTGAAAATGGGAACGTGTGAGTTGTGGATTTTGGTCAATTTTGACTTTATGAACATTTTGGGAATTGTAAACCTTTTGATTTTGGGCCGAAGGCCAATTGAGAGTTAAGAGACAAAGGTTTTGGGTTACGATGTACTTTGGTTCATGTAACCATATTGGTAACGCGTATTTAGCCAAACATTGATTTTGCCGTTAAGGGCTTGATTTATACTCAAATGAGTCTTTGGGGTGTTTGCCAGTTTTAGTAGCTCGAGATGGAGCTTTGGATGTGTTATGCACTTAATCGCGTTTTAATTGAGAATATGCCTTTTTGAGTGTTTTGCCCCATATGTGATTACCATTTGACATTTGTGCTCTATTGGTAATTTGAGTTTTATAAACCATTGCGAATTATATACATTATCAAGTTATAGAACGTTCGTGTATATGTATATATGGTTTGACTTCGTGTAGAAAGTGGCAATGAAGGGGTTTTGAGTTAGTCATACCTTGGAGCGTGTATTTGCATAATGTGAGTTAGATACACTTCATTTGCATATGTTGGCTTTTAACAAATGGTCATTTGATCGTTTGAGCTTATGGATCGGTTTTTGGACTCTGTTGGGTCTTGAGAACATTTGTTCGATTTTGATAGCTCGATGTGAGGCTTTGGTTATGATTTGCATGAGTTGCATTTTATTTGGGAATTACATGATTTGAATGTGTTGGTTATTTTTTTGGAGTCATGTATTAATTTCTAAATTAAATAAGCTTGTTTTGGATGGTGAGATTCCAAGGTAAAGATCCGGTTTGGTTGAACTTGGTGGATTTAGGCTAAAGATCAGGTTTGGGTTGATGCCTTAATAGACTAAAGATACGGTTTGGGTTGATGTCTCACTAGGCTAAAGATCCAGCTTGGGTTGATGTCTCACTTGACTAAAGATCCGGTTTGGATTGATGTTACAATAGACTAGAGATCCGGATTGGGTTGATGTCTCCTTAGACTAGAGACTCGGTTTGAGTTGATGTCTCCATGGACTAAAGATCCGGCTTGGGTTGATGTCCAAGATTTACTAAAGACCTAGATGAGGTTGATGTCATATGTTTTTCCATTCATGAAACATGCTTATAATCTACAATTGTGGTTTAACTTGTGTATTCGCCACATTCGATGAAATCGGGTCTCCCCCGTCACCGAAAGGTGTTGTTTCGGGTATTTCTTTTATCCATGTTTTCGATGACGTATCATATTTATATGGATTGTTTTCCATGATTTATGGGCGGTATATTATGCTTCATCCTTGTTTGGGTGTTTCGATTATTGGAGTTTTATTCGCGTTAATATTATTTGGAAATTTAGTATTTATACACATCTTGAGTGAATTTTGGGAATTGAGTAAATCGTTGAGAAATGATTTTCATTGGAGCTTCGTCACGGAATTTGTGTGCGTTTGGAAAATGGGTTGTTGGTATATTTAATACAAATCCCTGTTTGGAAATCATGATTTAAGTTGCATCCTTTTGTCTAACGAGTTATTTAATCATGATGTAAACTCTTGAACTCACTAGGCGTTAGCCTAACCTTTTTACTTGTCGGCATGTGCAATAGGTTCCGATTGGGGAATAGTTCTAGTGACACTATGAAGAGTGGAGTGCTAGAGGTGTATTCGAGAAGTAAGTGGCTTGGTGAAGTATTCCGCATTTTGGGATTAGCAACTTTGTATTGGGTTGAGTAACACCGACCTTTTGTAGTCTTGGCGTATGACTTAGGTTAATGAATGTTGAAGTTATTATGTTTTTATACTGAGGCATTTCTGTAACGTCCCAAAAATTACAAGGAATTTAAAATTTTAAAACATGCATTTCATTATAAAACAATCACAATTTAATAATTCGTAACTCAAATGAATTTAACGTCGTTAACTCGAACAGTCAATAAAGTTTATGCAGCGGAAATTTCATAAAATAAAATCCAAAGGTTTGAAAGTGAAACTTAAACAATTCTCGACACTCCGCGCCTAGTGTGTGTACCGTCAAGCCCGACTGCCGCTCGCACCTGAAATCACAACATATTGGGAAAAGGGTAAGCTAAACGCTTAGTGAATCATATCACACACGCAGGTAGCAACCTCACGTATATCGCCCCTACTCGCCAGTAGGCAACATCACCATCACCACGAATATAAATCCACATAATAATTAACGTATAAATACGAACCTCGGTCCCACCGAGCACACCAAAAATATATCGATACAAGCTCAGTCCCACCGAGCCCTCGGTCCCACCGAGTAAAAATAATATAATTGTACTAGCTCAGTCCCACCGAGCCCTCGGTCCCACCGAGTAAAAATAATATAATTGTACTAGCTCAGTCCCACCGAGCCCTCGGTCCCACCGAGTTAAGATAATATAATCGTACTAGCTCAGTCCCACCGAGCCCTCGGTCCCACCGAGCCCCCCAGTCCCACTGAGGTGTACACAAGCATACATAATTCACATACACATTCAACAGATCATAACTAGATATCACATCCCAACTAATTCACGTAAACACGTAATAACACGTAGCACAAAATAACGATATACACGAAATTCCTAACTACGCGGTGAGAGAACTCACCTCGTAAGCGCGCCTAGCTCACGAACAACAGTTCAAGCTCCACCAAACCGGGATCACTTCCCAATACCTAAACAAATGTTAAAACGCATTAACACGAGGTCCGAACCCTAAAACATGACGCACGAACAACTGTCGCTAAAACTACTTTTCTGTCTAACCAAACAGGTCTGTTCGGGACCTGTTCCGTCCTCCCCAAACACAGAAAATCCTCAATCACATTACATCACCAGAAAGTGCTCTGAGTTAGGGTTCCAAGGATATATTATACTCCTCCTAACGATTTTTCTACAGTTTAATACGGATTTAACAAAAACGGTTCGCAGAACAGCGAAAACAGAACCTTTCAGTACGAAACGACGATTTGGCCTAAGCTACGTTCCGAACTGGTTTTTTCACAAAACATAGAAAAGTTACTAGACTCAACATGGGAACTTTTGGCACCGATTTCACCCCAATCCGTGCTACGAGTAAAAAGTTACGGCTTACGCAATACAGTGGCAGATTACTAACTTCCCATGAAATCATAAGATGGTTTTGCAAAACGACTAGGCGGTTTCGGGCCAAGACCACAGCGGTCTTAGGGTTCCACCAGGTGGTTTTTAGGGTTTAGGCCGCGGCCCCACCCACTCACACACCATCACAGCCATCCACCCACGGCCACCGCAGCGGCGGCGTGCGGCGGTGGTGGCTTCGCCGGAAAATGAAAAGAAAAAGGAAAAGGAACGAGGGTTTACCTTACGGCGAAGCGGCGGCGTTTTCTACACTCCTCCGGCGGTAGTGGCAGCGGCGAAGGGTGGTTGTCGACGTGCTCTCCCTCCCTCTCCTCTCGCCGGCGACCTCTCTCTCTTTCCCTCTCGATTTCTTTCTCTCTAGCTTTCTTCTTGGCCGAACACACAACAAGGGGGGATGGGGAAAGGTTTTTGGGAGTTGCTTAAGTGAAAAAACAAAAGGGGTGAGGGAAGGGGATCGGTCATATGGCTGGTCCCATGCACAAGTTTGGTGCATTGACCCAAATGGCCCCTCAACTTCCTTTCCTTGCATAAAACCAAAACGAGTTGACCCCGTTAACTTTTTGTCCCATTTCGTCTAATTCTGCTAACGAACACCAAGCTAGGGAGAAGATTTTAAAGAGAAATTAATAAAAATAATAAAGAAAAAGGCATACCGGAGTACGGGCTTTACAACTCTCCCCCGCTTGAAATTAGACTTCGCCCTCGAAGTCTTGACCGACGAAAAGCTGGGGATAACTCTCGCGCATCTCCGCTTCGGGCTCCCACATCTCAACCTCAGGTTCCCATGTTAACTCGGAACCCTTTCAGTGTTTTCACTGGACCTTCACTAACTGGAATTTAAGATTTCCCACACCACCTAAAAATCTCTCGAATACTTTTCTTACCACAAAACTCCTTCAAGTACACCGCAAGTATGATCGGAGGAACACTCCAACAACTGGACTCATTCCTAGTCAAACGACTTCGGTTGTCTCCCAACCATAGATAATCCAAACATCCCGATTCAAATTTCAAGCTCTAACCATTCTAAAGTTGCTCACCAATATACCCTACAGGATACTCGAATTCGATCATTCCTATCATTAACTGTCGATTAACTTTCACGAGTTCTAATAGACTCCCACAATTTATTTCACATGAATTATCAAACCAGTAAATTTATAATCATCCACGAAGGTCATTCCACCACAACCATTCACCACAAGAAAACATCTCAGGATTACTACTACCATCAACATAATTTCCTTAAAATCGGCTACAATTCCCCAATTACACTAAGGCATTTGGCCTCAAGCCCAAAAGTCGACACCTAAGTATACTATTTACCTCAAAAATTCTACGTATTTATCCTCTTTATTACAAAGGGCATCATTCCCTAACCGATACTATTCGGCCTACAGTATCCACACGCGTGGGATACCCAACCTTCCACCATCGACGTATCTTCCACACTCGCTCTACGAAGCCTAGTTACACCCCAACGCCTACTTCTCAGGTACGTCTCAAGTCCTGGCACATCGGAGCTACCTCTCAGGTAAGTGCCCAAGACTGTATTCTCTTAGTGCCTACTGGAAAGTCAAGGTCATAACACATGAATACCGGAGTCCCACCCCGAGATACCCAACCGACCATTAAGACCGAGCAATTGACCCATGACTATCACGGACAAAATTCGGAATTTCCCCCGAAACTCTCTCGCGTTTGGCATTTTCCTCCAAAACTGCCACCTTCTAAGCACTACCTATCGACTCGAGAAGAGGTATAACCACTGTTAACCGTTGACACAAGCCCCACAGTGGCTCACCATCCAGATGTCGACTAAGTGCGTCTGTAACAACATCCGCTTTACCGGGGTAGTAAAGTATCTCACCATCATAATCATTGACCACGTCAAGCCACCTCCTCTGACGCATGTTGAGGTTTTGCCGGTCATCAAGTACTGGAGGCTTTTATGGTTAGTGTATACACTTGACGCCATACAAATAGTGCCTCCAAATCTTGAGAGCAAACACCACCAAATCTTACATACCCTCCGGCAAAGTCAACATCGGAGCCTCGCATAACGCCTGCGTAGCTCCTCAAAGCCCTCTGCTGCTCTTCACCCCAGCTAAAAGCCGCAGATTTCTTCGTCAATCGGGTCATCGGTAAAGCAATCTTGGAGAAATCCTGAATAGATCTCCGGAAGTACCCTGCTAACCCAAGAAAACTCCGTACTTCAGTGAGAGTCTTTGGCACTTCCCACCGCATCACAGCCGTAATCTTGGCCGGATCCACCATAATACCATTCTGGTTCACGACATGCCCTCGAAAGTAGATCTCTCGTAACCAGAACTCACACTTGGAGAGCTTAGCATACAGCTTCTCCCGCCTCAAAACTTCCAAAACTTCTCGCAAATGCATCTCATGCTCTTCCTTCGACTTCGATTACACAAGAATATCGTCGATGAACACGATCACCGATCGATCCCACATAGGACTACATACCCGGTTCATGAGGTCCATAAACGCTGCGGGTGCATTGGTGAGCCCGAGAGGCATCACCACAAACTTGTAAATGGCCATAACGTGAACGAACGGCCGTCTACTCCGTATCCTCTCTCCTCACCCGCATCCGATGATACCCCGATCTTAAATCAACCTTAGAGAACCACGAGGCTCCCTGAAGCTGATCGAACAAGTCATCGATCCCTGGGCGGAGGATAACGATTCTTTACCGTAAGCTTATTCAACTCACGGTAGTCTATACACATCCGTTGGGACCCGTCTTTCTTTTTCACAAACAGAATCGGGGCTCCCCACGGTGGACAACTAGGCTTGATGAACTCCTTTTCGGTAAGTTCATGCAACGAGTGTACAACTCCTTCATTTCCGGTGGAGCCAGGCGATAAGGTGCCTTGGCCACCGGAGCAACATCCGGAATCAACTCAATGCGGGACTCTACCTGTCGCTCGGGAGGTATCCCCGGTAACTCCTCGGGAAAATACGTCAGCAAACTCCCGTACAACTGGCACATCCTCCGCAGACTTCTTCTCTCCGTCGACGCGCGTGTCGATCACATACGCCAAAAATCCCTGACCACTGTGCTGCAAGTACCTCCGAGCCCTCGCAGCCGAACATATCGCTGAGGTCCGCCTGGGCAAGCCGCCCTGAACTAGCATTTCTCCCCCGCTTGGGGTTCGAACTCGTACTTGTTTGCGACGACAAACAATCTCCGCATCATACGCATCCATCCAATCCATGCCCACAATCACGTACAACTCCCGCATAGCGATCGGAATCAAATCAATCGGGAACCTCACACTAGAGATCTCCAAAGTGCACCCCCGGTACACGTCAGTAACCGTCAAGGTCCTGTCTTCAGCAACTGCAACCACAAGTGGACAGCCTAACCGTCCTACGACTCGGCCCCAAACACTCACTGACTATGTGAGACACGGAAGGATGAGTAGCCCCGCTATCAATCGTCACCACAGCAAGCACCGAGTTAACCAATAACGTACCTATCACCACTTTATACGTAGCTTGTGCCTCCTCCACTCCCAGTTGACGAACTCTACCTCAGGCCGCCTCCATCACTACAGCAAGTGAAGCATACTGCGCAGTACTCACGAACTCCCTGATCTTGGTATGTAACATATCCTTGTACCGTGTCCTCTTCATGTCCTCAAAAGCAGCATGCTAAGGATAGAATAATGTCATTTCCGTGAACTTTCGATTCACCTCCTTTATGGCCTCCGCAGTCTGACAGAGCTCCAAGAACTCTTTGGCACTCGTCTCCATCTCCACTAGAGGCACATGCTCTACACGAAACATACGACGAACTCCTCCCAGGTCAAGTAGTGCGCCTGTTAAGCGTCAAAGCAGTAGCACACCAGTCTTTCGCTCCGTCTCGTAACAGATTCACCGCGAAGCGAACCTTCTAGTTCGCAGGACAACCACCGGTAAGGAATGTGCACTCCATAACCGATCCCGACTCTCTTGTTCGGGGCTGCCCACCCGCAGGGGGTGGAATCGCCGCGATGCGCTCCTCCATCGACACTATTACCTCATCACGAATGGCGGTAATAATTTCGGGGATCGCCTCCTCAAAATATGTGTCACCTTGACCGCAAACATCTCACGAATCTGATCAGCAATAATTCCAGCATCAGCATCTGGATCAACATTGTTGTTCCTCCTTAACGAGCTACTAGCACACATTAAAACCTGCTAACTACGCTCGCACTCAACTCTTCGGATTCTTCGTGACTTTCCCCGACTCGAGCACGGATCCTGTGCTTCAGATAGTAGGAGCTCTGCTACTACCCTTCACACCTATCCTTACTCGTTTCGAGTCCTGTCCCGGGACGTCCAAGTAGTTGCTTACCACAAACAAACACATATGCCCATTCCGGCATATGCAAACACTTTTCCTAGCTCCCTAGAAAAGTCGTAATACCCCACCACCCTTGCTAGAACGGAACCCCCACTAGCCCTGACGAGTCGCCTCGTAAACGCACAGTCGTATACAGTGAAACCAGATAGACATTCGAATATAAGATTCTATCCTACAACGGTTGGACTCAAACAAGAGCTGCGCAATAGAACTAAATCCCACATTCTAAGGCTATTCAGTTCCTACTGCATACAACCGAAGGTGCATTCACATAACAACCTATCAAGGCTAGCATGAGTTCCTAATAGCAAGTAACAAGTATACAGTACCACAAAATCCACGTAAGCAATCTAGCATACATACTCCTATGTTCTAGAAAGCAATCTAGCATACGTACTCATATGTAAACGCTATTCCCAGCTCACTAGGAATTTCATCTCATCCCACTACTCTTGCTACAACGGAATCCCTGTTAGCCATTGTTGGTGCAAGTGTACCACATCTCTATATATTTATATATATTTATTTTGATGATTACAAACACACCGTATTATTGTTTATCTAACAATCCAATCCAAGTGTACAGTTCTTGAAGAACACGAAGATTTTATCTGAAGAGTTCAAGACGGAAGATTTACGTTGTCATTAGTGTTTATAATTTATAATGATAAACACCCTAAAATAATATACCACTTGGATATTTCTAAAAACCAAATAAATGATTTTAATTAAATATGGTTTATTGAGAAAGATTGGTTGCGTCCTGGAAGCTGCCTATTCTGACGCAGGTATACCGCGAAGAATGCCCGGTATACCGCGGGTACATATTCTGACGCAGGTATACCGCGAAGAATGCCCGGTATACCGCGGGTACATATTCTGACGCAGGTATACCGCGAAGAATGCCCGGTATACCGCGGGTACAGTTTACGTTTGTTTTTGCAGGGTTGACCTTTCTCGTCTGACACGTACTTTATTACTGCACGGTATACCGCGTGCTTTTGGCGGTATACCGCGGATGCATGTATCCGTTGGAAGAGCTGCTATATAATGCATGCGATGGTGGAGAAGAAAAAAAATACAGATACAAACCAACAGCCATCTCCTCATCTGATCTCTCCCAACTAATATTCCATACTACATATTACCACTACATATTTATTTTATAAAACGTTTTTATAAAATATCCAAGTGATAAATATTATACAAGAGTGATTTCCATTGTGAGTTATACTCCTCTTGTAAGTGTTTGAATAACGGGTGTGTGATCCTGTATATCTCAATAAGCTAGAGCTTGAGAGCCTATTGCTTTCCTTTGTATTTGGTTTGTATTCTACCGTAAAGAATACGTTTATTGGATCGTGTCGGGAAGTGTCTCGGCTAGTGATTTACCAAGTTGTGGTAAATCACTAAATCTCCGTGTCAAGTATCTCTATCCCTTATCTCTTTATATTTCCGCTGTGCATTTAATTATATCTGTTTATATAATTATTGTATATTCATTGCATTTATACTCTGCTTTATTTACTATATTTATACTATCCTGTATTTATACGTATCTGTTGTGTTTTCATATACTCTGTTGTATTTACATTATTAAGATATTTTTATAAAAGAATTTTTGAAAGTAAAAGTTTTAAATACAACCTTACCCCCCCCCCCCTAGGTTGACTAACAATTGGTATCAGAGCAGGGCTTTCAAAAATCGTCTATTTAATTTTTTTAAAATCCGTTTTTGTTATGGCTCAACAAAATGCTTGGTTTTCTAAATCTCTTCTTATTGATTTCGAAAATTTTGATCTTTGGGCAAATTCTTTTGAACGTTATGTTCGTGGGATAAATCAAAAAATTTGGGATATTATTATTAAAGGAAATTTCAAACCCACAAAATTTCAAAACAACAAAGTTGTTGAAAAACCTAGCTCGGAATGGTCCGACGAAGATAAGGCTAATTATTGTTTAAATTATGAAGCCAAAAATTTTCTCTTTTCGGTTCTTACTAACGATGATATTGAGCGTGTTTATCTCTTTGAAACTGCTCGTGATATTTGGGAGAACTTGAACATCACCTATGGTGGAAACTCAAAAGAAAAGAGAGACGAAACCCGAGATCAAAGAAATGAAGAAACGTGTCTCATCGTCGACTGCGAGAAAGAGGTATGTACTTCATACTCAAGTTATTCTAGTTGTAGTGATAACGATGATGATATTGATATGTTAAATGTCTCTTTTCAAAAATTGATTGTTCTCGTAAATAGTTATAAAAATGAGAATGCTAAATTAAAAGAAGAATTATTATTATGTCAAAATGAGTTGAATAATTGTAAACAAACCATTGCATGTGATAATAAAATCAAAAATGAGTTAAATGATAAAGTTATCACTTTAGAAAAGAAAGCATGCGAAAATATTGTTTGCAAATCTTGCATTGTCTTAAATGATAAAATTGCATGTTTAGAGAAAATAACATGTGAAAAAGTTGTATGTGGTAAATGCAATATTCTTGAAGATGAAATTGCTTGTTTAAAAGCAAAATGTAAATCGCATGAAAAAGATAATTTATTAGCAAATGCTTTTCAAAATAGTAATGAAAAAATTCTTAACATGCTAAATATGTCTAATCGTATAAACTGTCGAAAAGGTGTTGGTTCCGATACTTGCAAAGATAAATGTTCTTGTATGCCAATTAGAAGACATTATGAATCACCTAAAGTAAGTACAAGAAATCAATATGTGCAAAAACCTCCGTATGTACACAAAGTGAATAATATAAATTATGTACCAAGGAAACCGTATGCTCGCATGTATAATGATAAATATTCTAGACCTAATAATAATGCAAATGTGCATGCTCCATTTTATGTGTATGATAAATACAATCGCAAAATTAAAATGGTTAAAAAATGGATTCCGAAAGGAATGTTTAATGTTGACAATCCCGGTGGGATGCGTTTGTGGTTTTAAACAAATTTTGTGGATTGTATGTTGTCATGTTTTATTTTATGTCGACAACATATTTTAATTTTTTTTTGCAGTTTATGTTTTATACTAACTGTTAAAAGGACCCATAAGAAAAGGGTACCACAAAAAATTTTCTTTACCTTTTGTAGGTGTTTCCTGGCGAGGATACAATACGTGTTTCCTGGCGAGGATACAATACGTGTTTCCTGGCGAGGATACAATACGTGTTTCCTGACGAGGATATAATACGTGTTCCCTGACGAGGTCATAATACGTGGTAATTTTTGCTCACATAAAATTAACCGAAAAATCGAAGCCTTAAGATCCTTTTTTTTGGTGCAAGTGTTTCTTTTAGGTTATTTTGTTTTATGTCTATTATATGCTTTTTTATGCATATTTTATTGTCCCTCAAATTTTATAATTTGTTATTAATTTGAGGGGGAGCTTTTTATCTTTTAACCATGAGATTATGCTCTCTCAAATATATGCATATTTTGAGGGGGAGCATCTCTCGAGGGGAAGCATACCGTCTTTCTTGACCCTTTTTGTTTCGACAAACGGGGGAGAGAAACCGCATATGCTCATGCTTAGCGGTTGTGTTTGTCATCATCAAAAAGGGGGAGATTGTTGGTGCAAGTGTACCACATCTCTATATATTTATATATATTTATTTTGATGATTACAAACACACCGTATTATTGTTTATCTAACAATCCAATCCAAGTGTACAGTTCTTGAAGAACACGAAGATTTTATCTGAAGAGTTCAAGACGGAAGATTTACGTTGTCATTAGTGTTTATAATTTATAATGATAAACACCCTAAAATAATATACCACTTGGATATTTCTAAAAACCAAATAAATGATTTTAATTAAATATGGTTTATTGAGAAAGATTGGTTGCGTCCTGGAAGCTGCCTATTCTGACGCAGGTATACCGCGAAGAATGCCCGGTATACCGCGGGTACATATTCTGACGCAGGTATACCGCGAAGAATGCCCGGTATACCGCGGGTACATATTCTGACGCAGGTATACCGCGAAGAATGCCCGGTATACCGCGGGTACAGTTTACGTTTGTTTTTGCAGGGTTGACCTTTCTCGTCTGACACGTACTTTATTACTGCACGGTATACCGCGTGCTTTTGGCGGTATACCGCGGATGCATGTATCCGTTGGAAGAGCTGCTATATAATGCATGCGATGGTGGAGAAGAAAAAAAATACAGATACAAACCAACAGCCATCTCCTCATCTGATCTCTCCCAACTAATATTCCATACTACATATTATCACTACATATTTATTTTATAAAACGTTTTTATAAAATATCCAAGTGATAAATATTATACAAGAGTGATTTCCATTGTGAGTTATACTCCTCTTGTAAGTGTTTGAATAACGGGTGTGTGATCCTGTATATCTCAATAAGCTAGAGCTTGAGAGCCTATTGCTTTCCTTTGTATTTGGTTTGTATTCTACCGTAAAGAATACGTTTATTGGATCGTGTCGGGAAGTGTCTCGGCTAGTGATTTACCAAGTTGTGGTAAATCACTAAATCTCCGTGTCAAGTATCTCTATCCCTTATCTCTTTATATTTCCGCTGTGCATTTAATTATATCTGTTTATATAATTATTGTATATTCATTGCATTTATACTCTGCTTTATTTACTATATTTATACTATCCTGTATTTATACGTATCTGTTGTGTTTTCATATACTCTGTTGTATTTACATTATTAAGATATTTTTATAAAAGAATTTTTGAAAGTAAAAGTTTTAAATACAACCTTACCCCCCCCCCCCTAGGTTGACTAACAGCCATAACGAGTTGCCTCGCGAATACCCAGTCGCACGCAGCGTGAATCAGATAGACATTCGAATACAAGATTCTATCCTAGAACGGTTGGACTCAAAGAAGAGCTGCGCAATAGAACTAAATCAAATATTCTAAGGCTATATGATTCTTACTGCATGCAACCTATAGGGCCTTCACTTGACAACCTACTGTAACTAGCATTGATTCCTACTAGCAAGCAGTCATCGTACAATACAGTGTAAACAACCTAGGCAATCTAGCATGCATACCCTATGCCTAGAAAGCAATAAATACACTAAGTGCTGTACCTTCCCAATTGGCGTCGGCTGACTGTACACACTGCGCCCACGATCACCGTTTCCCAAACGGGCTTCCTCCGTTCATTTATTTTCAAAGATTTTAATAAGAGAGTTTAAAAAAAAACTTCATAGCCGCAACTTGAGACCAAACACACCAAGATGTGTTTGATTCACTCAATCTGTGCTCTGATACCAAGTTGTAACGTCCCAAAAATTACAAGGAATTTAAAATTTTAAAACATGCATTTCATTATAAAACAATCACAATTTAATAATTCGTAACTCAAATGAAGTTAACGTCGTTAACTCGAACAGTCAATAAAGTTTATGCAGCGGAAATTTCATAAAATAAAATCCAAAGGTTTGAAAGTGAAACTTAAACAATTCTCGACACTCCGCGCCTAGTGTGTGTACCGTCAAGCCCGACTGCCGCTCGCACCTGAAATCACAACATATTGGGAAAAGGGTAAGCTAAACGCTTAGTGAATCCTATCACACACGCAGGTAGCAACCTCACGTATATCGCCCCTACTCGCCAGTAGGCAACATCACCATCACCACGAATATAAATCCACATAATAATTAACGTATAAATACGAACCTCGGTCCCACCGAGCACACCAAAAATATATCGATATAAGCTCAGTCCCACCGAGCCCTCGGTCCCACCGAGTAAAAATAATATAATTGTACTAGCTCAGTCCCACCGAGCCCTCGGTCCCACCGAGTAAAAATAATATAATCGTACTAGCTCAGTCCCACCGAGCCCTCGGTCCCACCGAGTAAAAATAATATAATCGTACTAGCTCAGTCCCACCGAGCCCTCGGTCCCACCGAGCCCCCCAGTCCCACTGAGGTGTACACAAGCATACATAATTCACATACACATTCAACAGATCATAACTATATATCACATCCCAACTAATTCACGTAAACACGTAATAACACGTAGCACAAAATAACGATATACACGAAATTCCTAACTACGCGGTGAGAGAACTCACCTCGTAAGCGCGCCTAGCTCACGAACAACAGTTCAAGCTCCACCAAACCGGGATCACTTCCCAATACCTAAACAAATGTTAAAACGCATTAACACGAGGTCCGAACCCTAAAACATGACGCACGAACAACTGTCGCTAAAACTACTTTTCTGTCTAACCAAACAGGTCTGTTCGGGACCTGTTCCGTCCTCCCCAAACACAGAAAATCCTCAATCACATTACATCACCAGAAAGTGCTCTGAGTTAGGGTTCCAAGGATATATTATACTCCTCCTAACGATTTTTCTACAGTTTAATACGGATTTTACAAAAACGGTTCGCAGAACAGCGAAAACAGAACCTTTCAGTACGAAACGACGATTTGGCCTAAGCTACGTTCCGAACTGGTTTTTGCACAAAACATAGAAAAGTTACTAGACTCAACATGGGAACGTTTGGCACCGATTTCACCCCAATCCGTGCTACGAGTAAAAAGTTACGGTTTACGCAATACAGTGGCAGATTACTAACTTCCCATGAAATCATAAGATGGTTTTGCAAAACGACTAGGCGGTTTCGGGCCAAGACCACAGCGGTCTTAGGGTTCCACCAGGTGGTTTTTAGGGTTTAGGCCGCGGCCCCACCCACTCACACACCATCACAGCCGTCCACCCACGGCCACCGCAGCGGCGGCGTGCGGCGGTGGTGGCTTCGCCGGAAAATGAAAAGAAAAAGGAAAAGGAACGAGGGTTTACCTTACGGCGAAGCGGCGGCGTTTTCTACACTCCTCCGGCGGTAGTGGCAGCGGCGAAGGGTGGTTGTCGACGTGCTCTCCCTCCCTCTCCTCTCGCCGGCGACCTCTCTCTCTTTCCCTCTCGATTTCTTTCTCTCTAGCTTTCTTCTTGGCCGAACACACAACAAGGGGGGGATGGGGAAAGGTTTTTGGAAGTTGCTTAAGTGAAAAAACGAAAGGGGTGAGGGAAGGGGATCGGTCATATGGCTGGTCCCATGCACAAGTTTGGTGCATTGACCCAAATGGCCCCTCAACTTCCTTTCCTTGCATAAAACCAAAACGAGTTGACCCCGTTAACTTTTTGTCCCATTTCGTCTAATTCTGCTAACGAACACCAAGCTAGGGAGAAGATTTTAAAGAGAAATTAATAAAAATAATAAAGAAAAAGGCATACCGGAGTACGGGCTTTATAATTTCCAAGGATGCATAATGCATTTGTATAAGGGATTTTGTCCTTGTTTGTAGTTAAATAAAAGTTTTTGTTTAGTTGTTATTTCCAATTTTGAGGGTGTTACACTACAACTGCAATGTCTTTCTATTATTGCAGGGCTTGCAAGAGATTTGACTATGTGGCATTGCCACTGCCACCTAGGATTTGCAATGGGTTTGCAAGACCCTTGTAAGACCGATGCAGATGCTCTTTGGTTGGGGGTATTGAGGGGTAAAGAATGAGAATGATAATGAAAACTCTTGTTTGGTTTGAAATAATATAATGGGTCCATTACCCCAAACCCATTAACTTCCATTCCTGGCCGGAATGGAATTTTTATTCCCGCTCAATCATTTTTTCTCATGCGTCCCTTCATTTCTCGATGTTAAATGAAAAATATTTTTTAAACATTTTTATATTAGTTATATTGGTTTAACCAAACAACATCAATGGAATGCTCATTCATATTCCTATTCTCTTGTATTCCCATTTTCATTTTCATTCTCATTCCTTAAAATGAACCAAACACCCCTATTGTTTCAAATTGTTTACATAATGTGCCCATGTCTTTGACGTTTGTTAAGAGCATCTATTAAGTGCTCGTACATGCTACTCACGTGAGGGAATTTTGGTCATTTTACTTTTATAAAGTTTTTTTAAGTATATGATATTCATATACGGCAAATGCAACAATTAAACTCACACACCCTCCTCACCTTTGGTGAGGTTTGAACCTCTGACCTTTTACGAGGACAAAGGCTCCCATACCGCTAGACCAAAGGCCATTTGGTTAAAGTTGTTTTTGTTGTGCAAGTGCTTAAAACATTTTCGGTAATAAAAAACAAAACAAAACCCAACCCCCTCCCCCTAGACCTCTATCATATCACACATTCATCGTCGGACAACCACAAATCACATCTTTACATCAGCACGAAGACTAAATACCCCACCATCAATTCATCTACATTTCTAACAATAAAACAAACAAACACAAACACAGAGATGAAAAGCGACACAAGCATGGAATGGCATCGCCATATATTTTTATTTCTTTTTTGTTCCACCATTACAACAAACACAACACAACATTCATTGATAGTATACATTATAGAGGATGGATAAGGTGTGGTCATAGGACATTATGAAGACCTATTTGATACGTAGAATATGAAGGAAGAAATGAAGGTTTATTTGATCTTGAGATACGCAGAGGAAGAAACAAAGATGGAATTAAGAAGAAATGCAAAGGGGCATGAGGGGTGTCTATGTCTCCTTCAAACAAAATCCTGAAAACGAGGAGGGGGCTTTTCATCGAATAAGATGTGAGACGCCATGATGTTGGATGAGTGATGTTAGGGTTTGGTGGTTAGGGAAGAAGACAAGGGGGAATCAGAGGAAGGACAGTGATGGTAGATTTATTTACTTTTTTATTCTATATGCTTGTACATATATATTTATACTTGTACATCAAATATTTATAAAACAAAACTATATGTGACCAGAATACCCTTATGTAAATTTCACGTGAGGGCACTTAAAGGTTGTCTTAACTCCCTTTAAGGCCAAGTACCATGTGTGTAAGCATATTGAAACAATAAGGGTGCGTTTGGTTCGCATAATGATTTCTGCTGGAATGGAATCTGTCAAAGGAATTGGAATGGAATGTTATCAGGTTTGACCAACTGTTTGGTTGACAGGAAATGGAATGTAATCTTGAAATCTATCTGTTTGGTTTGTCATGGAATCAGAATGGAATTATGAAAAATGACAAAAATACCCTTTCCTTTAATTTTATTTTTATTTTATCTTAACTAAAAATAATTATAAAATTAACATTTAATGAGAAATAAATGTAATTTACCATTGTTTCCATGGATTTCTTTTAAAATTTAGTAACAAAAATTCCCACTTTACTTATCCTCATCCTCTCCCCATTTTATTTTGACCTAGTTGCTATTCCTTTGTCTTCCCCATCGCAGCATCTTTTCCATTCTTCTTTTCCATCCAAAATCGAGGGATAAATTGGTGAGGGTAGATCAGAAATTCAGGGTGAAGGTTCCGGTGAGAGATGTTGATGCAGAGTCGAGAGGGGGTTCGATTGTAGCAAGACGAACGGCAGCGGCTGTTTATGGCAGTGGCGGTTACAGTGGCTTGACGGCAGAAAGACGACAACGGGGGATGAGGACTGTAATTCTCGACGGTCGCAGGCGGCTAGTGATGGCGAAGATGGTAGAACGAGAAAGAAGAGAAAAGGGGGAAGACGGCGGATAGGCGATTCAAACGAGAGAGAGAGAGTGTGGCGATTGGTAGCGATGGTGGTTGTCGACGGCTGCCGGAGTCGTCACCGGCAGATGGTGATGGTCGACGGGAAGAGGAAAGAGGTTAGATGGTGATGGGCTAAAGTTGCAGACGATGAAGGAGTTTCTGAGTTGCAAAAGGGTTTTTGGTTTAAGGGTATTTTTGTCATTTTCAATATATTGGGTGGAATGGATTTCAATTCCATCACATTTGGTAAGGAATGGTGAATTCCTGATTTGGGGGGAATTCAAGGAATTCAATTCCATTCGATGAAGAACCAAACATCATAATGGAATTTGGTCAATGGAATTGACCATTCCAATTCCGCCCAAATCCGTCGGAATCCGCCGAACCAAACGCACCCTAAGGGCTTTAGTGCAATTTTAAAAGTGTAATGACATTTTGTGAAGTTGGAGCACATACATTTGCTCTAATATATTAAGCTAATCATTTGAGAATCACAAAAAAGTCACATATCGTGAGAACCAATGCATCATGTGTTGTTTTACATGAACTTTTTTTCATCTATAACTAGGATTTAATGTACTGATTAACATATATTTGTTTCATAATGTGAAACTTTTTCACCTATTTATGAAACAAACATACAAGTAAAAGAACTTAACAATGTGAAACAAACAAATTGTCTTAACAAATATAAGTTAATCAATATCTTAAATCCTAGTCCTAAATGAAAAATAAGATCATGTGAAATAATACCTTAAACATGAAAATTCTCACAATACACAAAGTTATCATTTAACAAATGATTCAAATATAAATCATGTAATTATTACAAAACAAACAAACCTTAACATGTGATTATATTAAGAAATAATCGATAAATTTATGAACAATAATCATGATTCATCATTATGTCGAGATATTAATGAAAGTTGATGAGGTTCATTCATTAAATTTATGGGATCCGTAAGATATAATGTTAGCTTACTCATGTAAGATAACTATGTTATTTATTAATTAAATATAAAAAAATATTTAATAATAAAAAATACAACTCATAAAAGCATTTAATTAGTTCTATTCCCCTCGTAAATAAGAAATTCATAATTACCATGTAACACCTCGAATTTTCATTATTTTATAATTAATATGATTGAAGTCGAAATATAATTTAGTCTAAGATTTGGACTATTTGTAAATGTAAAACTCAAAGGTTGAAATTGTAATTGACCAAAGTTTAAGTTAATTGTGAAACTTGAAACTTAGAGGTTGATTCTGTCAATAATTGAAAGTTGATTTAATACTTAAGGATTGAGTCGGCAATTGAAATGAGAAATCATCTCAAATCATTTGTTGGAGTCGGTTTAGAGGCAGAAAGAGATTTGTGAAAAGTTTCATCAGGTAAGAAATTGATGATCCTTACCAATCTTATTTGATTAAGATTGATAGTATGTATAAGGTTTGAATTTCATCAGGTTTTGGAATCATTGAGGAGCATAATTGATTTTGAAGAACTGGGTAAATTGAAAGTACAGTCTTTGTTCGATTGCTAACCTAAGGTGAGTTCATCCTTTAAATTCTGTCTTAATAGAACTGATAAGTTGAACTGAGTGGGTTTTGTGGAAATAATTATATCTGTATAAATGTATACAAATCAATTGATAGAACTCTGGATGAAAAATAGTGGAACTGGGAAAATTGGTGAAATCCGGAAGATTAATATTCCGGATTGGTACCGAATTCCGGATCCGGATTGGTACCGGATGAGGATCCGGATGCATAGTGTTTTCCGGTATGAATAGTGTTTTCCGGTATGAATAGTATTTTTTGGATGAATAGTGTTTTCTGGTATGAATAGTGTTTTTCAGATGAATAGTGTTTTCCGGTATGAATAGAGTTTCGGATGAATATTGTAACCGGATTACTTTTGGGATTTGAATTACGGATTAGTTTATGTTGGTCCCGAAAGGCCTATACAAGTTTGTAGAAGGGGGGGGGGGGTTGAATACAAACACACTATTTTACTTTTCTAAATTGTTTATTGATAAATCATTAACAATTTACAGCTTGTTGCGGAAACAAGATTAAGGATAAACCTAAATCTAAACAAGTTGGAACACTAAGGTTTCTTGCACTAAGAAAGATGAGGAGATTACTAATAAAATCCTATCTTAAGAGAGATTTGAACTTGTCCAGAGTTAGCAAGTTACTTCAAATGAAGTGAGTTCATCTCTTTATATACTGCATGCATTTAATGCAATTCAGTATACACTTTACACGTGTCATCAGCGGATTGGTTGCATGTCATTGACCTTTGTTGACAACCTTAGTAGCCGCATGAATGAACAGTGTAGTATCAGAGTGGTTGTACGATTTCAGATTTTCGGAGGTTCTTTTCTGACATTTCGTACGGTGGCGTGCAAGGGAGGTTAAGACAAAAGTACTTTGTACGGAGGACTTCATGATCAGCTTTCGTTGATTCAGCGATTATCATTTACTATTCAGCGAATGATAAAGTTCAGCGATAGCTGAAGTCTTGTACTTTATACTTCACGTTGAGTGGACAAATCTGAGTCTTCGCTGATCCGCATCAGTTCATTAGGAGACTTGTCGCTGGTTCTTGAGCTTAATCTTCGACTTCAGCGTAGAACCTTTGTTGACGTGAATCTTGTCTTCAGGGATCATAAGTAAACAACTAACTTATCAGCGATCACCATAAGGACTGAACAGACTCAGCGATATGGTGAACAGTGTTCGCTGAATGTTTAATCTAAAAGAGCGAGAGTTCCTATCAGCAGTACTGTAAGATCTTAGTACTTATCAGCGATAGTGAAACTCTGATACATATTGTTTACTTACAATTTTCACTAAGTATTTAAGATAGGGTCATTATCAAATCACTGAGGGTTTGGATCAACAATCTCCCCCTATTTGATTATGACATAGCAACAAAGAAAATTGCTATTTAATGAAAACATAAGGATAAAAAGAACTCATAAAATATTTGTCCCTTTTACTGTTTTCTGGGATCTTTTCAGTACTGATGGAGTAAAGTACATTCGCTGAAATCTTTCTTTAAATCTTTGAATCAGGTTACAATTTGAATAAGAAAGATTACAAGTACAAGCGAAATAAATTACAAGTACTGAAGGATGACTGATACAATAGAGAATGAGGTGATTGTTGTCAGCCTTCAAAGGGTTCTTCCTTAATGAGAAGTTCATCAAGGGTTGTCTTTTCAGTTGGAATCATCCAGTCAGGAACCTTTTCTCCTTTATTCTTTAGCTTCAGAGCAGCTTCAAAAATCAAGGGTTTTAGGTGTCGTGCCTGAATGTCTTTTCTGAAGTCGCACCAGTAGATGAGATCTCTGAGCTGTTCGATTGGAGTGATTGGAAGCTCAGCGATCCGTTGAAAGCATTTACGTCCGTCGTAGTCAAGAAAGAATATTCCATAAGGATTACTGATGACTTTACCAGGGACGAAAAGTTCACATGGTGGCAAAGAGATGTCAAGGGCAGATAGATCAGGATCAGGACCAAGTACTTCAGCGCGAGAGAAACCAATTCCAGTTTCATTTCGTATGACAGGACCTGAGTTTGAATCTTGACGTTTCTTCTTTGGTGAGCCCCTTTTTCTTTTCGGCTTTAGATCAAGAACAGGAGGAATATCCACACAAGAAGATATCAAATCGATCTGTCTGTTTATCAGCTTTTCGAAATGATCCTTGTACTTAGATTGTGATGGTTGGATAGCTAACCTCATCTCCAGCCATTCAGAGAGACCATACCTTTTTACAGTGTCAGCGCGAAAGGTTTCAGATGTGCCATCTTCTCTGAACAGTTTGATGTCAACAATAGGTACTCCGATGGAGGTTCTTCCAGAGATGAATACCTTGTTGATCTTCGCTGGACGATATCTGAAGTGGATTTTCTCTTTACACCAGATCAGGGTGGTCTGAGAAACTTCAGCTTTCTTTTCCACGATCTTCTGGGTTTGTTCCCAAAGCTTTCGTTGGATTTGAATGGGAATACGCTTCAGCTTGGGGTCTTTGACAGATTCTTGAGTGAGCTTGATGGCGTATTCTCTGTCTTTATCTTCAGCTTCCTTCCTTTCAGCGATGAGGCGTTCAGCTCTGAGATGTTCCTGGTATTCAGCTTTTGAAATTTTGAACTTAGGAGGAACTGAAGGCAGTTGATCGCGCCTTAGAATGATTCGCTGATCCTCGAATCGCTTTATCATTTCTTCTCTCCTCTTTTGATCTTCTTCACTCAGCCTTTGAGGAACTGAGGAAGGTCTGTTTCTGTGCGAGAGAGGTTGTTCTTCTGGTTCATCAGTCTCAGAGATTAAATCTAAGACTGGGATTATGTCTTCAGCGGTAGCTGGAATTATTGGTGAAGTCGCAATAGTAGAGCCTTCAGCAATATCCTCAAACAGGGGAGAGGACTAGCTGAAACGCAGCGATCTTACAAATAAGAACTGGGTAGAAGAACTTGGGTAGAAAAGATAGAAAAAAATAATGTGGATGTGTATGGTGTTTGTGGAATGGATAACTGATTGTTCAGAGATGATCAGGGAAGGAAAAATAAGTTTAGTGTACCTGACAAATCGGCTTTGCAAGCAAGATCGCCAGATTATCATCTTCAGCGATGCCTTTGTCTTTGCTTTTCTCAGCGCCAGAGGCTGAGTGCTTTGTCTTTGTTTTTGTCTTCTCCCCTGTGGATTCGGTTATCACGATCCCTTTAAGAGCTTTTCGAGGAGCAGGTTTGACGACAAAGAATTCGTCATCTTCATCATCATCATCATCGTTCCTTGGAGAGGAGGATGGTTCAGCTTCAGGGATGTCGATGTCTTCGTCTTCTTCTGCTTCGGATTCCTCAGCATCTTCTTCGAGTTGCTCCCCCTCAGATACAGAGGCGAGGTTCTCGGTTCCCTCAGGGTTTTCATCTCCCTGAGGTCCAGTAACCAGATCTTCATTTCCCTCTCCCCTGATAGATTCATCATGGGAAAGGTCTTCAGCGCTCTTATTTTGATCTTCAGCGCTCTTCTCTTGTTCAGCGCTCTTCTCCCCCTCTTTCTCATGATGGGCGGGGGAGGAATGGGTAGACTCAGCATTGGTGTTATCTCTGTCTTCTGGGCCAGAGATTTTCACACAACCTTCTAGCTTAGCTATTCTGTCTTCTAGGCCAGAAATAGCAGGCGTGATTTTCTTCAGCTCTTGGCGATCCTCTGCGGTGAATGAGTCCAAAATAGGTGCAGGGCCGGAGCAGGAGCTGGATTGTTTGCCTTGTTCACCAGCGTCTCGATCATTGTCTTGACAGAACCAAGGTCGGTCTTCACTGAGCCCAAGTCGGTCTTGACCACTGACATATCACCTTCGAGTGTACCAACCGATTTCTTCAGCGTTGTAACCTCGCTGGAAACGGTGGAAACTGACGATTTGAGGTTGGTGTAGTCAGTGTAGATGTCGGAGAGCACTTTGGCAAAGTCGGCGAGAGTTTTATCAAGGCCTTTGATGTCATCAGAGGAGGCCTTCTTTTCCACCACAGTAGTCAGCTTCGTCAGATTCTCTCCAGCGTTTGTTACAGCTGTAGAGTTATTTGATAGACCGGTGGTGAGATCTGTAAGTTTCATCTCCATGGACTTCAGAGACTGGTTGATGTCTCCCAAATAAGGACCTGTAACATATAAGTACTTGTGAACAAAGGAAAGCTCAGAAGTTTCAGGTTTAGTTACAGTGTTTAAGGTGGGATCTGTACCTGTAGGAGCGTTGACGAACTCATCAAAGTTTCGAGTCCCTCCATAGTGTTCCATATCTCCCTCAAAAGTTCCGTGAGGGATGGAGATCTCTGCAGGTCCTTTCTTCGTCATTCGCTGAGAAGCTTCAACGACTTCTTGAATGATGGCATCTCCAGTTTTAGCTGGAGGAGTGTCCAAAGAAATAGAGGGAGGATCGAAGGATAAGAATTGGGGTTGGGTTTCAAGTTCAGCGTTGGATTCGCTGAGAAGTACTTCATCAGTCTTTTGAGAGACTGAAGAAGGTTGGGTAGATTCCAAAGTTCTAACCTCAGCGTTTAAGGACGCTGAAGTAGGTTTAGAAGGGATGGCTTGAATTGGTGTGGCAGAGCGTACCACGGAACTTTCCTTCAGCTCTTCAGAATGAGCTGAGGAGTCTTCAGCATGGAATTGCTGGGGTTGCTCCTTGGTTTTCTTGATCCTTTTGGAATCAAGAGGGGTAAGAGATTGTTTCCTTTTCTTAGAAGGAATGGATTTTGTGGCCTGGGAATCAGCGAGGGGTATTGTCGCTGAAGGAGCCACAGAAAGCGGAGAATTAAGTAGAGTGAGAAGGGTAGAGAGACGTACCTCGTTGGCGACAGGCTTGAAGTCGAGAACTTTAGGGCCAATCTGAGAGAGTTTCAGATCACCCTCAGGATAGCTGTCCTTCAGGCCATATTGAAAGATGGCGCTGATGAATCGTGGGTAAGGAACCCATGTTGGTCGGTCAGCGGCAGAATCAACACGTTGAATGAGGTCTTCATAGATGATGGAGGCCCAGTCAATGTTGAGACCTTTCAGCAGTGCGTAACCCATGGCCTGCTGAGGTTGAGCGGCTTGATCAGAAGATCCGGATTTCGCTGTCATGCAGCTGATCAGGTGAGCGAAGATGAAGTTCATCTCGCTGGGCATCTTGGATTTCTTTATCAGCGTCAGCTTCTTCTCAGGTAGCTTGTCTCTTCCAGTCTCCCAGATGTAACCCATCGCATCAAGGAAAGCAATGATTTCTTCCCTGTCAGCGTGCTTCTTGTGGTCAGGTAATGGAATGAAAGGATTTTCTGAGGTAGCGTTGGGGAATTTCAGGGCTTTGCGGATTATTGCGGGGGTTATCTTGATGGTGCCATACTCAGTATCGCTGAGTATGCAGTCGATGGTTTTAGATGGATCTTTGGCGGAGGGTAGGTCGGTGTGTCTGGCAGAGTACCAGAATTGGGATAAGAGACGCTGACTGGCAGGAGGTGTGATTGTCAGTGCTGTGTAGATGGGGCTATTCTTCAAAAGATTTACAGCGTCGTCTAGATGGGATACCTGCTTCCGAGGAGGAAACTCGAGAAGCGCTGAGAGGTTGTTTGCCTTTGTCCAGTCTAGTTGATCCAGCTCAAACTTAACCTGAGGAGCTTTAGTGATTTCCAGTTCCTCAGAATCAGCGGAGATGGACTCAGCGGTAACATTCAGCTTTGAAGTTGCCATTTCACTGTATTATCAGTTCAACCAAAGATGTTAACAAATAAGAATTATCTTAATGTGGAAAGAAAATTTCCATTAAGATTTTTCGAATTTTGTCCATTTCATTCAGACAAAAAAGTCTTAATGAAGATTAGGGTTTTTCTTGTTTTTGAAAAAAAAACGAATATAACACCCATAAGCCTTGTATTCCAGTTTCTTAAAAAATGGATACGAAAGAAGAACAAGTTTAAGATTTTAGATTTAAAACTTGAAGAACAACCATGAAATGGTTGTGTTTATAAAACCATGAAAGAAAATGATTTTATTTTTGAGTTCTTTTGTTTGATCTTGTGTAAAACAATGATAAGATCGAAAACAAGTTATTCGCATTTGATAATAGATAAGAACATAATAACCTTGAGTTTGATGAAGAAGATGATGAACGGTTCTTGAAGATTGAGAGCACAAAATGCAACAGTGTTCTTTTCTTGCGGAGAAAGATTGATTCGCGTAAAAGACAAATATAAACTTTGAGAGTGTTTATATAGGAAGAGAGTAGAGAGAGAAAAACTTGAGCGGGAAAGTTTTTCATCATGACACGGACACGTGTTTGCATTTGATTGGATAGACAACGAAACGTGCAAACGTGTGTCAGAAAAAGAGCGTGCCTGGTGTTATCCGTTGCAATGACGTCACAACTGTCCTTTCACATTCTTTCGTTGTCTCTGAGGTTTTGAAAGAAAAACTCAAGGACTCTTTGGAAAATATGAAGCACTGAATAGAAATATCAGTGAGGGTTTTAAGAAATTTCAAAATATCGCTGTTAAGGAAGATATATTCAGCGATGTAAGAATTTGAAATCTTGCATTTTCATGCGTTTTGTCAGAGAGAGAAAACATACCTTGATATCAGTTTAACCAAATTTATTCAGAGAGAAGATGATGATATGGATTGTACAAGTTTATTTTATCCGAGAGCCTATACAAGAATGTATAAACGTATCGCTGATTAAATGTGAACCGCTGAAGATTTATCCTTCAAAGTTCAGCATTCCAAGCTCGCTGATGAGAAAGTTGAATCTTGTCTCATCAAGAGGTTTGGTAAACAAATCAGCTAACTGATAATCAGTTGGGATAAAATGAAGTTCTATATCACCATTCATCACATGATCTCTGATAAAATGATATCTGATTTCTATGTGTTTTGTCTTTGAGTGTAGCACTGGATTGTTTGCTATAGCGATGGCACTTGTGCTGTCGCAATAGATTGGAATTTTGGAGAGCTGAAGATCATAGTCTAGTAGTTGATTTCTCATCCACAAGACTTGAGAACAGCAGCTTCCAGCGGCTACATACTCAGCTTCAGCTGTGGAAGTGGACACTGAGTTTTGCTTCTTACTTGTCCAACTTACCAGCTTTCCACCCAGGAGCTGACATCCTCCTGTGGTGCTTTTCCTATCCATTTTGCAACCTGCAAAATCACTGTCTGAATAGGCGGTTAGATCGAATCCTGAATCTTTGGGATACCAAAGACCTAGATTCGCTGTACCCTTAAGATATCGAAAGATTCGCTTTACAGCTTTCATATGGGATATCTTAGGTTCAGCTTGATATCGTGCGCACAGACATGTTGTAAACATAATATCGGGTCGGCTAGCTGTAAGATACAGTAGTGAGCCGATCATCCCACGGTACAGCGTGACATTGACAGGAACACCCTTTGTGTCCTTATCAAGTATCAGCGGTGGTGCCATAGGGGTTTTCATAGCTGAACTTTCAGTTAAGTCGAATTTCCTCAGCATATCTTTAACATACTTTCCCTGATTTATAAAAGTTCCTTTTTCAGTTTGCTTAATCTGAAGACCAAGGAAATATGTTAGTTCACCCATCATACTCATTTTATACTCATCTTTCATTCTATCAGCGAAACGAGTACAAAGCTCAGGGTTAGTAGAACCAAATATAATGTCATCAACATATATTTGAACTAAAATGATATGACCTTTTATTTTTCTAAAAAACAAAGTTTTGTCAATCTTACCTCTCTCAAATTTTTCAAGGTGGAGATAAGTAGAAAGAGTGTCATACCATGCACGAGGAGCTTGCTTCAAGCCATAAAGTGTCTTATCCAGCTTATAAACATAACCTGGACGCTTAGGATCTGAGAATCCTGGAGGTTGTTCCACATAAACTTCTTCATTCAGCTTTCCATTTAGAAACGCTGACTTAACATCCATTTGATGTACAGTGAAGTTTTTGTGTACAGCATATGCTAAGAAAAGACGAATAGATTCAAGTCTTGCTACTGGAGCAAAGGTTTCGTCATAATCTATGCCTTCCTCTTGTATGTATCCCTGAGCAACAAGACGAGCTTTGTTGCGAGTTACAGTACCATGTTCGTCCAACTTGTTTCGATAGACCCACTTAGTGCCTATCACTGTTTTGTCAGTTGGTCTCCGAACAAGTTTCCAAACTTTGTTTCTTTCGAATTCAGTCAGCTCTTCTTGCATAGCGCTGACCCAGTTTGGATCTCTGAGGGCATCATCTATTTTCTTTGGTTCAGTTAGAGAAATAAAGTTAACAAATAAACAAATATTACCTGCACTTCTACGAGTCTGAATACCAGCGTTGGGATCACCAAGAATTTGATCGATTGGGTGATTTACAGTCCATCGCTGAGCCGGAGCATGCGTCGCTGACTCAGTCTGAACTGGAGAAACTGAAGATGAGGCTTCAGCTACTTCTGGATTATCAGCTAAGAGAGGAATGCTTGCATTTGTCACTTCATTCACTGATTGCTGAGAAATAGATGGAGTTTTTGAGACATTTGGATCAACTGCGGGTATAGTGTTTATAGGAACAGCTGAGACCCAAGATGTTTCAGCTTCACTATTCTGCATATTGGGAATGATAGTAGGACCATCATTTTCAGTTGTATGAGCATGAGTAGTGGGAACATCTTCTGAATCACCAAGATGAGAAAACATCCATTGATTCAGTTCTTCTGTATCAGCGTTCGGTTTAGAGTTCGCTGAACGGGATTCGTCAAACGTGACGTGAATAGTTTCTTCTACAGTTTGTCTTCTTCGGTTGAAGACTCTGAAGGCTTTGGAAACTGAGGAGTATCCAAGAAAGATTCCATCATCAGCTTTAGGATCAAACTTTCCAAGGGCATCTCTGTTGTTCAGTATAAAACACTGACAACCAAAGATGTGAAGAAAGCTGATTGAAGGCTTTCTCCCATGAAAAAGTTCATAGGCTGTCTTTTTGAATCTTTTGACTATCAGCGACCTGTTTAGCGTAAAACAAGCCGTGTTGACAGCTTCTGCCCAAAACTGAGTAGGCAGGTGAGAATCGCTGAGCATTGAACGTGCAGCTTCAATAATTGTTCTATTTCTTCTTTCAGCGACTCCGTTTTGTTGTGGTGTTCTCACTGACGAAAAGTTGTGAGAAATACCCTTGCTCTCAAGGAAGGAATCAAGAGAACTGTTTTTGAATTCAGTTCCATGATCACTCCTTATTGAGCGAACAGTCATATTGTTCAGAGTTTCCATCTTCCGAACAAAGGTGATGAGTTCTTCAGGGGTGTCACTCTTAGAACGGAGAAACATTACCCATGTGTAACGAGAGAATTCATCAACTATGACCAGCGTATATTTCTTTCCAGCGATGGATTGTTTGTTAACGGGGCCAAACAAATCCATATGGAGTAGTTGAAGAGGAGATGACACTGAGGAAACTTGCTTTGACTTAAAGCTTGCCTTGGTCTGCTTCCCTTTTTCACACGCTGAACATAAGGATTCTTTGGCGTATGAATGTTGAGGTAGACCAGTGACTAACTCTTTGGATGAAAGAGTATTCAGTGTCTTGAAGTTGAGATGTGAGAGCCTCTTGTGCCATAGCCAGTTGACATCAGAAGATGCCTTTGAGAAGAAACAGGAGTTCTCAGTGGTTGTTGAGTCCATGTTTATAACGTAAACATTTTCCAAACGATAACCGCTGAGAGCTATCTTCTCCTTTTTGTCAGAGACAAAGCAGGATTCCTTAGTGAAAATCACTTTGTTATCCATGTCGCAAAGCTGACTGATGCTCAGAAGATTATGCTTCAGCCCTTCAACATATGCGACTCTTCTGAAGGATGTTGTACCATTTGAAAGTACACCATACCCTCGGGTGTGTCCTTTTCCATTTCCACCGAAAGTCACAGAGGGACCCTTCTCTTCCTTGTATTCAGCGAGCAGGCTTTTCTTTCCAGTCATGTGTCTAGAGCATCCGCTATCGAGATACCAGATACCCTTCTTAACCTGCAATACAAAGGAAGATTAGTTTTGCTTGGGTACCCACTTCGCCATGTATACGCGTTTGTCAGTGGAAGTGGTTGGAATGGGTTCGGCAGTCTTCGCAGCATTTGAAGATTCAGCTTTGTCTTTCTTCACTTTGGTCAATTTCTTGACCTCAGAGGTAGGAGTCACCTTGACCTGAATTGCAACTGGTTTGGTCTTCTTGGGTGCTATCTTCACCTTAGCTATCTTATCAGCTTTGGTGGCTGTGGGACACTTACTTGCAATATGATCGGTAAGTCCACAGTGATAACATTTCCTATAACTAAAATTAGTTCTAGGACCACTTGAGTGCTGAGCTTTTAATTTGGAATTAGAAGTGCCAGCACCAAGTACACTATTGGTTTTTGAAATAGGACGAACATTCAGTTCTTCAGATTTCTTACCAAGGACATCTACTCTGAGTCTAGGAGTAGGTCGCTGAACTGATCCAGAGGCCTGATTTCTAGAACCAGATGAATGAATCACTAAGGCTTTGGAAGCATTCAGCTTAGGTACTAAGGTACCCTTCTGAGGATTTTGATAAATAACAATTGCTTTACCTTTGTCTTTAGAGACAGAGGTAGGTTTTGAATAAACCATTTTCTCCTTACCTTTTGAGGAGGTAGGAGTTTCCTCAGGGATTGGTGTAACCGACGAGGAGTATTGAGATGAAGAAGTGTCAGCTACTGAGGATACGAACGTTCCAAATTTAAGCATTGAACGTTCAGTGGTTGGTATTGGAGTATCATATTTATAACCCAGACCACGTTTATCACTCAGAGGAATCTGAGCCTTAAT
The DNA here is from genome assembly GCA_033807775.1 of Saussurea involucrata. Taxonomy (NCBI): domain Eukaryota; kingdom Viridiplantae; phylum Streptophyta; class Magnoliopsida; order Asterales; family Asteraceae; genus Saussurea; species Saussurea involucrata. The sequence continues at coordinate 107,477,782 of CM066321.1, read as the reverse complement.
TATCTCAGTGATCTTTGTTGAAGAATTACACCATCCTTCAACAGTAGCTTGTTCACCTTTTAATGCAGCGATAGCTTCCGCTCGTTCGATTTTGACTAGCTGATTTAAATGGACTTGATCTTTAAAATCTTCTTCAAATTTAGAAAGCTTTTCTATTTGAAGGTGGCAGTTTTTAAGCTTTTCAGCGAGATCAAGATTTTGGTTTTCAACCACAGCTTTGCCGTTCATGGCTTCGTATAAACTTCTAGTCAGCAGTTCGATTTTACGGAGACTATCAGCTTCATCAATATTTACAATATTGGTAAAGAAGGAAGGTGATACCTGAATGGCAGATGTTGAAGTGGAGGGAATGTCTGAACTTTCTTCCTCTTCTTCAATCTTGGCCATGAGACATGATTTGCTTCATCATCTTCAGAATCAGATGATGAGGCTTCTTCATCAGAAGCAGCCCAATCATAGTCAGCCATCAGGCCTTTTCCTTTCTTCTTAAAGCTTTTCAGCTTTGCATACTTCTCCTTCAGCTTTGAGTATTTGTCGTTTTTATTCCTTGGAACAAAGGATTTCTTTGTAAAAGCTGAAGGTCTCATGATTTTCTTTGACCTGCACTCGTTAGCGAAATGACCTGTCTTTTCGCAGTTGAAACAAGTAGCAGTAGCCTTATCAACAAAAGCTGATGACTTAGGCTTGTCAGCTATAGAAAGAGTTTTGTTCTTTCTAAACATTTTCTTCTTGGCGAATCTCCTGAACTTTTTAGTTAGGAGAGCCAAGGATTCATCATCATCTGAAGAATCAGAATCTGATGACCTTTCAGAGTTACTTTCTAACTCAGTGATAGTGACCACGGGTCGCTGAGTAGAAGGTTCTTCTGAGATTAAAGCAACAGGGGTGCTTTTGGAATCTTTTACAAGATTCTTCTTAAGATGGCTAGATTGCTCATGATTCAGCAATGTGCCATATAAGGTAGCAAGTGTCATTGATCTTAGATCTTTTGACAGCTTGAGACACATGGAATAATTGTCCCAGCTTTCAGGTAAACATTCTAAAAACTTTGTCAGCACTTCAAAGTTAGAATATTCCTTACCAACCGTTTTTAGATCTATAATTAAGCAATTAAAACGTTGATGAACTTCAGAGAGAGTTTCATTCTTACCAGAAATGAAGCTTTCGTATTGTCTTACCAGGTTGATCTTTCTTGAATCCTGGACTTCAGACGTTCCTTCATACTGAACACATATTGTGTCCCACATGGCTTTTGAGGATTTCAGGTTCATGACGGAATGGTAGACTTCGTCAGGAAGGGCCATGGATAGTATGGATCTGGCTTTTTTATCTATAGCCACTTTCTTCTTGTCTTCATCGGTCCAATGATGGATTTCCTTTGGAATCAGCCTTTCTGGAATAGCAGCTCTAGTTGCAGTGGCTGGAACTGCAGGATCAATTGTTACAGGGATGTGTAGGCCGTTTTCAAGATAGTAAGGTATAGTAGGGTCTACACCTTCTAAGAAGAGTGTCATCCTATTTTTCCACAAGTTGAAGTTATCTCTGGAAAATCTAGGGGGTTTTGCAAGAGAACCATTGTCTATATAGTGAGTGTTTGTGTTGGCCATTTTCAGATAATAGCTAGGAAGAGAAATATCTTAGATTAGATCTTGTTTATGAGATTAAACAAATCTGCTCTGATACCACTTGTTGGTCCCGAAAGGCCTATACAAGTTTGTAGAAGGGGGGGGGGGGTTGAATACAAACACACTATTTTACTTTTCTAAATTGTTTATTGATAAATCATTAACAATTTACAGCTTGTTGCGGAAACAAGATTAAGGATAAACCTAAATCTAAACAAGTTGGAACACTAAGGTTTCTTGCACTAAGAAAGATGAGGAGATTACTAATAAAATCCTATCTTAAGAGAGATTTGAACTTGTCCAGAGTTAGCAAGTTACTTCAAATGAAGTGAGTTCATCTCTTTATATACTGCATGCATTTAATGCAATTCAGTATACACTTTACACGTGTCATCAGCGGATTGGTTGCATGTCATTGACCTTTGTTGACAACCTTAGTAGCCGCATGAATGAACAGTGTAGTATCAGAGTGGTTGTACGATTTTAGATTTTCGGAGGTTCTTTTCTGACATTTCGTACGGTGGCGTGCAAGGGAGGTTAAGACAAAAGTACTTTGTACGGAGGACTTCATGTTCAGCTTTCGTTGATTCAGCGATTATCATTTACTATTCAGCGAATGATAAAGTTCAGCGATAGCTGAAGTCTTGTACTTGATACTTCACGTTGAGTGGACAAATCTGAGTCTTCGCTGATCCGCATCAGTTCATTAGGAGACTTGTCGCTGGTTCTTGAGCTTAATCTTCGACTTCAGCGTAGAACCTTTGTTGACGTGAATCTTGTCTTCAGGGATCATAAGTAAACAACTAACTTATCAGCGATCACCATAAGGACTGAACAGACTCAGCGATATGGTGAACAGTGTTCGCTGAATGTTTAATCTAAAAGAGCGAGAGTTCCTATCAGCAGTACTGTAAGATCTTAGTACTTATCAGCGATAGTGAAACTCTGATACATATTGTTTACTTACAATTTTCACTAAGTATTTAAGATAGGGTCATTATCAAATCACTGAGGGTTTGGATCAACAGTTTACCGGATAGGTTGTTCCGGATAACTTACTGTATGAGGTTTCTCATGATTAAGTGTTTTCCGATTATAAAAAGGATCTTAATCATTTAATTTGCGAACATGGTTATAACTCGATTGAGAGTATGAGATGAGTTGTTATGTGCTTTGAGTTGATACTCACATATATATTGAAAAGGAGGAATAGGCAAGATATAATTGCTATTCTTGTGTATCCTTGAAAAAGAGGAATATGCAAAGTATAATTGCTATTCCCGTGTATCCTTGATAAACGTGGAATAAGCCGGGCTCTTAATGGTAATTCCCGTTGATATTGAAATGAAGAATAGGCCGGGCGCTTAATGGTAATTCTCATTTCGTATTATGATGTGATCAAGTGGAATAGGCGTGGTGCTAATCGTAATTCCCGTGAATTTGATGAATATGGAATAGGCCGGGCTCTAATGGTAATTCCCATTTAGTGTTATGATGTGATGAACGTGGAATAAGCCGGACTCTTAATGGTAATTCCCGTTGATTGATATGAGGAATAGGTCGGGCGCTTAATGGTAATTCCCATTTCGTATTAGGATGTGAAATCGTGGAATAGGCGGGGCGCTAATCGTAATTCCCGATTTCTGTTGGAAGGTAAGGGATAGGATGGGCGCTTAATGGTAATTCCTACCTCCACTTCAAGAAATAGGCATGACGCTAATTGTAATTTCTTGACATGAGCAATAATCTAGAATCTGTGGGATTCATAGTGGTGCTCTGGATTATGAGACTATGACCTACTTTGTGTTTGTCATTCTCATGTAATCGGGTAAGATACCCGGGTGTTATGTGTACGGTAAGAATGGTGGCAAATCAGGTTGGGTTATATGTTTTGCTTGACTTTGGTTTTAAAGCTTATAAAGAGTTGATTTGGGAAAACTTGGATGTTCTCACTAGGCGTAAGTCTAATCGTTCAAATTAAACTTTTCTTACCAGGTAATAGCTCGGGAAAGGATGATCAGGGATGAGTGCCGAGAAGTTCCAGAGTGGTGTTTTTGGATTTGTGTATTGATCAGGGATTAGACTAGCTGGTGATTATGATAAACTTGTATAGGTTGAAACTCGTCGTGAATTCTTTGATGTAATTGAAAGTTTGAATTATAGTGGTGAACTCTGATAATTTAAGGTTTAATTTTTTTGTGAATTTCAGGGTGTTTCATACCATAACTAGGAAATTCATAACTCTCCCATAAAAGCATTAGTTAATTGCTCACAATGTGTATTCAAGTCCTTACAGAAAGTTTTTAGAGATTTATAGGTTTTTTTTTGCTTTTTGTTCTTTGTGTTGTTGTGTTACATTGTGTTTACAAGTTGATCATAATATGTAATAAAACAAGTGGTCACATTTTTTTTGCACAGCAAGAAAGAATACCATTACCAACAAAAAGTAGTGAAACCATCAATCCAAACAAACCATGAACAGCAGCAGCAAAGCTCGAACAAAAATAAAACTACGATTACAAAGAAAACGAAACAGAACCGGGGACGCGACCAAAGTCTGGAACCCTCCTGTTTACGAGATGCAAACTCATTGCAAGGCCCCGCAACTTCAGCCGACACCCATGACGTCTACAGGTTGATCGAGGAACGACTTAGACTCGTTAACTTGTTGATGGGTCTCCGAGCCACTTCGTCCAATCCCACGTTGATTTTGGGAGTCTCCGCTTGATCCATTCAAAAATTATCCTTTGGTACTCGAAAAGAGCTTCCCGCATGTCTCTTTTTTTCGCCTTGAATACCAACCTGTTCCGTTCCGACCAAATTAAGTATAGGACAGCCCATTTTAGACCGATCCAAACATTCGAGCACACCGTTTTGCTATCGACTTGGTTATCCTCCCCTATAATATCGTTTATCACTCGAACCTCCTTTAGATCCTTCTTCCACCACTTTCCAACTGCATTACACATCTCCTTTACCTCCTTGCACCCCACGAGAGCATGGTCCAATGTTTCAATCTCATCTCCACACCTTGGACAAAGTATGGTGTCTAAGTCAATTTCTTTCCGATCCAATGTTGTGCGACATGGCAGCCGTCCTAGTCTCACTCTCCACAAGAAAACATTTATCTTCATTGGAATTATTGAGCACCATTTCGTTTGGGTCGAACTTCCGCTTCCAGCCTCCATTTTTACTTCTAAGATTTTTCTAGCCGTTTTAACATTGTACCTTTTAGAGTCGTCGAGATACCACTTCGTCTTGTCTTTTTGGTCTCTTACCGGTTGCACTCCTTGGAGCGTGTTGATTAGATTTTGAAATTCTCCGGCTTCTCTACTGCGCAGTGGTCTTCTCCAATTCCATTTCCATCTCCATGCATCCTCTATCCATTCCCCACGATCCGCTATCTTTGCGTATTTATCCACTTCTAACCGAAACAGTCTCGGGAAGATTTCCTGCATCGTTGAGTTTCCAATCCACCTTTCTTTCCACCAACTTGTTTCTTCACCATTCCCTAGCTTTTTGCCGAACGAGCACGTGAAATCCATCCCATAGTTGTCCATTTCCGCGCCAGCTCGAATTATGTTTGACCAAGAATTACATGCACCAAAACAACCGCGTAAATCACCCCCCCCCCCCCCCTTTCGCCATAAAGTCCTTTTATAATTTGGACCCAAAGCGACCTTTTTTCCGTTTTGAATCTCCACCACCATTTCCCCAAAAGACACAAGTTGAAAGTGTGTAAATATCCTATGTTCAAACCTCCCCTTTCAAACGATTTTAGAGTGTTTACCCATTTTACCCACACCAAACCCCTTCTCTCACACTCTTGCGACCCCCTCCCCAAAATAAATTGCATCTCAGCCTCTCTAACTCTTTTAGCACTCCTCTCGTGGCTCGATACATGGAGAAAAAATATAAGGGTAAACTACCCAAAACCGCCTTGATCAAGGTTAGACGACCTCCAAAAGAGATGAGTCTCGCTTTCCATGACGCAAGCCTTTTTTGACTTTCTCCATAATCGGCTTCCAATGGTCCAACTTTCTCATAGATAGACCTACCGGGAGACCGAGATAAGTGAAAGGAAAAGTCCCGTATCCACATCCCACACTCCTTGCCCATGTTTGCACCTCCTCTTCTCGAACTCCCGCTCCAAAGATTTTGCTTTTAGCTACGTTGATCTTCAAACCGGTCATAATTTGAAAACACCTTAAAATCTTTAAAAGATTTTTAAGATTGGTCATATTCCATTTTTCGAAGAAAATCACATTGTTTGGGTAAAATTTCACCAGTCTCGACCACGACCAAAGCAAGGAAAACATTTATTACACTTTTCAATAATAAGGTTAAATCATAAACACTTTATCATCTGACAAAAGTTGAAATCGAAAGTTATTCACGACACACGACCGTCGTATGGAACCTCACGACCTCGACCGACTAACATGCGATATTACTGTTATGTTTTCACTATTTAATGCAGGGTCAATGTCATTGATGATCAACGGCTATAACCGACGAAGGCCATTAATAGCATTAAACCCAGCGTCCGTTACAACTGTTACACGAAGCTTTTATGGAGTCAATAAAGGCATTCGAAGACTATAAGTACAAGGATTCCATCCTCATTTACGGATCATCTCAGACATCTTGGCATAACTGAACTCTCAAAGAACACTCAAAGCAAAGAATTCTCTCTCGAAATATCGCTCACGAGGCACGACTTACACACACGACACATTGTTTTTACACACGACGCACTAGTTTTTACCTTCGACACACTTGTTACTTTACATTTAAAGTCTTTCTTTCATTTGTATTGTAATCTCTGTACTCTCGACACCCGAAACATAAGGACGTCGCCCCTGTTTGGCGACCATAGTGCAGCGACGACTCCCACAGTCGTCCACGGGTTTTTTCCTCGTTGAGGTTTTCCCGCGTCACCAAAATCTCTGTCTCATTTGCTTTTTTGTCTTTATCGCACGGTTTGTCGTAAGATTCTCATTCTTTAGTTGTTAAGCTCCACAAACAACCTTAAGTTATCCTTCTGGACGATTTTTGGAATTAACAGTTTGGCGCCCACCGTGGGGCCCCATCTAGAGAAAATCTTCGACAAACGTACGCCTTACTAACGTTTTCTTGGAGTTTCCTCTCTTTTCTTTTTTAGGAAAATGGTAGATAACGGAAACCAAGAGCATATCATTGCCCAGATGCATGGGGAGCTTGAGAATGCACAAGACGCTCCCGAGATAGTTGACGATTATCGCCTGGAGGAAGTTGTCCTGGACCAGAGCAAGCCTGACCAGAAAGTCCTTGTAGGGTCGTCCCTCGATCCCTGCCTAAAAGACAAGCTAATATCTTTCTTGCAGGAACATGCCGATTGTTTTGCCTGGTCACACGAAGACATGGTCAGCATAGACCCTGGCGTCATTTCCCACCAGCTCAATATCGACCCGTCGTTTAAACCTATCAAGCAAAAGCGTCGGAAATTTGCTCCTGAAAGGAATAAGGTGATAAATGACGAGGTCGACAACCTCCTGAAGACAAGGAAGATTCGAGAAGTAAAGTACCCCGACTGGCTTGCTAATGTCGTGGTCATAGCAAAGAAAAATGGCAAGTAGAGGGTCTGTATTGACTTCACAGATATCAACAAAGCCTGTCCAAAAGATCCTTTCCCATTGCCACATATCGATGCCATGGTCGACGCGACAGCAGGACATGAACTGTTGACGTTCATGGATGCTTATTCTGGATACAATCAGATCCTAATGCACGTCGGGAACCAAGAAAAAATTGCATTCATGACGGATCGAGGTATTTACTGTTATAAAGTTATGTCGTTCGGTCTAAAAAATGCAGGTTCCACCTACCAGCGTCTGGTGAACAAAATGTTCAAAGATCATCTCGGCGACACGATGGAGGTTTATATCGACGATATGCTGGTCAAGTCAAAGCAAGAAAGCGACCACGTTGATCATTTGAGGCAGTCGTTCGACATCCTTCAAAAATATAGCATGAAGCTCAACCCGACGAAATGTTCCTTTGGTGTCAGTGCCGGGAAATTCCTGGGTTATTTGGTCACTCGACGAGGAATCGAGGCCAACCCCGACCAGATCAAAGATATTATCGAGATCAAATCTCCGAGAAATTTCAAAGAAGTCCAAAGGTTCACTGGTCGGGTGGCAGCTCTGAACAGGCTTATTTCTCGATCTTCAGATAGATGTCATTTATTTTACAATGTCCTCAGGAAAAACAAAGGCTTCGATTGGACCGACGATCATGAGCAAGCATTGCAAAAGTTGAAAGAATATATGGCGTCACCGCCTTTGCTGTCGAAGCCTCAAGATCATGAAGTCTTGCAGCTATATTTGGCTGTCAGTCCTAATGCGGTAAGTGCCGTCCTGACACGAGAAGATGAAAAGCAGCAACGACCGATATACTATGTAAGTAAATCTCTCTTGGACGCAGAAACCAGGTATTCCTCTATGGAAAAATTGCTTTTATCGCTAGTCACAGCTGCCAAGAAACTGCGACACTATCTTGAATCGCATCCTATTACTGTCGTGACTAATTTTCCTCTTAAGTCTGTCTTGAGGAAACCTGAGTTGACAGGTCGTTTGGCAAAATGGAGTATATATCTCAGCAGTTACGACATCAATTTCAAGCCCATGACCGCGATCAAATCGCAAGCCTTGGCGGATTTCATTGCTGATTTCAGCCCTGAATTGGAGAAGGAAGCAGAGCTCGAAGTGTCAACTGTGGCGACTCACGACGACGTGCCTTGGACTCTGTATGTCGACGGTTCATCCAACACTAGAGGTTCAGGACTAGGCGTCGTCTTAAAGTCGCCACAGGGGGCAAGATGGTATATTCAGTCCAGTACGACTTCAAAACCACCAACAACGAAGCTGAGTATGAAGCTCTGATCGTGGGAATGACTATGGCCCATGACTCGGGGGCAACCGCGCTACATGTCAAAAGCGATTCTCTCCTGATCGTGAACCAGATAAATGGAGAATTTGTGGCTAAAGATTCAAAGATGACAGCGTACCTGAATGTAGAAAAAGAAAAATCCGAACAATTTAAGACATTCTCCATTGAACAGATTCCAAGGGACCAGAACACTCAGGCCGATGCTTTAGCAAACCTTGGGCCTGCTCTGGTCGAACCAATATTCGACAGTATTCCCATGATCCATCTGGCGACATCGTCCATCGAAAATGTCGATGTCATCCAGATCGAAGACCAATAAGATGATTGGTCGTGCGACATCCGAAATTTTTTCATTCACGACCAACTCCCCGAAGACAAGATGGAAGCTCGTAAGATCAGATTCAAGGCATCCAGGTATGTCGTGATCGAAGATAGACTCTATCGATGATCATCGACGGGTTTAAACCTGAGATGCATTGTCAGCAAAAGTCAAGTTCAGAAGATCCTTCAAGAGATGCACGATGGAGAGTGTGGCAATCACTCAGGAGGTCGTAGTCTGGCCAATCGTATCTCTCGACAGGGCTATTTTTGGCCAACACCGCGACAAGACGCCGTCAGGTATGTTCAGAACTGTGATCCCTGTCAACGACATTCAGGTATGTCCCATAAACCTTCTGAACCTTTACACTCGACACTTATCTCATGGCCCTTCATGAGGTGGGGAATGGATATTGTCGGCAAGCTACCACCTGCCCCAGGGCAAAAGGTATTTCTCCTCGTACTTACGGATTATTTTTCTAAGTGGGTAGAAGCGGCTGCTTTCTCCCAAGTTCGGGACAAGGAAGCCGTCACTTTTATCCAGACTAACATCATATGCAGGTTTGGGATTCCATCCGAAATTGTCTGCGACAATGGATCCCAGTTCATAAGCAACAGGACTCGACAGTTCTGTGAAGACCGCAACATCAAGCTGACGACCTCGACCCTATCCCTAGGCAAATGGACTTGCTGAGTCGAGCAATAATACCATTATTGCTTCGATCAAGAAGAGGTTAAAAGTTGCGAAGAGAAAATGAGTCGAAGAACTCCCTTCGGTCATGTGGGTGAATCGCACGACGCCCCGCACGTCTACAGGACAAACCCCTTTCTCTTTAGTCTATGGTTGTGAAGCAGTCTTGTCGGTCGAGGTCCAGCTCCCAACTTCGAGCCATACGTCCGTCGACCACAACTTTGTTGATTTAAGTTATGACCTCGACGCCCTCGAAGAGCTCAGAGAATCAGCCTTGATCAGAATGGCATCACAGAAGCAAACGGTCGAACGACATTTCAATAAGAATGTCAAAGTTAAAGTCTTTCAAGAAGGCGATTATGTCCTACGACGAGTGTTCCAAAGCACTCAAGAGCTCAATGCAGGTAAGCTTTCCATTAAGTGGGAAGGTCCTTATCGTATCTTAGAAGTCGTGGGTAAAGGCTCCTATCGGCTCCAAACCCTCGATAATCAAGACGTCCCACGTAGCTGGAATGCAACACATTTGAAAAAGTATTTCTTCTAAATCTTTTTCCTTCTTTCATACAATTTATTCATCACGATGATTACTGACTTAAGCATCGGAGGGTCGTTGGTTAGCCAACGACCAACCTCTGACATTGTTTATCGCAGGGTCGCATGACACAAGTAGTCAGGTCTACTGTATGATTTGATTATCTTATCGCATGGATGCATGATTCAGATTCACCGCATGATTTAATTGTGCGATTGACCCACGATCTAAGTATTTTAACTTAGAAAAAATTCATGTTCTGAATAAATGCTTTGATCACTTGTACCTATGTTTGCCTGCACGATTTAAAAACATCAAAGTCTTACGATTTATGTTTCAATCGTTGTATTTCAATAAATACCTTTGTCGCAAGTACCTACGTTTGATATATATACGACTTATGTTTATTTCTGTACGATCGGTATTGTGCTCGATGCTTGTTTATTGATTGACAACAAAATAATGCACAAGTTCAAAGGAAACGTAAACTTCATTTCAACAAACGATCAGGTACATTCAAATAAACTCGACCACTAACAGTCGAGTGGTAAAAACAAAAGACAAAGAGTTTCCTAAGACTGAGGGGGAGCATCGGCCGCGTCTTTCCCAGAAACCTCACCTTTTGAACCCTCGTCCACCTCCTCCTCGTCGGCTTCCTTCTCGTCATCTGAGTCAAGATCTCTCGCAGATCCGACGTCACTCAGAAAGAAAGCAAGCTCCTCCGACGCCAAGGCAAGGGGATTCTTCCCCGACAAGTGTCGCCTCATAATCGCCGCCCGTGCGGTGAATCGATCCAAGGCAAAAACGGACTTAGCTTCGTCCTTAAGCTCCTTCACCTCCTTTTCCAGCTCCGTCACCCTAGACTTTGAATCCTCAGCTTCTTTTTCATTCGCAGCCAAGGATTCCTTAGTCTTGTCTAGCTCATCCCTTTGATCGGCGATCATGGACAGAGACTGCTTCAGACGGTGGTTTGCCTCGTCTTTTGCACGCCCGACGACCTCTAACTCTTTTAGAGCCTCATCGAGACGTTTGAACATAGCCTCTTCGCGCTCCAAGGCGACCTTCTCACTGTCTAATGCCGCGTTCCCCCTCTCGTGAGCAGAGGACACCAGACCCCTTATCTTCTCCATTTCAGCGCGCAAGGCAAGGGAAGACTGGAACGCCTGTAAAACGTAAGACACACGTTAGTAAACATTCGACAAGGTTAAACAACGATAAAATAACACAAGTTTTGAAAGAAAAACTTACCAGAAACGCCAGTCCGGCAATGTGAGATCCCGTCTCCTCGATCGGGAATCCCTTGAAACGCTCCTTGAAAGAAGGGAGCAAATACTTCCCCAGATGAGGAAACAGATCCGTCTCATCTAGGACATTGGCAGCCATAAAGTCTGATGGCAACGTAAAGTTGACCGTCGTGACCTTAGCTTCTCCCGTCGTATGGCCCTTGCTCTTGTCGGCCGACAAAGGGGTCGACGTGGTAGACGGAGACTTCGCCGTTTTCGCCAGAGGCGCCGAACTAATGGGTGTTGCATCGATCGCACTAGAAGACGTCTTCGTCTTCACAGGCGATGCGACTGATACCTTCGCCTTCTCAGGCGTGACGACTCTCGATGAGTCATCAACCCTCGAAGACGATTCCCTCGGGATCGCCATCCTCATCTTCTTTGGAACCTCAGGCCCAGTGGTCGAGGTCCTTTGCCTATTTTCCTTGCCCTTACGGGCAAGCTCAAGTTGAGCTGCCCTTTTGGCACTGGCAATCGGCACCTTTACATGAGATTCCCCTGGAAACAACGAAGAGGAAAACGTTACACGATGGACGTAAGAGAAAAGATCGAGGTCAAGTAGCAATAAATAAAACACTTACCAGTCATCTCTTCTTCTCCTTCTCTCGACTCTTCCTCTTTCTCCTATGTCTCATCTTCTTCTTCCTCCTCCTCATGTTTCTCTCCCAGATTCTCTCCTAGATATACCAAGTCTTCGTCGTCGTCGTCCACCAGATGTCGTGTGAAAAAACGATCGCTCCACAGTACTGAATTCCAAGAATGCGTCGATCTTTGCTTGAGAGTTGGCGTAGGGTTTCACGTCATCAAACTTAATATCTGTCAACACATAGAAAGCAGGTTAGAAATAAAGTTAGCACACGACGTGCGACATAAGGCTAAAAAAATCTCACCCGACATTTCCAGCCGACCCTAATCCAGCCGCTCTCAGGATCGAGAGTCAACTTACGCACGAACGCGTACCTGGTTTTCCACTTACGGTCATTTACAGCGGTCTTTAGGACCAAGGTGCGATCACCCTTAAACCTAGAAAACAGGCTATAGCGATGACATCCGTTCTTCTTGACTTGATAAGCCAAGAGAAGGTCGCGCACATTCATGGGAGATTTCCATTCTTCGGTAAGGCGTTCAATCACTTGTACGACTCGCTAGAATTGGTGCATTAATTGGCCCGGTGCTAAATCAAACTCGAGCATAAAAGCCTTGGCCAAAGGCGAGTAAGGCCATTCGAAACCTATCTTAAAAGGGTATTCGTATATCACGATATACCCCTAAGGACACTCATTTGGTCGGGTCTGACCTGCTCTAATCAATGTAATCCCCGCAGGGATTTTTGCCAAAATCCTAAGGTCATCGAGATCCTCTTGTTTTCGGATAGAACTTACAGGCTCGGTCGACATTTCTAACTTTGTTAGGCAGACTTACAAAGATCAAGAAATCGTACCTTATATAGGCGCTCTAAAAACTCGAAAATTCCAAACAGGTCGAAGATTCTCGCGGATTTGGAAAGGAGTTGACAAAGAACAACAAGAATCTCTCTCTAAAACTCTCTGAAATCGTAAAAAAAAGATCCATCAAGGGTCGCTATTTATGTAATTGATCGTGTCAGGTCGAGTCCCTCGATGATCGACACGTGCCCTTACCTTTTCGTATGCACACACGGATCGTCGACACCTGGCGATGACAGCTGCTAAGCATGATTGTGCGTCAGCATGACGTCACGATCTTATCCCCTTTTCGACTTCCTCTTTAGTTAGAATTGAACCGATCCAGTTCCAAGGCAACCCTAGACGTACGACTGACAAAATTTAAAATTTGAATTTGTCACTCTATTTTTAAATTTTGGGGGCAAACTGTTTGGGTAAAATTTCACCAGTCTCGACAACGACCAAAGCAAGAAAAACATTTATTACACTTTTCCATAATAAGGTTAAATCATAAACACTTTATCATCTGACAAAAGTTGAAATCGAAAGTTACTCACGACACACGACCGTCGTATAGAACCTCACGACCTCGACCGACTAACATGCGATATTACTGTTATGTTTTCACTATTTAATGCAGGGTCAATGTCATTGATGATCAACAGCTATAACCGACGAAGGCCATTAATAGCATTAAACTCAGCGTCCGTTACAACTATTACACGAAGCTTTTATGGAGTCAATAAAGGCATTCGAAGACTATAAGTACAAGGATTCCATCCTCATTTGCGGATCATCTCAGACATCTTGGCATAACTGAACTCTCAAAGAACACTCAAAGCAAAGAATTCTCTCTCGAAAGATCGCTCACCACGCACGACTTACACACATGACACATTGTTTTTACACACGACGCACTAGTTTTTACCTTCGATACACTTGTTACTTTACATTTAAAGTCTTACTTTCATTTGTATTGTAATCTCTGTACTCTCGACACCCGAAACATAAGGACATCGCCCCTGTTTGGCGACCATAGTGCAGCGACGACTCCCACATTCGTCCGTGGGTTTTTTCCTCGTTGAGGTTTTTCCCACGTCACCAAAATCGCTGTCTCATTTTCTTTTTTGTCTTTATCGCACGGTTTGTCGTAAGATTCTCATTCTTTAGTTGTTAAGCTCCACAATCAACCTTAAGTTATCCTTCTGGACGATTTTTGGCATTAACACACAACATCCGCATATTGGAGATGTGAAACTTCATTTGGTCCCACCTTTATGCCTTCGAATAATCCTTGACTTTTAGCTTCTTCCATGAGAACATGTAAACTTTCGGCGACTAAGAGGAATAGGAACGGGGCAGAGGGTCCCTTGTCTCAAACCTTTTCTCATCGGAAATTCCTCGGTTGGTGTGCCATTAATTAGTACTGAAACCATAGTGGACCGAAGGCAAGTATTGATCCACTTTACCCACTTCAACCCTAAACCCATTTTTTCCATAGTATCGAACAAGAATTTCCACTCTACGTTGTCATACGCCTTCTCGAAATCAATTTTGAAAATTAGTCCAGATTTCTTACTTTTTCGCACCTGATCCATTACCTCGTTTGCTATTAGGACGCCATAGAGTATGTACCTCCCTTTGATGAAGGCACTTTGTGTGTTACTAATCACCTTATCCATCACTTCCTTTAATCTTCCCGCTAAAACTTTGGCGATGATTTTATAGTAAATACGGATTAGACTTATGGGTCTAAAGTCCACGAGATTTTCCGGAGTATCAATCTTTGGAATTAACGTTATAAATGAGGAGTTGCAGCCCCGACTAATATCCCCTTCCTCCCAAAACCATTCAATTGCCTTAAATAAACCCGATTTTAAGATTTCCCAATACTTCTTCACAAACCCAAAGGTGAATCCGTCCGGGCCCGGCGATTTGTTACTCTCACAACCCTTGATGGCCTCCCATAATTCGTCTTCCGTGATAGGCCTTTCCATCTTAATAGCCTCTTTCCCCGAAATTTTCGAGAATTTTTCCTTTTGGATCCGTGGACCCTCATTTAGATTTGCATCAAATTTGCCTTTGAAAAATTCGAGAGCGTACCTTTTACTCTTTGATGGATCATCCGTCCACCCCTCGGATGTAGTCAAACCTCTAAGAATATTTCTCCTCTCTTTGTGTTTGATTGCCGCATGAAAAAGCTTTGAATTTTCGTCCCCATCCACCGCCCACTTCAGTTTAGCCTTTTGTCTCTCCATGTCGACTTTCATTTCTTCAAGCTTTAACCAATTGTTTCTTGCCCCTACCCATCGATCCCTATCCATTTCCGACCACCCTCTTGACTCCGCTTCTTTTTCCAACTTGTCAGCTTCTTCCTTTGCCTTTTCCATCTTTCTATTCGTGTTACCAATATTAGACTTGCTCCACTCCTTTATTGAGTTTTTCACATTTTTTAACTTCTCACAAAAGATGCGATCCAGTCTCTTTGAACGAATTTCTTTGTTCCACGCTTCTCTCACTATTCCATCAAAGCCCTCGATTTTCATCCAAGCATCGTAGAGCTTAAACGGTTTCGGCCCGAAGTCGGCTTTTATCTTCAATGAGGCCGATCGGGAAGTGATCTGACCATTTTCTCTCGAGGACTTTGACCCCCAAGTTTTTTCCACAATTCCCCAAATTCGTTTGAGATCAAAAAGGATCGAGTTTACTCCATTTCAAACCATCGTCGCTGACCCATGTGAATTTCCTTCCCATCATTGGTACTTCTACTAGGTTACTTCTATCTATGAATTCGTTAAATTCTATCGTTCCACTTTAATTTATTGCCGAGTTAGCTCTTTCATTCTCTCCCCTAACATCGTTGAAATCACCAAACAAACACCACTTTATATCTTCTCTCACTGTTAGATCTTCTAATTTCTTCCATAAGTCCTTTCTATCTCTCCCTTCCCTTGGACCATATATATTTACCAACCCTATCCAACCGGTTTTCCTTTCCCTTTTTCCAATTACCGCCAATAAATTATTTTCTTGTATAATTTGCTCACATTTAAATTGGCTGCCATCCCAAATTGTGATTAAGCCCCCCGATTTTCCTCTAGCTTCTGATTGCACAAAATCAAAGCCATCATTTCCCCATAGATTTCGAATCTGATGTTTCGTACAACTCTTGGATTTCGTCTCTTGTAACCCTATCACAACTGGTTGATTTTTCCGACACATGTCCGTTACCCACGCTTTCTTTATCCCCGATCCTAGGCCTCTTACATTTAGGGAAATAACTAACATAAAGATACTGAGTTTCGAGCCATACCTTTAGTTCCTCCATTGCTTTCATCTGACCCATGATCTTTTTTTTCTGCTCCGTTTCTTCCATTCCACTCCATTCCTAACTTTTTGCCGAAATCCTCCATACATTCTGCTGTATCTTTACTCCCCAGTTCATTCGATGTGGTCGTACTGTTTGCCCTTTTTCATCTTTTTTTTCGATTGTATCTCCCCTTGCGATGATATCTTCTTCCTATTTTTTCTTGCTAATTGTTTTACCAGGTGAAAACTTACCCTTCCTCTGCCAATTCCATTGAGATCTTGTCTTCTTTCACTTGATTTCTGCGGCAGTACTCTTTCTTTCTTGTTGGTCTTAGCCTTCTTCTTTCTTTATTTATTATCCTGTGGGTTTTGTTTTGACGCATCCCCTGACTCCCGAGACATACAATCTGGGCCATTTCCTTGCATAATTTTTTCCTTTCTGGCAAATGGGCCTCCAGTGGACCTGGGTGCTTTTGGACCGACCGAGTCTGCAAATTGGATAGGCCATCTCCCAAGTTATTATAAGAATCTGAATATTTTGAGTCCGACCCAATCTCCCCTACATTACTTTGCTTCTCCACATTTTTCTTTTTAATTTCTTTAGCAACTGTTTCCAATTCCCCAGGAGCCATATTCTTGTCGTCATTCTCAACAGCATCATCATTGAGCATTAAATTTTCCCCATATTTCCAAAGTGTGATGACTCTTCATCTCCTACCTTGTTGACGGTTTCTCCATTTTTTCCGGTGATCGGAGTTGTGGTCGGTTCGCCGACAGTTTTCTTTTTCGCTGACGTGAACCCCTCCCTTTTCTCGTTCTCGACTACCCAACTATCTTCCACTCCCCACTCGCTTTCAGTCTCCTCAACCCCTTTTTCCGACCATATCGATGGGATAGTCGACCCATCTTCTTCACCAATCTGTGACCCTGAGAGCGATTCTTCCGTTTCAACCATCTCTACCTCATCCGAGAGGCTAGAGTCCTCTTCTTCCACTTTGACCCGATAAAAGAATGGGCCAATCTTTACACTTTTTAATTCGTCAATCTGTGATTTTATTGCTGTACTTATGAGGACCTTACCCCAATTTAGATTGTCACTATCCATTAAGTTGCAATTATACGATTTTAGTGGTTTTCCCCATTTACAAGCCACCTCAATGAAATTAGCTTCTTTCCATCCGTGTAGAGGGATACCTGAAATTTTGATCCAAGCCAGCCTTTCGATTTGTCTAAGTCCTTCCGACCACGCTCTCAGATCTTTTATCCAGAAGTGAAGGCCATGTCCCTTATCCCAGATTATTTTTGTCCCCGTTTCTTCGTCGCTCGCTTTAATCAGCATTTGTCTTCCTCCTAGCCATTTCATTTTCTGGATACCAACTGACTTCTCTTTAATAATCCTCTTGATTGCGCCGATGTGGTCCAACGACTTTACGAACCCTACCAAGCAAGATCGTAAAAAGTTTCGAAGTTCGTCATCTGCTTCCTACTTCCCTATTACTTCTTCCTTTTCTTCCTTTACGATTGGATAGCCTCTTGAAGTCGATTGTTCTCCATCCTTTTTTCCCCACTTAACTGCCTCTGCATATGATGAATACATGTCCCTCTCTACTTCCTTTCCTTCTCCCTGCCTTGCCGTTCTCTCCGTTGGCATGCTTCTAGTTTCTCGATCTTTCCCTGTATTTGCAGCATAGATTCTCAACTTATACGAATTGATCCAGATGTTGCTTATTCTAATTTCCATCCCCTCTGTTTCATTTCTGAATGGCACAAAACCAAACCTTTTGCCATTTCTGAGCCTTTTTCTCGCCATATAGATGTCTGTCACCATTCCATACCTTTTGAAAATCCTCCATAAGTTTCCCACCTCCATACTTTCTGGAAAATTGAAGAACAAAAACGTCACCTCTTTAGACTTGTTGTTTACCCTTGATCCGCTGTGAAGGTAGTTACCATTATGTTGATTCATCCATGATCGAGCCCTCTCACCAACTCTTTCCCAGCCCCTCTCTTTCTCGCTCTCTCTTTCTCCATTAGAGTTTGTCGAGATTAGTCTGGATATCACATTGTTTAATTAAAACATTTTTTATAGTGATTCACATTGTGATATCATATGTGTTTACCTCTACGTTCATCGGAGATGGTTGGCAGGTGTTGGAATTTTATTATTGATTTTTTTCATAATTAATGTGTATCCAAAATTTTACACAATACTTTTAAGGGTTTCTTTATGTTCACAACGAATAATACAATGTTTAATTGAAAGAATGTATTTGATAGTGGTTCAAATCATGATACAAGTGTTCGCGTCGTTTTTTGTTCACATGTGCTCTCGTGGAGGAGAGAGAGGGGAGAGATTATGAAAAATAACCATAATCCTCCTATGAACATTTTTTTGCCAAAATTATAAAATCATCAATGTAATCATTCATTAAGTTAGTTTGTGCTTGAGATTGGATCTCATGTATCTTACATGTTAGAGCTCAAATGTGTTTTATTCAAGATTTAGGGGCTTAAGTGTAATATCTTGTAAAAGCCTTGTGAAGTCAATGTTGACTTCATTGGTATAAATAGTTTTCTTGTTTGTTGAGTTTCATAACCTTGATAGAAAAGTGTGCGTACTACTTGGGTGCTAAAGAGAGCTCTCAATTGTAAAATATCTCTCTCTATCAATATTGATCTTGATCACTGTTTTAAAAAACTTGTCGCACAATCGCCCTGGCACGCCATGACACCAAGGCTTGTGTCTCGCCACGTTAATCTCGTGGCACACCATGGCCTAATGCGCAGTTTTTCGTAGTGTGATATTTGATTTTTTTTACCTTTTTAATGTCTTATTTGCAAGTGTTTTTAATACATAGCCTAATTTAACTTGCTTACTATTATGGACTCATTGGGTAACACTACAAAACATATGTTTTTATATATAATATTATATATGAACTAGAAATTTGACGCCATAAGTCACGCCTTGAAAACGTCATGACTTTGTCGTGGCTCCCAAGGCTTGTGTAAAGTTTTTTCTTCTCTCTCCTAAGCATGAAGATTGGCGTTTCCTTCTTCCTGAAAAACATTCACGTGGAGGCGGCGCCGATTCCGGTTGACGGTCACCATTTCCTTCTCTCCTAAGCATGAAGATCACCATTTCCTTCTCTCTTAAGCATGAAGATCACCATCATCGTGCAAGATTCCAGTTGACTGTGTCTTCAGATATGCTATCATCGCAAATTCTTGTTTCTTTAGATTTGGTGTCTTCAGCTCTGGTTTGGTGAAAAAGAAAGAGATATGGTTGGTGAAAGTACACCATTCATTGATGTTTGGCAGGGTCGGCCCTGGCCCATGGCAAGTGTGGCTTGGGCCATGGGCCCCAGGTCCAGCAGGGGCCTCAAAATCATACTATCATATAGGGTTTTTAATTTAATCAGTATATTGTATTTCATTGACAGCGAGAGACGAGAACGAGAAGTCGAGAGCCTGCGTGCGATTGCTTGCTGGATTGCTTGCTGGATTGTTGTTGCTGAGTTGTAGGCTACAGGCTCATCACTTCCTCCTTTGCTCTCACCCAAGATGGTAATCACTAAACCCAAAAAGTTGTGTTTTTTTGGTGTCTTTAGATGCATCGTTTTAATGGTTGTTTTCTTGTTTTTTTAGGTTTAGCTTTGCTGGAGTTCAAACAAACTTTGAATGACACCAATAATGTTTTGACCAATTGGGTTGATAATGATGAAACCCCATGTTTATGGACTGGTATTACTTGCCATCCAACTGACCAAAGAGTTTTATCCATGTAAATCTTCAATTTTTATTTCAACTTTTTTTTTATTTTATTGCCCATTTTATAGAAGAAAAAGAGTAACATAAAAACCCTACATGGAGTTTGGGGGATTTATATCTCCAAGTATTGGCAAACTCAGTAGATTTGCAGTTGCTTGATTTGCTTCTGCCTTCTGCCCTAAATGGCTAAATCAGGTGTTTTCTATCCTTTTTTGAACTGTGGTTTGCTTGCATTTTGATTTAGGAATCTGGATTGTTGTGCATTTGCTTGGAATTGGATACTTGCTTAGTTGTTTAGTTATTTGATTGTTGACTTGTTGTCTTTCAAATTTCAATTTATTAGATAATAGATTAGAGTAATACTGTAATAGACAACATGTTTCCAAGATCACACCCCTCGGGTGCTCAAAAGAGGAAAAGGAAAAAACAGCAGGAAGAAATTGAAAAATCGATGCAAGGATCTTTGAATAAATTTCTTGTTAAACCATCAAACATTTCTAAAAATCCTATTGAGAATCCGGTTGAAAATCCTATTGGGCATCCGGTTGATGATAATGAAAACATTGAGCATCCGGTTGATGATAATGAAAACATTGAACATCCGGTTGATGATAATGCTTGTGACGATGATAACATTGGTGTGAATATATTTGATCCTAGAGTTTGGGATGGGTTAAATTAAAAAATGTGAGACTTGCTTGCTGAAAAAGGGCCTATAAGGGAAACTAACATCATATTTCCAAAAGATAATATAGGTAGGCATTTCTCTTCCGAATACTATGTCCGTAAAATAAGAAATGGTGATTGTTATGATAGAAAGTGGTTGGTTTATTCTAAAGAGTTAGATAAAGTCTTTTGTTTTTGTTGTAAGCTTTTCAAAGATGGTCGAACAAAAAGTCAATTTTATGTTAACTATGATAAAATAAGTTTTAAGTATTGAGAGTAAGTTTTTAGCGGATGTTAACTATGATAAAATAATTGATACTTTTGCTTCGAAAAATACACGAAGGCATCGTTTTAAGTAATGTATTTTATGTTCTATTATACGGGGTTTTGGTTTATGTCCCCCTCGTTGTACTATTTTTGTTTCTTTTAATAAAGACTCGGCGTGGGGATGAGCCGCCTAGCTTGACTAGGTTCCAAACCCCGTTAAATTGTTTTTCGTTCTCGTAATATAGGGGCCTTTTTTTTGTCTTTCGCCATGAGCATCCGAAATCTCAGGACCGACCCTGATGTTTGGTGAAAGAGAAAGAGATCTATTTTTAGTTTCTTCATATTTGATATGTTCTTGAGTTCTATATATGGGATTGATGGCACCGAGAAATCAAGATTTTGCTTTTTGGGTTTTCGTCTAAAAATCTACATGGTTTGTATTGATTGGGATGAAATTCGATTCCATGTCCCTACGATTCCAATCCGATCCTGCAAACCAAACGGAACCTTATTTCTCGTCTCTTCCACTAACAATTTGTATGTTCTCTGTTAAGCTTAGTTAAGAAGTATTTTGGTTATTTTGTATCTATAATATATTATAAAGCATTTGGTTCAAAGTCTTAAAAACAACTTTTTAAGCATTATGTATTACTATTTAATATTAACTTAATTTTTAACTTTACAAGTAATTGATGCATGAATACAACTTTTTAAAGTTGCATGTTTAAATTCATAATTAAATGATAAACATAATAAAATACAGAATAAACATCATATTTTTAATATACAAATCTAAATATAATTAGGATAATCATTGAATTTCAAAAGAGTAATTATTATTTTTTGTATTAAATAATTGTTGTATTAAATCTAAAATAAATTACATCATTATTAAACCTAGGTTAAATTAAAATAAAAAATATATAAACAAATTTATAAAAAATATTATCGTTTTCTCAAAATCAGACAAAACCGTATTATAAAATTGACAAAGACAAAAAATAAAATACAAAATTAAGATTAAAATATCATGCTATATTGCATAAATACGTTTTTGGTATTTTTTTAATTAATATAAATATACGGTTCATAAAAAACATTGAAATATATGTTAAATTAAATATTGTTTACCTTTTTGTTTTTAGGAAGGGATGTTATATTGTGGCGACAATAGCTATGTGAGGTTTACATCTTTGGTCCATTAGATGCCTTCTACCAAGTCATTTTCTCATAAAATGTAACGAAGTTTTTGTCCACAACAACACACATAACTAACAGATTTATTGCCCCAAATCGACATAAATCGAACCAACGTTTTTTGTTGTAGGATAACTCGACTGATTTAAATTCAATGGCGTTTAAGGTCAAGATAAAGGCGACCCACATGGTTAAACCATCGTCTTCCACGCCCAAACACCTGAAAACCCATAAGTTATCTCTTTTAGATCAGTTATCGCCCTCGGTCTACCCTCCAATAATCTTCTTCTACGATGCAAAGCCAGACTCGAATCTAACCCTAATTCGGCTCAAGACCTCTATGTCTAGAGTTTTGGCGTCGTTTTATCCGTACGCTGGACGTATAAATGGAGATGTTTTTGTTGATTGCAATGATGATGGAATCCCATATTCTGAAGCCACTGTTGATTGTTCTCTTTCTGATGTACTTAAAGAATGTAATTTGAATTTGATGAGCCAATTTGTTCCTTTAACCGAGGAATCCGTGAATCCTGACCACACGATTCCACTGCTAGTCCAGGTGAGCATGGGCGGAACTATAGTGTATAATACGGTGGTAGGTGCCACTGTATTATTCTTCCGTCAAAGGGTAAAAAAAATTAGGTTTGTAGAAGGTACAACCGTATCAATTTGTTTTGTGTCACCATATATATTTTAAAATTACAATACAGACACAAGTTTTCCTTGGTAGAGTTGGTTTGGAAAGCTTTTATCCTACTTCAAACATGGGTTCGAGTCTTGTTAGAGTCATTTTTGTAGTTTTAGCTTTTAAAAAAATTTGACACGAACTTGAGACATCAAGTTTGAAAAGACCAATATTGGTTTTATGAAAAATACTTCTATATTTGTTTCTTATAGTCAAATTGTGCCATCGTTTGAAAATATTTATGGGTCGGCCCCTGCAGGTGAGCGTGTTCAAATGCGGTGGAATTGCAATTGGTGCGTGTTCTTCGCATAAGATTGGTGATGCATCCAACTTCTTTACGTTTATTCGTGAATGGGCAAATGTTTCATTAAACGATAAACCGGTTTTGGTTCCAGAGTTCACAATTTCATCTCTATTCCCATCTATCAGTTCTTTGAATTTCAACATTGGAATCAAGATTCCAATGAACGAAAAACTCGTTCGAAAGAGGTTTGTTTTCGATGCTTCAAGTATATCATCACTCAAGGCCCAAACAACCCCTTCAACACGCGTTCAAGCCGTTTCTGCACTCATCTGGAAATGCGCTATGAACGCGATCAAGAAATCCAGTAAGCCAAAGACAAAATCATCGATAGCGATGACGCTCGTGAACATGCGAGGACGGCTCAACCCGCCATTGCCGGAGACCTCCTTCGGCAACTTTGTTGGGTCATATTTGGTCGAGAAAGGTTTGGACCACGATGGCGAGATCGAGTTGCATGGTTTGGTGACTCAGTTGAGACATGGATTTAAAGAATTCTGTGATGTTTACATGAAAGAAGTTCAAGATCCCAAAGATGGGATCTTTGCAATCTTGAAATACAGTAAAAAGATTGGGGAAATGTTGCAGAGGGATGGAAGTGAAGTGTTTACATTTAGCAGTTGGTGTGGATTCCCATTGTATGAGATTGATTTTGGGTGGGGAAAGCCAAGGTGGATTAGTGTTACAAATACGCCATTCAGGAATGGAATCATGATGATGGATACAAAAGAAGGGAATGCAATTGAAGTTTGGGTCAATTTGGAGGAAGATGTCATGGCCATCTTTGAACAAGACCATCAGTTGCTGGCTTATTGTTCTTCGATTCCATGTGATCAATGAAAGGTAAAAATTACTAAAATTATTAGAATTACAAAACCATCCAACCTTTCATTCTAATGATATATTTGTAAAAATGACATATCTTCTTTATAAACCAAAGACCAAAATGCGACTATTTTCTTATTTTACAATTTTCTTTATATTTATATTTTATGATTTTAATTATAAATAACCGTAAACTAGATTATTTTGTGAGCTTATTGAAAAAACGATGTTTGCTTTGTCATAAGCTAGCATATTGAAACTAAATATGAAGTAACATTTCAATAAGCTCTAGCAACTTTTCTCCATGTTTTCCAGTTATACTCTAAATATTTTTCGGTTATAAGTCATGTCTTTTGCCCTAACTCTGTTAACTTTAGCTCCGTTAAGTCAGATATTTTATGAAATTCTTTAATATTTTTATTTTACAACTTTTGATGCCTTTTGTAATGTTGGAACTTAGTATAGATTTGAGAAACTTTGTCCCACATAGGAGCCAAGACAATATTTAGAACACTTAATACACTCCAACCATAGAGCATTAAATGAATCATTTAATTGTTTGGTTTTGGAATGTGGTGTTCTTGGTATATATATATATATATATATATATATATATATATATATATATTAAATGTCAAAGATTGGGCCTTGGGGTCGAGATTCAAAGATCGTGGATTATACGTGTTGCAGGATCGACAGAAGGCGACGCGGGTGATCAACAGATTGATGATACACACTCGCACGTGAACATTGATTCAACTAAGAGTGGTCAATCGGGGAATGCTGAAACCTCTAAGGTTCAAGAAGAGATGGAACCTCTCTCTTATAAGGCCGCCATGGAATCATCCGAGGCACCTTATTGGGAAGAGGCCATCCACAGCGAAATTGACTCCATTGTGCAAAACAACACATGGAAATTGATCGATTTGCATCCGGGTCATAAAGTCATTGGCCACAAATGGATCTTCAAGAGGAAGTTGAGACCCGATGACACTATAGAGAAATACAAAGCTCAACTAGTCGCCAAGGGGTACCGACAAAAGGAAGGTCAAGACTTCTTCGATACATATTCACCGGTGACTAGGATCATGTCAATAAGGACGTTGATTGCAATAACGGCTATACATAACTTAGAAATACATCAAATGGATGTGAAAACCGCTTTCTTGAATGGTGAATTAGAAGAAGAGATATTGATATGAATTGATTATTCAATGCATAAAGTGTCTTTTACCTTATTTTTAGTTAGATTATTTTGCTTTATCCCAACATTTGAGTCATTTTATTCTCTTATTTTTATCTTTCTTATTCATGGAGCTAAGTATATGATTTTACCTGTTTTTACAACATAGAATGGATAACTTATTCTTGGTGCAGGATGTTGTTATCTCATTGCTACAACATTGGATTCACGAAGATTGAGAAGGGTTGATGACGTGGAGTTTGTCTTTTGGAAGCAAACCAAGCAAATTCAAATCCAACCAGATTAGTTAGAATTAATTTTGATGCCTTTTGGATGTAATGAGAGAAGTACTTTTTAGTTTATTAAGGATAATATTTAAGTACAAGTTGTGTACTTGATTTGAACCTTTAAGATCTCTTTTGATATTTTCCCTTTCGCCATCCCATCCTTGTATAAATAGGGATGAGTAGTGTGTTTATTGCAAGCCTTCCATCAGTTTCATAACTGATGTGAAACTCTCTCTAGTTTAATTTTATAATTTATGCAAGTTACTTTTGAATCTTTAATTCTTCTCTCATCTAGATCTCTAGCAGTAGAGTGTTGCAAGCATTGCTGACAACATTGCTGCTACATTCTATTGCTTTTAATTTCTGCACTTTACATTCTTGTCTTTAATTTCCGTCATTTATATTTATGTAATTCATTTAATTTCAGTCCTTTATATTTGTTGTAATTTACTTTCAAGCATGAGTAACTAATTTCTCTAGCTTGGGTGTGAGATTAAAGGGTGAGGTTTTAAACACAAAGAAAGGTGGACATCGTTTCTCAATAATGATGTTCACCATTTCATGTTAAGTTTTGCAAAAGATCAAGTTTACTCCATGACGTTTTGATCACTTTGAAAGTGTTAAAGTGTCATGGCATCAGGAATGAGCCATTGATATGCACGCCAATCTGAATGACAAAGGAAGTAAGACTTGGAAGAGCTACTGACAAAGGAATTTGTCATTTATGTCTTCCGGTTTGATTTTGCCCGATAAGTTGGTCATCTCTAATGGTGGTAAAAGTGTTGAGTGTGTATCAGGAATGGACCACTCAGAACACGTCAACTTAACTGATATGGGATCAACTTGGAAGAGTGATTTTTAACAAAGTAATTTGTTTATCCATATACTTGGAAGGCATCATTTGATACTATTGATAGTCCTGGTACAACTACAAGAATTTGTTGATTGAAAACTAGATAAGTAGTGCAATGATGAAGATCCGGAGGGCGTCCTGAAAAGTAGATGGTGAACTTAGTTGTTGATAGACAAATGTTGTAGCATTGCCACAACATTGGTCCACCCCACATCTCGCACCCTTGCTTCCTTTTATTAATTGTTTAATCAATCTGTGATAACTCCAACCAAAACAAATATCTTCGAATTCGCCATATGAAGTTAGTTTTTCATCTCGAGATCTTGCAACTTAAGATACCTAACCCTGTGGAATACGATACTTGGTTCTTACCATTTTATTACTTGAATGACGACATTAGATCTCATTGTATACTTGCTTTGAGGTTTAATTAGCACACGTCATTGGTGTATTCAAAGCACTGTCAAGTTTTTGCGGGAAGGTTACACCCTAAAAGGAAGGTTACGCCTTAAAGAAAGAAAATCAATACAAAAGAGCAAAGCTCTAATCTGAATTCTTGTGATCATAAAAGTACCAGAAATGTCCCATAGGGGCAAGGTACACAAAGTCAACAAAAAAAACACAAAGTGCCAAAAATTGAAATTTTTTGTGGAAATTTGTTGAGAGAAAAGGCTATGTGAGAAAAGAATTGCCAAAAAGAGTGACCCCACAAGCTCTAATGATCCTAAATATAGGTTGTATTGTGTCAAACAAAGAGAAGAGTGGTGCTAGCCTATGATTCATACACACATCTATGCATGATTGGATACTAAAAGATTTATGAAAGGCTATGAATGACATGAGGTAGGTTCTACATCATGTGGGCACTTAATGCCAAGATTTTGCTTGAAAATTTCAAAATCGAGTCATTTTTTTGGTCTTTTATTTGTTTGGGGACAAACAACACTTTAAATTTGAGGGTGTGATATTCATTGATTATTCAATGTATAAAGTGCCTTTTTATCTTATTTTTAGTTAGATTATTTTGCTTTATATTTGAGTCATTTTATTATCTTATTTCTATCTTTCTTATTCATGGAGCTAAGTATATGATTTTACTTGTGTTTTACAACATAGAATGGCTAACTTATTCTTGGTGCAGACTGTTGTTATCTCATTGCTACACATTGGATTCATGAAGATTGAGAAGGGTTGATGACATGGAGCTTGTCTTTTGGGAGCAAACCAAGCAAATTCAAATCCAACCAGATTAGTTAGAATTAAATCTGATGCCTTTTGGATGTAATGAGAGAAGTACTTTCTAGTTTATTAAGGATAATATTTAAGTACAAGTTGTGTACTTGATTTGAACCTTTAAGATCTCTTTTGATATTTTCCCTTTTGCCACCCCTTCCTTGTATAAATAGGGATGAGTAGTGTGTTTATTGCAAGCCTTCCATCAGTTCATAACTGATGTGAAACTCTCTCTAGTTTATTTTTTTATAATTTATGCAAGTTACTTTTGAATCTTTAATTCTTCTCTCATCTAGATCTCTAGCAGTAGAGTGCTGCAGCATTACTGACAACATTGCTGCTACATTTTATTGCTTTTAATTTCTTCACTTTACATTCTTGTCTTTAATTTCTGTCATTTATATTTCTGCAATGCATTTAGATTCAGTCCTTTATATTTTTTGTAATTTACTTTCAAGCATGAGTAGCTATTTTCTCTAGTTTGGGTGTGAGATTAAAGGGTGTGGTTTTAAACACAAAGAAAGGTGGACATCGTTTCTCAATAATGATGTTCACCATTTCATGTTAAGTTTTATAAAAGATCAAGTTTACTCCATGACGTTTTGATCACTTTGAAAGTGTTAAAGTGCCATGGCATCAGGAATGAGCCATTGATATGCACGTCAATCCGAATGACAAAGGAAGTAAGACTTCGAAGAGCTACTGACAAAGGAATTTGTCATTTATGTCTTCCGGTTTGATTTTGCCCGATAAGTTGGTCATCTCTAATGGTGGTAAAAGTGTTGAGTGTGTATCAGGAATGGACCACTCAGAACACGTCAACTTAACTGATATGGGGTCAACTTGGAAGAGTGATTTTTAACAAAGTAATTTGAACTTATATATGTACATATATAGGATTAGGTTTCGATGAGAAGTAGAGTTATCGTGAGAAAGGGTAAGAAGAAATCTCCATCTTTTGATACACATTAGGATGAGATGCATTGAGATAAGATGTAACGAGATGAATCGGATCAAATCCTTATCAAGCACAATTTATAGGATGCGTTTGACATTAAAATTGACCAATGGTCTAGATCCCTTCTTACCATTCTCACTTTTACTCTTCTTCTCACACGATTCTATATATATATATATATATATATATATATAGGCTGGGTATCAAATACAAACCAGATGGATTGTACAAACCCGTACAAACTCAATCTACCTTTATGAATTTGCAATTTTTTTAATTTGGCTTCATGAATCTATATTTTGACTTCATGAATATAAAATTTGGCTTCATGAATATATAATTTGGCTTCATGAATCTATATTTTTCGGTGGAGCCCTAAAATACCCTTATAAATATAAAAAAAAAGTTATGGAGCCAAATTATATATTTATGAAGCCAAATTTTATCTTCATGAAGCCAAAATATAGATTCATGAAGTCAAATTAAAAAATTTCAAATTCATGAAGGTAGATTGAGTTTGTACGGGTTTGTATAAACTATTTGGTTTGTACCCGATACCACCCCAATATATATGAATGTAGGTGAAGGATCGTGCTTCATAAGCGAATTGATTGGGTGTATCTTTATCTCGATGCATCTCAACCTAACCCTATAAATGTAGTTGATGTATATGTAATATGTATGTATATATTGGACATTCATGTGCTATGTTGGTTCTTAATTAGTTTGATTAGTTTTTTCTGTGCTTTAACGACTCTATGTTTGAATACATAATCAAAGTTACTGATACAACAGTAATAAACATATAATCATTACTAGTATGACAGTTTATTGATGATATGCACTTACATGCATATGTGTGTGTATATGGTAAACTTCAGTGATTATTAACTGTGGGTTCCAGATTAGTGCATACAAACAGTAGAAATCAATATGTAGAAACAGTCAGAATGATTTCAATTGGTCATCCAATTCACCTTGATTACTTGAGAGAGAATTACAATGCGAGTGATTGAATAATAATGACGATTAATGATGACTAGCCTATTTTCTAAGGCTAACAAAGCTTTATATACTTAGGGCCTAAACTACCAAGCCCATGGCCCGTTTACACATTTAAGCCCATAAAACACCTTTTACATATTAAGCCCTTGAACTTCTATTCAACACGATTTTATCCCTAACAGTCTCCCCCTTTGAATTGAAGTTCGAGTTCGCGCCAGTTCTCGACGTATCTCTTTCGAAGCGCAAAGTAGATCTCGAAACTTCGGATGGCTCAGCGGTAGTCGATGCGGTCTTCAATCACTTATAAGGCTTCTTGAGCGGTTATCTCGTTTGAGTTGGGAACAAACGAAGACTTTCGATTTTTGGATTCGGTGGTGATGATGTTTCGAAGAGCATCTCTGGCTTTGAGAAGCGTGCCATCGCAGAATCTGTTGACCTGGCTGAAGCGGAGAAAGCTCTTTTCTTTCTGTTCATTGAGGTATACGATCCCAACTTCTGGTTCTAGAAGCAGTGAGTTCTCGGGATACATCTTCAGCTCGGGTGCTTTCAGATTCGGTTTCAACAGGTTTATCTTCTTGGTTCTGTGCTCGATCCCCATTTGGAAGTCTATGATGTAGGAAATCATAACTTTGTGGAGTAGGAATCGACGGACAGCCTCGAGCGCCTTAGTAACATGAAGTGGTCGGATGGTTCTGGTTCAGAGGTCTTTCAGTATAGCGTGGAAGTCGAACGGTCTGAGGTTCTTAAAGTCAGCTTCGGAAAATATCCATTCATTTCCGTCTTCGTGTCGGACGGTGAATACTGGAAACATGACTCTAAGGATTCGGCCGGTTTGGATGTTGAGCACTTCAGTGATTTTGTGCTTAGTTCGGACGTGGCTAGCTGGCAGACACCGCTTCATTGCATTTACTTACTAGCTTTGGTATTCCTTGGCGAATTTGGAAATCCCAAGGCAGAATGTCGGCTCGATCGGGCGTAACCTGTGAACAAAGAGCTTCTTCAGAGATTCCTCCAGGTGAGGAATAAGGATCATGATCTTCTCCCATCGGATTTGTTGTTGTGGAGGAGGAGGTTGATCTGATGCTGTTGGTTGTTGACGAGAAGTCAGATTTGTAGCAGTAGAAGTCTCGGGAATCGTTGAAGTTTGGGCAGGTGTACCATATAAATTTTGCAACAAGAACTGGTCATAGTCGATGTCGTCGTCGGCATCGGTGGGAAATACGAGATTTACCTCGAAGTTTATCGCACAGGTGGCTTTTTGATTCCATGCGTTTTCGGCTTCCGGGTCAATCTCTGAATCGGGATCAATCAGGTTAAGAACATTCCCTTCGGGTGCAGTGTACACGACCAGCGCCTGTGATTATCCCTCAGGCTTTTCAACCGTCGGGTCTTCGTCGTCAGAGATATCCATGTCTATCTCCATTTCAGCTAAACTCAACTGGGCTTCAGGTTCGTCTTCGGTTGCAGTTGCCATAGTTGATGGTTCCGGTTGAACCATTGCAGTTTCAGGGATGATTGGTGCGGACTCAGACAGTCTCTGTCTACGAATCTCATTGGGCATTCATGGGCGTTAATGGGTCGTATTAGATTCAATGATTGTTAATGAAATATATTGGGCCTTTTATGGATTTAAGTGGTTCTTAATGAAATTATTGAACTCTTAATCACTTTTAATCAAATGTCCTCCCATGAATTGTGCCTTAGAAATGAATTGATTTGGTGCATCTCATCCTAATGTGTGTCCATTTCTCATCCAACGGTTGATAACCAATTCTCACATTTCTCACGTTAACCTTTGTTAATGAACTATATAAAATCCATTTGAACAACCAACATACAACGGTTTTTTCGGAGTCGATAAATTGTTCAGATTTGCCAAAAACCTCCAAAAACGCCAAAAATCATCAAAAATGTGTTTTTTTCGAGAATGAGCCGCATTGGGTAAAAAACGGCACCTTCCTTGTATTCTAGATAAGGCCTTTATACGCGGTTGTGTGTTAAAAACCGTGTACAAATGTACCTTTTATACACGGTTTTATGTAAAAACCGCGTATAAAAGGTAACATTCGTACACGGTTTTTTACATACAACCGCGTATAAATAGGGTACTTTTATACGCGGTTTATTGTTAAAACTAACCCCTTTGTACGCCGTTTTAACAACCAACCGCGTATAAAAGGTAACCTTTGTACACGGTTTTTTCTATGCAACCGTTTGTAATTGTCGAGTACCTTTTATGCACGGTTGTTATTCTAGAACCGCGTATAAAACCTTGTTTTTAGCAACGGTTCAACCTTAATCGTGTAAAAAGGGTCCAGATCCATCATTTATACCCGGTTTTTGTAAAAACGACAAAAACCGCGTATGAATGTCATATTTGTAGTAGTGAAGGCATCATTTGATACTATTGATAGTCTTGATACGACACCAGGAATGGGTTGATTGAAAGCTAGATCAATAGTGCAATGATAAAGATCTGGAAGGGCTTCCTGAAAAGTAGATGGTGAACTTAGTTGTTGATAGACGAATGTTGTAGCATTGCCACAACATTAGTCTGCTGGAATTTATGTTTAGACTTCACCCCCAACATCTTGCACCCTTGCTTTCTTTTCTTATTTGTATAATCAATCTGTGATAACTCCAACCAAAACAATATCTTCGAATTGATCCTCTGAAATCATCTCTTTTCTTAGACTTTTATTGCACTTTTACTCCAATCTTTGTGGGACGATACGTGGCTCTCACCACTTTATTACTTGAATGACGACATTAGATCTCATTGTATACTTGCTTTGAGGTTGAATTAGCACACATCTATTGGTGTATTCTAAGCACTGTCAGATATATATGCAACAACCGGAAGGTTTTGTTGTAAAAGGCCAAGAGAACAAAGTCTGTAAGTTGATTAAGTCTCTTTAAGGACTTAAACAAGCACCAAAGCAGTGGCATGAGAAATTTGATAACACTATGTTGTCAAATGGGTTTTACATAAATGAATGTGATAAATGTGTTTATGTGAAACAATATAAAAGTGCTTATGTTATCATATGCTTGTATGTTGATGATATGCTCATCATGGGATCAAACTTGGATGTAATAAACCAAACCAAGAAGATGCTAAACTCCACATTTGATATGAAAGATATGGGAGTTGCTGATGTTATCCTTGGTATAAAGATTCAAAGAAATCCAAATGGTTACATCCTTACCCAATCTCACTTTGTTGAGAAGGTGTTGCGAAAGTTTGGCCATTATGATGATAAATCGGTTGTGACTTCATTTGATCCTTCAAGCCAATTGAAGAATAATCAAGGGGAAAGTGTGGCTCAGTTGGAATACACTCAAGTACTTGGAAGCTTGAGGTATATCATGAACTGTACACGACCGGATATAGCATATAGTGTGAGTAGACTTAGCCGGTACTCACATAACCCGGGGAAAGACCATTGGTATGCACTAGTAAGGGTGCTTCGATATTTGAAATACACAATGGGTTATGGGTTACATTATACGAAATACCCTCCCGTTCTAGAAGGGTATTGTGATGCTAATTGGATTTCCAACCATTCGGAGAGTAAGTCCACAAGTGGATATGTGTTCACAATTGGTGGTGTTGCGATATCTTGAAAATCTTCTAAACAAACTGTGAATACCAGATCAACTATGGAAGCAAAATTTTTCGCCTTAGACAAAGCCGTTGAAGAAGCCGAATGGCTAAAAAGCTTCCTAGAGGGTATTCCGTTGTGGCCTAAACCGGTGACTGCCATTGGTATCCATTGTGATAGTATGGCTGCTCTCACTAGAGCGAAGAATCAAATCTACAATGGAAAGTCCCGTCATATACGAAGGCCCCACAACACCATAAAGGACTTGCTGAAAAATGGTATCATTTCCATTGACTACGTAAAGTCAAAGGAGAATATTTTCGATCCTTTGACAAAGGGCCTAAGTAGAGAGCAAGTATCCTACACATCGAGGGGAATGAGCTTAAAGCCAACACAATGAGTTTCCTCGGTGACAACCTAACCTAGCGAAATTGGAGATCCCATGGTCTAGGTTCAATAGGCAAACTAGTCGGGGACAACTCAAGCAGCAATTAGACAAAGGTATGCCTATTCCTATGATGTTTCCTTTGTCTTTTCCGTTGATGATATAGGGTTGAATGTTACATTCTTAATAATGCTGGTAGCTATTATAGTAGAATACAACGGATTATTCTTGATCTGCATTACCTATGTGAGACTGATGTGGGGTCGCATCTTTGAGGACGGATATGGTTACGTCTTCTAAAACTCTCATGAAGAAAGGATATGTTCACGACCGAAATGAACACAACGGTAAGAATTAAATTATGTATAGCTATAATATGTGTGATGCCTATTGTCTCGATTTACTATAAAAAGTGGCTAGTTTAAGACCTTAGTTCACTATCCACGAAGTAGATCCGATAGGCATTTACTAGGAAAGGTTCAAGTCCAAAAGGCACATTTTCCGATGCATATTATAACTAGCTTGGAGATAGAAACATAAGTTCCATAATATTGCTTATTTTCTATTCTAACGTGGGGTATTATTTGGATTTGAATAGAAAATGTGGGGTATTATTGGAACTTAGTATAGATTTGAGTAACTTTGTCCCACATACGAGCCAAAACAATATTTATAACACTTAATAAACTCCAACCATAGAGCATTAAATGACTCATTTAATTGCTTGGGCTTGGAATGTGGTGTTCTTGGTGGACTTTCTTTGACATATATATATATATATATATATATATTAAATGTCAAAAATTGGGCCTTGGGGTCTCGATGGGTCGAGATTCAACGATTGAGGAATCGTGTGGTGCAGGCAACCAGAGGCTGGCACGGTTAACGGCGCGACCATAGCCGCGTGGGTAAGCGCGCGGGACTCTGGAACAGAGGTCGGAGCGGATGTCGGTGCGGCTGGAGCCGCGGTGCTAGCCATGGGAGATTCTGGAAAGTTCGTCGAACAGAGTCCGGTGCGGGTCCACTAGCGCCAACAGTCGTGCGGACCGTCTGCCAGCTTTTGGCAGTTAGTGACGGAAATCTATAAATACCACACCATTCCTCTTCGTTTTTGAGACAAAAATATACAGATTTTTGGGTTCTCTCTCATCGATATCCTTCTCCAAACATCGTTTAGTTCGCTAGATTCAAGTTTGATACTTGAATACGATTGTTGTATCCTCGGGACAAACGCCCATACCACCGGCGAATTTTTGTCTTAGGACACTGCTTCCGTGCAGGCCTCAATCGGTTCGATTTCAAGAACGATCTACGAAAATCTAGTAAGGTTTACGTTTGTTTGTTGTATTCGATATATCAATTCGATTGTAAAAGATTTATTCATACAAATTTTATGATATTTCTACATACTTCTTTGTTGATTATACACAAAATCAATTATATGACTGATTACTCATAACATGTACAAGTACATAACGCGTTTATTAAAAGAAAAAGAAAAAAAGCAACCAAACTAATACCTCCTCTCCAACCACTACCCTATTCCGATTAGCCAGTACCCCATATTCGGCACCACATCAAAAAAGACACACACACACATGAAAACACACCTATGCATACTAAATTAACCTTAATCCAAACCAACTCGTCAAAATTAAACTCAAATATGTGTATTGTTGTCGACCCGTCAAGAGTGGGATTGCTAATCAATCAAAATTGGGTTGAGATTTTAAGGTGTCAAACTCAAATTTGTGTACCAATCAGGACGGTGGATCCATCAAAATCTAAACCCGACAAAGCAAAAGTTTGTCGAAATCTTCTAAAACTCAAGGTTTAGAACCGTCTTTCACGTAAAGCCATATACGAAAAAGCCAACCGAAACCATATATCTCATATTTGTCCAATCCCTAATCGTGTTTAGAAAATCGCCCTTATACCTCCTATAAGACCTCCGTTTAAACTCATTTATATATTAATCCTACCCAGCATGATGTGAGATGAGTTCCAAAAAAATTCCGTCTAGCTACTTACCATCCCTACTTCATGATTAATAGAAAATATATGGTTTGTAAAGTGAAAGTAGCTCTTTTTCTCAAAACAATAATGTTTATGCCGTCTACCTTTTATAGGAAAAGTTTACAGACACCCAACTCTCTCAAACCCGACTTCTATATAAGATTTTCAATGCTTGTTTGGTTTGAATTTGGTTTAATGGTTACACGAAAATTTGACCAGAAAAAATCACACTTAGGGGCCATTTACCAAGCACTTACCGGGTAAGTGTTTATCAAGTCACATTACATACCAGATTGATATGACAAGGATCAAAAATCTTATCCGGTAAGAGCGAATGCAAGGGCCGAGAGTCTTATCCCGGTAAGTGAGGGTGACGCTCTTACCACGGTTAGCGCTTACCGGGTGAATTGTTGCATACGAAACCGACTTGGCAGACTAAAATCTTACCCGATAAGTAAGTGATAGTGTTAAATTTGATTGGTAAGCACTTAGCCAGGTAAGTGTTTGGTAAACAACCTCTTATTATTAAGTTAGATAAACTATACACATTTTAATCGACACACAGACTTAAAAGAAATTATATTGTCAATGTGAGGTTCAGAAGTTCAAACATTGGCCTACAATGTTAACCACTTAAAAACTGAAAGGGGAGTTGTAATATTTTATAAAGTTGAGGGGGTAGAAGTGACTAATCAATAACTTTGACGCTAAGGAAAACCGGATCGTTGTAAAGCAAACAGAAAGAACCCAAGGGTTCAACTTTCAGTGGGAGTTGGCAATCAAAGAGAATAATACTCCATACACAATCTCACACTTGATCAAATCAACCAATAAATATCATGTTTTTCGGTAAGTTTCAGATCCTTTCTCTCTCTTTTCTCTTTTAATTTAACAAATTGAAGCTGCAAATTTCGGCAATTTCAAACTAACTGTCCGATTTAAGTCGCAAATTTCGTTTCTCTTATTTGTGGTGATTTTGCAGGTCACTGTGTTCACTCGTCGTTCGATTTGATTTACATGCGATCGGTTTTGGTTCTTTGACGGTCTGTTTCTTGATCTTTAGATGCAAATTTTCAGATCAGTTTCCAGTTGCATCTGCAAAATTTTCGAATTAATGGGGTCAGTGTTCGCCTCTTTCGTTTGAATGTGTAGATTGAAAATTGTAACAGTCTAGTCTGTTCTACGAGTAACTGAAATAACATTGTATATTTAGAGGATCGTAGCTTACATGTATGAAACCTTTTGATTTCTTTTGCGAATTGTAGAATATGAGATAACATTCTTATTCATGAATTCAAAAAGGTATTTTATTTCATGGAATGATACTTAGAAGAAGCTCCTAATGTTGTTAGCCAAAAGGTGTTGCTTCAATTATTATTACTATTCCTTTTGGCCTTTTGGGGCAGGGGGTGGATGAAGGGGAGTTTACCATGTACAAGATTTTTTTTTTCTTTTGCAAATAATCTCGATGATGTAAAAGAAGCCATGTATATGGTGTTCATTTGTTCAGTCAAATAGACTATTGAGAAAGAAACCTTTTTCTTTAATGTCTGGAGCTTATGCTGTGTTCTTATTCATTTGGTTATGAAAAGGTTTTAGGGTAAGTCTATGACTCTATGTCTTATACATGTAAGGTGTTAATGGCCACTCAGCGTTTTTTGTTTATCATTATTCTTTGGGTTGTGAGATTTATATAGAACAATCTTTCTATGGGGTAGTAAAGTTAAGTATTTTACACAATGGCATAGTGCAGAATATGCATATACCCATGATTTCTCCAAAATTAAAATATTTAACATAGAACAAACATGCATATTCTTCATAATATGCAAGTATTGGAGAAATTAAATATTTTAATTTTGGAGAAATCAAGGGTATATGCACATTTTTCTCTTGAACTCTTATTGCAATGTACTATCATCTGAATTTCTTAGCCATGTGTTCTGACTGCATCATCATCCAACATCTCATACGCACATATACATAGCCATGTCATGTTGCACTATAACTTGCTAAACCTTGGTTTGTTGGATGCCGATTTATAAAATACAGTTTGAAAGTAAGCCTTCGGTCAGTACTTTTTCCAACATATGATGATTGCATTTGTCCTGTCTATGAACTGGAATGAATAACTGAGTTGAAATGTCAATATATGAATATAATAGCTATGTCCAATATTCACATGGCTATATCATTATGAAGGCATTTAGAACCATGATTACTTGGTTTTTGTTGTTGTGAACTTTAATTTATCCTAATCATTTTTATGGTTGTAAACCTTATTTGCAACAGAGCAGAGGGTGTCTTGGATGTTGTACTAAGGCGCCACTTGTGACTACTGATAATAAGCCCACAGGTGGTCTTGGAAAAAAAGCAGATACAAATAAACCTAGTATATTAGAGGATTTTTGGAGTAGCAGCACGTATGAGATGGATAATAGTGCACCTCAGTCTCAGATAAGCGCCTCGTCAACTAGCAACCTGGCAGCTGATGCCCAATGTAGTTCTGGCAGCAATCCTTCAGAATTTGTTAATCGTGGTATGTTTTTCAGTTATCCAATGTGAAATCAATACAATGAGACAGTTGAGTGTTCCATTTACGTGAATTCTACAGTTGATTCCATGCGGAAAAGCCCCCAAAATGTTGTACATTTTGAAAGCATGTCCTTGACTAGATGGAGTTGGTAACTTTTTGTTGCTTTCAGGTCTTCTTCTTTGGAACCAGTCAAGGCAACAATGGATTGGAGAGAAGGCACCTGATCACCATAAAAAAACTAAAGAATCTGCTATAAGGTAGGAACAAGTATTATGTTAAGCTCCATATCTATTCATTCATTATGTTAGAAATGAAGGATAATATTACTTGCTTTTTTTATGATAGCATATATCATAATATAGGTTTATAGAAATGCACACATCAAGAAGCATATCTAATTCAAAACAACTTTTTTTTTATCTTGGTATCATTAGGAGAGTGATCAGTCTATTACCATTTTGGGATGTTCCAAATTTTGTCATCTTTTCTTTCATACAATCTTCTATCCAAAGTAGGTATTCTTAAATTTCTGATTTCTTCGGTTGAAAGTTTGGCTACTAGCAGAGATAGTAGTTTAATCTTTTCTTGGGACACTAGCATAAGTCAGAGGAGAGTATTCATTTAGAAAAGGAGAAAAGGCGAGGGGGTGGATCTTGGATAACAAAGGGATTTTCTTAACCGTGCTTTTTGAAAATACTATGGCAAAAATGGAAGATCATACTTGAACATCCTATTGGAAGGGAAAAAATGTCTGATTTGAGTTATAATGACCAGCGTTCAAAAAGGCGCACCATGGTGTCAGACGCATATCCACCGTTATGAAATGGCCCATGTCGTTTGTGTAAGGCGTGGCTCACGCTATGGTGCGCCATATCGTGCGTTTTTTGTAAGGTGTGGGTAACGCTATGGCGCTCCATATCGTGCGTTTTGTAAGGCGTTTCTGATTGTTATTACTTTTTACCTTTTATCTTTCACATTTGTATATTTTGCACGTTTACCTTGGTCACATCATAGGTTGTAAAAACTAAAAATTTCTTTGGTCATTTCCACGACAACAAAGCTCTAAAAAAAACCCTTCCAAGTTTGTTTCTGCTAGTCTATCACTCGTCATTCATATCATCGATCAACAAACAAGAACTTCGATTTTGTGTTTGTTTGATGACGAGTGACAAGCAAACTTGGAAGGGTTTTTTGCTTAGAGCTTTCTTATCGTGGAAATGACCAAGAGACCGGGACAAACAAGGATGGAACATAAACTAAAAATTACTAATCTACCCTCATTTGGTAATAACCCTAATATGGTATTTGCTTTGCTTAAACAAATTGAAATAATCTTTATGTTCGAGTAATATATGATGACTTGAAACCAAATGTCCGTTTCCTGTATAGTTTGTATGTTGGATTTGAATTTGTGCATCAATGTTGCTAAATTCGACTCAGATCTGGATGTTTTGATATCTAATTTGATTAGCATCCTATTACATTATCGACTATGCCTGGAGTTTACATATGTGAATAGCATACATAGTTGTCCGCTATTAGTTAAAAGCATGTCATCTGACCATATTTTTCTTTGTAGTTGGAATGCAACTTACGATAATTTGCTTGGGACGAACAAGCCTTTTACGCGGCCCATCCCTTTACCTGTAAGTCTTGCTCTCTATAGTATTTTTCTAGTCCATCCAAGAAAAGCTACATTTGACTTTTGAAAAATCGAATGTCTTTTTTTTTAGTTCAAATTTTAACCAGATTCATGTTGTTTTCAAAAAGCCGTTTGATAACCACCTCAAACTTTACAACAAAAAGTAAACAAATATTTAGAATTTTCATATCAAATTTG
Organism: Saussurea involucrata; assembly: GCA_033807775.1. Classification (NCBI taxonomy): domain Eukaryota; kingdom Viridiplantae; phylum Streptophyta; class Magnoliopsida; order Asterales; family Asteraceae; genus Saussurea; species Saussurea involucrata. Next base: position 107,438,057 of record CM066321.1, on the reverse strand, counting down.
TACCTAGAAAATGGTGTTTCTGAGTGCCAACATTATTTTGGCAGGAAATGGTAAATTTTCTTGTTGATATCTGGGAACAAGAAGGGTTGTATGACTGAGTTGCTGCTGAGATTGGATTGTAATGGGTGTAGAGTAGAGTTGTGTGAAATATCTTTTTATTATGTTGATATGATCTTCAAGTGTTATGTATGTTTGGATTGGAGGGAGAGTTGAAGAAGGCTGCACCAAACCTACTAGCTGGAATCTGTGTTCAGTTCTGGTGAGCATAGATAAAATGCACCTGAAATTCTTGTCTATAATTTTATCAAGGGATGTTTCTTAATCTTGATGCATGATTTGGGGTTCTTTAAATTCAGTGCAAACCACAAGTTTTTGCTGTATGAATCAATGATCCAGTTTTTGCACATTAATCATACATATTCACTGCTTGGACCGCTCGACAAAACTCAGGTTCTAAAGTCCCTTTGCGGTCAGATTTTGCGGCTTTTGTATTTGTACACTGCCGACACAGATATCACACAGGCAACATTGTAACACTAAACACTAGGGGAATTATGTATTATTTTAGTGGTTTATTTGGTTCGGTGTTCAACTTTTTTCAAACTATCCGATAAATAATTGAATAAGATTATGTTTAATCGTTTTCGGTTTATTCGGTTCTTCATCGAAAAACTGATTTATGTACTCGTTAACGTAAGAAAGTAACCACAATTAAACGTAGTGGTGCTCATTTTATGGCTTGGGTCGGATACGAGTTGGGTCTTTTTTTTTTCAATTAAATTACTAATTATAAAGATTTGAACGGGTTGTATGAGTCTATTTGAAATGTTTTTTTTATCGTCCGAGTCTATTCATTTTTTTAACAGACCACACTATCGGTATCAACTCTAATTAATTGGTGGAATATTCCATTCACCCCGGGTTCGAGTCCAGGCGTCAGCATTCTGTGGCCAGACTTAGTCTCAGACGGCCGCTTTGTTCCTTTGTTTCCAAATTGCCAAGGATGTAGTCTAGGCAAAGCCTAGATGAACCTTATCAATATATATATATATATATATATATATATATATATATATATATAAATGTTGCCAAAACAGTCCCAAAATAAACAAGTCAAATGCTCAAATACATCTCACATGTTTGAGGCGGGTAAACATCTTCACAACTGAGAATTATAAAAAGTGCTAGGTTCGAAAAAGTCTAAGCAACAATCTTCTAATCACCACTTCCATCTTCTAGGTTTCAGGCTCACGTCTTGCCTTTCTCTTTGCTAGAACTCTCACTAAGATGTTTACTCGAAAAGGTTTTCGGTTTTATAAAAAGAGAAGGTTAGACCAAAGGTCTAGTGAGTTTCCTCTAGTATAAAAATACATGCCACAAAATACCATCATGAACAAGATGTAAAAAGAATAGTAATGATTCACACAATAAACAAATATGCACACTGCCAACACACGTAGATGACACACGCTTATCGTCACGCACACTTGTGACAACGTGTTGGGGCTACATATATTTCCATGAATGAATGACATGTAACGAATTCATGCACTCTATTTGGGTCACACCTCGCATATAGAGCCACCACGTGTCTGTCCCAATAAATGCACGCTTTGGTAATAATCACACTTTCATAATAAGAGTTTCAATACAAGATAAGTATAACTATGAAACAAAATTTGTAACCAACGGTCATTTAATATAATAAAGGTTGTAGAAAAACTCATCGGGTGTCCAAGCCTAAGTCACACACATTTAGGCTAAGAATTCTCAAACCGGACACCTGAACTAGACGACATAGGAATGGTGTTAAACCACCTAAATTCTCCCAAAACCGTCTCATACAATCCCTAAGACAGTCCTCTAATCAGTGCCTCAAACCTAACCCAAAATGAGAAATGAAGCAAAATCGAAATTTCACATGGCAGTGTGATTGTTGGGTTTCATGCGACCAAACCCGCTTGAAAGTCGCCAATCACACTGTTAGGTCCTACACGACCTTTTTAGCAAAAACCCCAAATGCCACACCTTTCCAGTCTTTCCCAAATCGATTTTATGCTCCAAATTTGAGTGAATCAATGGCCTATACCTTTTAAACTATAAACCTTACATCAAAACACCATTTAATTCAACAAAATCCATCCATGGATGAAGGTTTTATCTACCAAAAGCTTGAAAATATAAACCCTTGAAGAAATCACCAACATAGATGTTTTTCTCAAATAATCAATTGGAAAAACCATTAATACTCAACCTAAGCATTAACCCAATGAGTTTTAATACAAGAACACTCAAAGGAAATATAAATCCTCAAATCAAATGCTAGAAATCTGACCATGGAAACATTTAGGATAAGAGATGAAGATTACCTTGAAGATGATGGTCTTTAATCCACATAAACTCAACTTCTTCACTACTCTCTTAATGAAATGCCCTATTTCACTCTAGACTCCTCTCCTTCTTCTCTAATACGTAAATGTTGAAAAATGAGGGTGGATGGAGTGTTTTACCCTCTTTAGACACCTATTTACACCAAGATTCCTAAAAAAGGAAAAAAAATCATCTTCACACTCTTAAACTCCCAAAATTTCCTAAAACACGTGTAAGAAGAGATCTGAACTTTTGATCACTTTTAATATCACTTATTCATGAATTGTGTTTCTTACAGTAATTGATCTGGTGCATCTCAGTGTATCTCATTAATGTTGATGTTTAATTATGATTGATCTGATAATCTAAATTTCTTCTTACGTTTCTCACCATAACTTCATTTATTATCGAAATCCAACCATTCCATATTAAAGTTTAATTAAATATAAGAGTAAATTATGGATTTGGTCCATGTGGTATGTCAATTTTTATGGATTTCGTCCCTAAACTTTAATAATTACGGAAATGGTACCAATGATATGCAGTTTCTATTTTTTTTGTTCCATATTAAATATAATTTATAGACGAGAATAAATCTCACATATCTTATAAATTGAAAAAATCTCATAAATTAAAAAAATGTCTCAAATGAAGCCCAGTATATTACAATAACAAAAGTAATCCTAATCTTATATTTTTTGTATCCTAATCTTTTATTTTTTTTATCATAATCTTTTATTTTTTATTTAAAAATCAAAATAACATTATTTTAGATTGTAAACACGACGCATCTTTACAGCTATTATTTATTTATATTTAGAGTAAATTACACATTTGGTCCCTGTGGTTAGGTTCAAATCTGGATTTGGTCTCTATTTTGAAATAAGTACACCAGGCATCCTTGTGGTTTACATTTCGTTTCATGACGGGTCCCTATCACTAACTCTGTTAAATACAGTTCGTTAAATAAAGGGTAAAATGGTCAATTTACCTTTTTGTTATTAAAAGTAAAAAAATTAAATACTATATATATAATTTAATATATATATACACACACAAACTGTTCCTTCCACCACCAAAACCATCGTGTTCATCTCCCCCATCTCACCGGCGGCGTTCTTCGGTCCAATCCAAAACCAACTGCCTCTTAGGCCCGTTCCACCACCATCGACCTTATTCTTCGGTCCATTCACCACCATCCGCCTTCTTCCACCACCATCAACCTTCTTCTCCAGTCACCTCCCCCACAACCTCCGCCACTTCCTTTCCCCATGTCTTCCATATCCACTGAGTTACCATCGTCACACCTTTTTAAACTGGTTCACCTAATCACCTCTCTCTCTCTCTCTCTCTCCCCTCTCTCTCACACACAAAAGACCCACCTGCCAGAAAAAAAGAGCAAATCACAAGGCCTGTTGGGGAATGCGGATATGGTGGATGAAATGAGGGCATGTTGCAGGTTTGTATATATGTATGTATATATTGCAGGTGTGTTAAAGAGAGAAAGAGGGTCACCGAAATGAGTTTGGTCGGGATTTCGAAGATCTCGGAAGTAAGCAGACGGGATCGAACCCGATAACGAGATTCTCAAGAGGTCGATATGAGTAAGATTCCTACATAGCTGGAATGACGGAAATTCGAAGACAAGTCTAAATTCCTCTGAGTTGTGTGAGGTTTTGAATAAACGAGTTTAGATTTGGTTTCTCGAGTTTCAGTGCGAGAATTCGGTAGTTGAAAAGCGAAGACATATCAAGAAATTCGAGGCTTTTCGGCTGCAACAATTCTCCCGGAATCTGGCCGAAAAAAAATCCTAATTCGACACACTGGTAGGATGCAAAGTGAATAGGGGGAGGGGATGGTCAGAGAAGCAGGCTGGTAGGATACGAAGTGAGGCGGAAGAAGATGACCGATGTGGATGCAGAAGTATCGGAGAGGATGACGAGGTGATGTGGTTGTGTGTATATAAACCTGCACATTTTTAGCTCAAGATATATATATATATATATATATACACACAAATCAAGTGTGCATATATAAATCATTGGCGAAAAAGTTGAAGCAAGGGAGATAGAAAGTTAAAAAAATGGGTCAAAGTAATTTTAATTAAATCATTGGGATGGGACAAGTGGCAATATATTAGTGGTGGTTTTAAAGTAATATTAATTAAATACATAAATTGACTAAAATGTCCCTGAGTTAACAGATGGTTTTTAACAGAGTTAGTTGTAACACCCCAAATTTCCATTATATTATAATTCAATATAAATGGGGTCTATTTGTAATTTAGTCTAAGTTGTGGACTATTTGTATTTATAAACTCCAAGGTTGATGTTGTAATTTGACCAAAGTTTAGATTAATATTGAAACTTCATTAGAGGGTTTGTTTGGTCTTTTGTTGAAAGTTAAGATTACCTTAAGTGAAGGTAATCAGTATATTTTGTAGAGAATATCTCAAAAGCTTTTGGAGTCGGTGACACGGGGTTTTCACACCCCGCGAATCTTACCGCAAGTGTACGGGTCGAAGTCAAGTAATAGTACTTGAGAAAGTACGAGTATCGAATCACGGGGAACTAGGAACTAAGTATCACAATTACTATAAGCTCTATTAACTGAACTGTCAAATTAAGAGATTGGTTTTAGACTACTTAATTGTACTAAATAAAATAAAATCAAACACAAGACAAACAGAACAGTTTTGAAGACTTTGATAGAGAGAAAAGTTGAGGGTTGGAAATCCAATGGTTCTCACATACAAACGTCTGACTCAACTCAACTACCAGTTATTCCTATCAATGAATGCCCAATCTTGATCTAATCGTTGTTCTCTCTCGAGTTACACCGATTTTATTTGCAAAACATGGTTCCTTTTTCAAACAACCGTGATTTCTATTTTGAAAACAATAGTTTTATCTTTCGATCTCAACATATAGGGTTCAAAACGCATTAAGCTTAAGATTCAAACGGGACTAAGATTTACTCGGTATACCTCTATCCTTTCTTACCTTAAACATGCAATTTCTAATTCTATTTCTCAATTACTTCTCTCGAACATTAATTGAAAACAATAAGACAATTGTAAGGTAGCTAATCTCACAAAAGCATTAAACACAAAATTGCATTCATTCATTAAAGAGGAAAACTGATAAAGGTTTCAAGTCATCTGTTTACAAGTTTAAACCACATTCATTCCAACCCCCAACATGAACCGGTTAGTTCATGTCGGTGGTGGATTAAAACATAAGAGAAAAGGATGCAAAAGTGTATGTAAACATGATCAAATGTGAAAGATGAAATCGTGATAACAAGTGATGAAAACTCCCTCTTCTCCTGTTCGTCTCTACGTTCCGTGATGAATGTATCCGTGATCGGCTCTCTAACGTGGCTTCGAGGACTCCGAAAAATCGCCCAAAGTCGCCCCTGAACTGCTCCCGATCGTCTGCCGTAAGAATGATATCCAATAATGACCTAAACCCCGGATAAAATAGCTGAAAATCGCGAAACAGACACTTACGCGACCTGCCACGCAACTTGCAAGTCGCGTGGTAAGTCACGCGTGTTGTATTTGCTGTGCGGGTTGTTTTCTGGTTCGCGGGTTGGGTCCTGGTTCGGTCGCGGGTCTTAGGCTTGGCTTTTGGGCTCCCGTTAGGCTTCGTTTTGACTCGTTTTGGGCTCTTTTTAGCTTCTTTCTCGAGAAATGCCGCCTTTTAGCTAACCTGCATAATTCACTAGATAAACCGTAAAATACACGCCTTTTTACTTGAATCCAAGCCAATCTCGTTGGTTTGAGAACTGAAAATAACGCCAAAAAGTGGCGTTATCAACAACCCCAAACCGAGTGTTGCTTGTCCCCAAGCAAATTAGCGATAAAATAGAATAAAAGCACACAGTGAATTTAGTAATTACTGCACAATTCCCAATCGGTACCAAGTGATGCATCGGTGATTTCCCATACCCGTGAATGTCTGTCTCACTCTCGTCTTATTCTTATTTCGTTTGATCTATGACCTTCCATTGGGGGTTGAACTCTTGACTGTTCCGATTACATTAGGGTTAGACTAAGTCCAAACACACTAGGGAAAATATTTCGCCTCGACCCTACCTCACGGGATACTCTCTTTGCACTCGAACCTAGGTTGTCGCTCGTGTTGTCATGTTTAAGGAAATTATGTACAAGAGTACGCAATAATTGCATGACAACTCTATTGAAGACGCACAAATGTCCAAAAGTTTGATCTCAGAAAGAAATCAAATAGCAAGACAGGGAATATCAGTAAAGGCAGTCGTAAACCGTAATCACATTTTCCAAAAGATCATCCAGGTCTTTACACGGGTTGTAATGGGGCTAAGGTTAAGGCTAAGAAACGAAGGGTAAAAAGGATCAAAAATCCTCGGTGTGTCAATCATTGGCAATTCCTGAACTCTCGTTGCTTCACATTCGCTTCCTTGGTCCTTTTCTTCACTATTGGAGTCGCTTTGACTCTCTTATTTTTCAGCTCTAACTATTATCTAAATAACATTTTTTTTAGGCAACATTGGCCCTCTTTTCTATTTCTTGGGTTACATTGACCCAATTTATTCTCATGACTGGCCTGTTCTCTTCTTTTCTGCTCTATCTTTCGTAGTTCATTACTGCCTTTAATTTACACATTTTCGGATAAGGGTTGGCTAAGGCTTATGGCTAAAGGTTTAACGGTGGGTTTAGAAGTAATTAGGGTGCGTATTTGGCTGCAAAGGGGGTTATGGATACACACGAGAGGTAAAAGGGAATGATAGCTAAACACAGGGTTAAGACAAAGCACACAATGCCTGGAATCATATCTTAAGGTCCACACGATATGGTCTACTATACCCTTTCCTAATATCCCGATGTTCGTCTTTGCTACTCGATGCAATAATTTAGCGAGATCATTCTACATTCACGACAAGGAATTCGAAAAAGTGTATCAGAATTAGGTGTATGAATCCCTCGATATGAAAAACGTCTTTTAGGTTCAAAATCTCACTATCGGGTGGTCTCCACTAATGTCCCTAGTCATGTCATTTCCCGGTCCTTCCCTAACGGTCACGTCACTATCATAAGATTCTTCCCACAACGGTCGGTCTCAATCATTTAAAACAAAAATTTTAGCTATGTGATCTAGATTTTAGCTATGTGATCTAGATACTCAGAAATGTAGGAAATCTACGTGCATAAACTTGGGCCCGATTGGGCAACCCCAAACCTTACCCACACATTGTCCCCAATGTGCAAGCAAAGTTGTAGGTGATGTGACTCGAGTCATTGTGCAGTTATTACAGGTATGAAAAGGACGGGCAAGGCATTACATAGCAAGCAAAAGAAAATCCAAAATTTCTAATATGGGCACCCCAAACCTAGGCCGTGGCCTAGGTTTGCCAAATAAAAGCCAACCCCAAACCTCGGTGAAACCGAGGTTTGCACAGGGTCAAAAGGTGAGTGTGTAGATGTGGAAAAATTGAGGCACCCCAAACCTAAGTGCAACTTAGGTTTGATGCATCTCGTGTAACTAATAATATAATAACACATCATACACCACTCGTTTAGCAGAAAGGGTTAGAACATACCTGTTTTGCCCGGCCGGAGGGGATTCTTGAAAGGTTGAGCACTTAAAGGGGGCGGAGAGAACATGCAAAACAAAACAAAGAAAAACAAAGCACAAGACAGAAAACTGGAAAAGAAACACACAAAGCAAGAAAGGAATAAAAACTGCACGGAAAACAAAACGAGGAAACAGGGACTCCCGCGGTTTAGGCCGCGACTTGCAAGTCGCGTGGCAAACCGCGTAACCCACTGTTTCAGAAAACAAACAGAGGGTCCCGCGGCTTGCTGCGCGGTATACAAACCGTGTGGCAAACCGCGTATGTCCCTGTTTCAAAAATATTTTTGGGTTTTTCAATTTTTCGATTTTTATGGTTTTCTGAAATAAAACACACTTAAACTAAAAATACTAAAAGGAAACAAACCTTGGTGGGTTGCCTCCCACCCAGCGCCGTATTTAAAGTCGTGGCACGACTGTGCGATTTCAACTTGGCTCCGTATCCGCAGAATTGTACCGTCCACACTTACGGTTTTTCGCGGACTTCTCTACTCCTTCCTCTCTTTCACCACTTCTTCTTTCCAGCAACTTGAACCTCACGTTCTCACCGCCAACTCTGAACGTGATCTCACCCTCTTCCATATCAATCAAAGCTCGGCTCGTGGCTAAGAATGATCGTCCCAAAATCAACGGGACCTCTTCATCTTCGTCTATATCGATCACCACGAAGTCGACTGGAAAGTAAAACTTACCGACCTTGATGAGTACGTCTTCAACGACTCCGTATGGGTATCTTATTGACCGATCCGCAAGCTTGAGCGTCATGAACGTGGGACTCACCTCGCCCAATCCAAGTTTCCTGAAAATAGAAAGGGGCATCAAATTAATACTAGCCCCTAAATCACACAAAACTTTATTGAAAGAAAACTTCCCGATTTGGATAGGGATAGAAAAACTCCCTGGATCATTGAGCTTCTGGGGAAGCTTATTCTGGAAGATTGCGCTACACTCTTCAGTGAGTGCAACGGTGGATTGGTGATCAATTGCCCTCTTTTTGGAAAGGATCTCTTTCATGAATTTCATGTAAGAAGGCATTTGGGTGAGAGCATCTGCAAAAGGAATATTGATCGTTAGCTTTTTAAACACATCTATAAATTTTGAAAAATTGACCTCATCCTTGTTTGCTTTCAGCCTGCTCGGGTAAGGTACTCTTGGTGCTGCCTGCTTGACCGGTGGTGTCACTTCTTTCTTCTTCGGTTCACTTTCCTCGCTTTCTTCAGCTTCAACTTCCTTCACCTTCTCAACCTCTTTTTCCTCAGGCTCGACTTCCCTTGCTGGCTTCCCATTCAGTTCTTTGCCATTTCTCAGATAGATGGCATTGCAATGTTCCCGGTTAGTCTTTTCGGGTTGGCTCGGGAACGTGCTGGAAGGTCGGTTTTGTAGGGCCTCAGAGATCTGCCCTACTTGCCTTTCGAGGATCTTGATTGCAGCCGTATTCTGACCAGTTGCGGTTTTCACCGTGTTCACAGTGCTTGCTAGCTCTCCAACCGTGTTGTCCATTTTCGACATGAACTTCATCATCATCTCCTCCAGCCCCGGTTTCTTCTCTCCGGTTGGTCCTTCGTTTCTTTGATTAAAACCTGGAGGACGATAAGCATTATTAGCATTAGAAGAATTTGAAGAGTTAGAAAAATTACTTGGCTGTTGACCGGGTTGACTCCACGAGAAATTTGGATGCTTTTTCCACCCTTCGTTATACGTGTTGCAGAACGGGTCGTTCCTCGGCTGATGATTCCGGTTTTGCATATACTGGATTTTCTCGGGTGCTTTCGGAATTCCTCTATTCATCTGATTTGTGATGAATGCCAGTTGAGCTTTCAGTTCATTCAGCTCATTACTCTCTTGGACACTTGCAACTCGTCTTACCGCTGATCTCAGAGTGGAGAAACTATGTTCGGCCAAGTTCTCAATGAGCTCGCACGCTTCCTCATACGACTTGTCCATTAGTGCTCCACCCGCGGCAGTCGTGATGTCGTTCTTAAATTGCGGGTGGAGTCCACTGAAGAAGGTCTGGATGATGACCCAGCCCTGTAGCCCATGATGAGGACACTTCTTGATCATGTCCTTATAACGCTCACAAGCCTCATATAACGTTTCCTGATCCCATTGAGAAAAATGGGTGATCTCCGCCATTAGTTGGGCGGTTCTGCTCGGTGGGAAAAACTTTTGGAGGAAGGCTGCTTTCAACTGTGCCCAAGTAGTGATCTGATCTGACGGTAGGCCTTCTATCCATATTTCAGCTCGACCTTTTAATGAAAAACTGAACAGCCTCAGTTTGATTGCGTTCTCCTCCATCCCGTTGATCTTGAAGGTGCTACAAATGCGCTCGAAAGCCCGGAGATGAGCGTGAGGATCTTCGGTCGGTGCTCTTCCATATTGATTTTGCTGCACCATTACGATGGTGCTCGGCTTTATCTCGAAATAGTTAGCCGCAATGGTAGGTGGTTGAATGCCTATCCGTGCGGCCGCCACATTAGGATCGGCAAATGACCGCATCGGAACTCTTTCCGGAGGTGGTGGTGGATTGTTGCGGCGAGGTGGAAGATCATTGCGCGGAGGTGGTCTCTCGTCGTCGGACATCTCGAATTTCAGATTCCTTTTGGCTTTCGCTTCCTTACGCAGCCGACGAGCGGTTCTTTCGATCTCCGGATCAAATTGTTCGATCTCTTTTCCTCGGGTCGTCCTTGGCATAAACCAAGTGGTACCTGAAAAGAAGACAGTAAAGTCAATAATCCGAAAACTGAAAGTGATGGAAAAATAACAAGAAAAGAAAATGCCCAATCTAATAGCGCGTATAGATGGTAGTGCTATTAGCTACAACTAGTTCCCCGACAACGGCGCCAAAAACTTGACACGGGGTTTTCACACCCCGTGAATCTTACCGCAAGTGTACGGGTCGAAGTCAAGTAATAGTACTTGAGAAAGTACGAGTATCGAATCACGGGGAACTAGGAACTAAGTATCACAATTACTATAAGCTCTATTAACTGAACTGTCAAATTAAGAGATTGGTTTTAGACTACTTAATTGTACTAAATAAAATAAAATCAAACACAAGACAAACAGAACAGTTTTGAAGACTTTGATAGAGAGAAAAGTTGAGGGTTGGAAATCCAATGGTTCTCACATACAAACGTCTGACTCAACTCAACTACCAGTTATTCCTATCAATGAATGCCCAATCTTGATCTAATCGTTGTTCTCTCTCGAGTTACACCGATTTTATTTGCAAAACATGGTTCCTTTTTCAAACAACCGTGATTTCTATTTTGAAAACAATAGTTTTATCTTTCGATCTCAACATATAGGGTTCAAAGCGCATTAAGCTTAAGATTCAAACGGGACTAAGATTTACTCGGTATACCTCTATCCTTTCTTACCTTAAACATGCAATTTCTAATTCTATTTCTCAATTACTTCTCTCGAACATTAATTGAAAACAATAAGACAATTGTAAGGTAGCTAATCTCACAAAAGCATTAAACACAAAATTGCATTCATTCATTAAAGAGGAAAACTGATAAAGGTTTCAAGTCATCTGTTTACAAGTTTAAACCACATTCATTCCAACCCCCAACATGAACCGGTTAGTTCATGTCGGTGGTGGATTAAAACATAAGAGAAAAGGATGCAAAAGTGTATGTAAACATGATCAAATGCGAAAGATGAAATCGTGATAACAAGTGATGAAAACTCTCTCTTCTCCTGTTCGTCTCTACGTTCCGTGATGAATGTATCCGTGATCGGCTCTCTAACGTGGCTTCGAGGACTCCGAAAAATCGCCCAAAGTCGCCCCTGAACTGCTCCCGATCGTCTGCCGTAAGAATGATATCCAATAATGACCTAAACCCCGGATAAAATAGCTGAAAATCGCGAAACAGACACTTACGCGACCTGCCACGCGACTTGCAAGTCGCGTGGTAAGTCGCGCGTGTTGTATTTGCTGCACGGGTTGTTTTCTGGTTCGCGGGTTGGGTCTTGGTTCGGTCGCGGGTCTTGGGCTTGGCTTTTGGGCTCCCGTTAGGCTTCGTTTTGACTCGTTTTGGGCTCTTTTTAGCTTCTTTCTCGAGAAATGCCGCCTTTTAGCTAACCTGCATAATTCACTAGATAAACCGTAAAATACACGCCTTTTTACTTGAATCCAAGCCAATCTCGTTGGTTTGAGAACTGAAAATAACGCCAAAAAGTGGCGTTATCAGTCGGTCACATAGCAGAGCAGAGAGAAAAGAAGAATAAAGGTGAAGAAAGAATTGAATATGTGGTTCTTTTGGTAAGGGTTAAGCAATCCTCTTCTTTTATCTCTTAATCAGTTTGGAAATATGTATTACCTTTCAATATGCTGCTGAATCGTTTTGGAAAAGGTTGGAATCAGTTCGAGTCAGAATTGTTTATCCAGGTGAGTTCATTCTTTCATTTTGAAATTTAACAGCTGAAATTAAAGCATGTTTAGTACCAAAACTGTCTGGATAAAATGATATGTCTGTATGGAAATGAATCGAGCAGTAAATTGTATTTTAGATAAGTTTTTGGAGTTAACTTTAGGAAAATTGAACGAGTCAGTATCGAAGTCCCGTTATTTTAGAAATTCCGGAACTGGGTATTGGAGTCCGGAACTGGTTGGTTCCGGAACTGACTTTGGATCCGGAAATATGTGGTTCCGGAATTTGGGAAACTGAGTTCCGGAAGTTGGGGAGATTGGATCCGGAATTTTGAAACCGGAATTGGGCCTTAAGATTAGGATCCGGATGTAAACATCCGGAATGGGCCTTGAGATTGGGATCCGGTATCATTTTCCCGGAATTGGGCCGGTAATTGGGCTTCCGGTATTTGGTTGGTTCCGGAAATAGGATCCGGTACATGGGCCTCGTTTGTAGATCCGGAAATAAATTCCGGAAGTGGCCTCACACCTAGATCCGGAATCACTTTAGACTTTAGTCATGTAATTGGGCTAAACCGGAAATGACTTTAATTCCGGAAAAACATGGACTGACTCGGTATGAATTTTAGTTCCGGAATGGATTTTAAATCTGAAATTAATTGGACCGGATTAAGTTTATAATCCAGTTAAGGATTCGATTTTGAATTAGAACCCTTATTAGAATAATTCTGTAAATTGATTTTGGAACACTTTTGATTATGATAATTGGAGGAGAAACCGATGGGATTAGAGATATGATAAATTGTTTAATATTCTTAGAACTAAGAATATGTTACGAGATGTAGAGTGTTATCTTATTATACATATACATTAATAAGTGTAATGGATCCATAGGCACTGATTATTATTTGTAACGTGGAATAGACCAGGTTCTCAATGGTAATTCCTGATAGCCTATAATGTGGATTGTTAATCACATTTCGGGAGGCGATAGCCTATAATGTGGATTGTTAATCCCATTTCGGGAGGCGATAGCCTATAATGTGGATTGTTAATCCCATTCGGGAGGCGATAGCCTATAATGTGGATTGTTAATCCCATTTCGAGAGGTGATAAGAAATGATTGAATAGGCAAAGTAGAATTGTTGTTCATGTTCAATGATGGAATAAGCAAAGTAGAATTGATATTCATATTGACTGTAGTAAATAGACAATGTATAGTTGATATTCGTAATTGAGTTGTGGAAACGTAATTGATAAAGTTTGGAATAAGCAAAGTGTTGTTTCTACTTCCATTCCAAGAAAAGGTATGGCGACTGAATGTAAGTCCTTAGACTTGATCGATAAGCTAGAATCCATGATAATTCTTAGTAAGCTTCCAAATATGATTATATGACTTTCTGAATGATAGTCATACTCATGGGATCGGATATGTTCCCGTCATTATGAGACGAGTACAAGTACGGTAAGAATGGTGACAAACTAGAATTGTTTATAAGCTTTGAATATCTGAAATTCAGGGTTGTTAATGTTTTAAATTTGAATTGGATGTTCTCACTAAGCGTAAGCCTAATCGTTCATGTTCAATTTTCTTACCAGGTACGAACTCAGGTAAGTAATGGGATGTGGGATGAGAGCTTTTGAAGTTTTCAACTTTCGAGATAAGCGGAGAATTTAGCTAACGCAATGAGGCTTTATGATGGTTTACTTAGATAACCCAGTTAATTTAATTATAGTTGACATGATTAGATTAATAGGTTATTTGAAGAAGTCAATATTTGTAAACATGAATCCTCATAGTTATCTCTCTTCTTATATATATATAAAGTTTGGATGTTATTCCGTATTGTCTTGTTAAAAATTTGAGATTCAAATTGGCCCTGATTTTAGGGTGTTACAATATGGTATCAGAGCCAGGTTTAAGTGAACTAGGTATGTTAATGAGATACCTAGACTTAAGCTGAGAAGAATTAAGTTATGATTTGTGAGATATGGGTAGAATTGCTAAGACGGGATAGTCTTAGAGTCGACAGAAATATGTGAAACTAGTACTGTAACAATGATGACGAGAATTCTTATGTATAGTATATTCGCAATTTCAATTAGCTACTGTTATTATGGATATATTGTTACATAAGTATACTTATTTCTAAATTGTTACCGTGACTAATGAACGTAAAGTACGTTTCTTTGTGTGTGAGTTGTGAATAATCAAATTCTTTTGGTTATCTGTTGTGCTTAGCAGAATAAAATGGGTAATACACCAAAAAGGTCTTTTACTTCCTCGGAGGGTCGTATGGCAAATGAATTTGCGGAAGATCAACCTGAAGGAGGTGAAACTAATGGGAATCCATCAAGGCTACCTATTTTGGGAGAAGGAGGAAGTCAAACTCATCGACTTAATGATGGTACTTCTGATCCGGTAACAACGGAATCTTCTATGGAGTCCCGAATAATGGAAAACATGATGCGGGTTATGAATGCTGCACTGACTCAACAACAAGAGATGTTTATAAAAATGCTGAATGACCATATCGTTAAGTTGCATAGGCCAGAGGTGAGTACCGGTATTGTAACTTCACCTATTAATCCAGTACTTAATACTGTTAGTCCCAGATGGCTTAACAAGTATTGTAGAAGGGGGGGGTTGAATACAATACTCAAAATTTTCACAATTTTAATTCTTTTATTGAAAATCTTTCAACTAGAATTACACAAAGAAACTTAAAGACTGTTGCGGAAAAGAACAGATAAACTATTCTAACAATCTTTCACAAAGTATACTAAACAAAACAGCAGAGAACACTAAGAGCAAAGCTATAAGGTTATCAAGCAATATGAAAATCTTGCACTGAGAGAAATCCAGAAAGCGTAATTTGCATGGAGTCTTCATCTTTCTTTTATAGTGAGGATAAGGTACTGAGCATTAAATGCATGGTACTATTATCCTCAAGTCACTTGCAACGTACCAATGGTCTTTGGAAAAGTACCAGTGGACTTCTAAAAAGCTGATAAGTCACTATCACCTTTTTCTTGAAACCAGGAATAGAAGCCATGCTGAAAGGACATCTTCTAAAAAGATAATAAGACAAAATGTTACTTTGCCTTGTATCAGATTTTGTCCCGAAATAAATGATCTTCTTTATGAGTATTCAAGACAATATCACCGAAAGAGTTCCACCGATAATATTGTCAAGAATATATAACCATCTGCAAAGAAGTACCATTTCTACAAAGTTCCTACCGAGTTTAAGAAGCATATCGGTGGAAGCTGTTCACCGAATCTGAAGGTATTTTCGGTGGAGGCAGTTCACCGAAAAATGAGAGCTACTTCGGTGGAGATGAAGGCCACCGAAATTGTGAAGACAATTCGGTGGTGATGATGGCCACCGAAATTGTGAAGACAATTCGGTGGTGATGATGGCCACCGAAATTGTGAAGACAATTCGGTAGTGATGACTTGTTTGTTTGTTGAGAAGAGTCTTCTATTTTCCACAAGTAGAGAGTCTTCAAGCTTGGTTTCGGTTGATCTTCGACTTCACCGAACATTTGCTATTTTGTACAAGTCATTCAAAGAACCAAACTAAAATATTCTAAGTAGGATATTTAGGGAAAACATCGGTGAGTCAATTTCAAATCCTTGGTGACCCAACAATCTCCCCCTATTTGAATTTGATCTCCTTTCTTAGAATATTTAAGAGTATTGAAAAGTAAAGTGCATTTTGACCCTTTTTACTCTTTTTGGGTTCTTTTCACATAGACCATTCTTTTTGTTCTTTTTGATATTTTTCTTTTTGTATGAGTATGTATACTATGTACAGTATTTACAAGTAAATGAAAGTAAGGATATGTACCGAAATAAAATTCAAATAGAGAGATACTTGTACTAAGATAAGTTTTCTCTTACATTTTTACAAAATGAGAAACAAACTCTTTACAAGTACCAAAGGAAAAGAGAGAACCTATTTCTCGGTGGTTTGCCTCCGTTTAATTTCATCCGTCACATTTTTGAAGAAGGGTTGAGCTTCGGGAATGTAAGGAAATAGGTTGTAGATACCTTGAAGGAACAGAGTATCGGCAATGGAAATCTGAGCAAATCTGAAGAAGGATCTTCGACCGAAACCATCATTGAAGTAAAGCCCCGGAATCGGTGCAAGGCTCAGAGTTGTAGAGGGATGTGGTACCGAGGTAGGAAGGGATAGATTCAGGTTGCTGACATTTAGAATCTTTCCTTCAGATGCCATCTCTTTGAATACTTTGTCTATGGGATTCTTGACTTTGGGAACCCGAATGTCTTCTTTCATTGATTGAAGTTTGGCCCTTTCATCGGAGGAAAGGATGATGTTGTGTTTTCTTTTGATCTCCTTCATCCTATCCATCAAACCTTCAATGCATTTGATGAATGTGTCCTTCTTCGGGTTTGGACTTTTGACAAGATGTTGAGAAATTTCGAACCATTCAGTGAGGCCGAAATTCTTGAGGTGTACATCTGTCAAGCTTTTCAACGAACCATCATCTCTGTTAATGATTAGCCTGATATCCTTTGGGTTGACTCTGGAAGTAGCAATTTTGGCACTTGTGATTGTGGCTGAGCTCATTCGGTGGTGCATGGTTCTTTTGTACCAGGCAATTTCTTCGTTCTTTTCTTCTTCAAATGCACTTAGTACCGATTTTTGAGTTTGGATGGCATCAGTGGACTTCACTTTGGCGGCTTCTTCTTCGGCAGCTTTCATGGATAGAGCTTTAGATTTATCCAAAGCTATTTGGGCAAGTTTAGCTTCCTCAATTTCTTGAGGGGAAAGGCCGAGATCGGTGAAAGTTGTTTGAGGAGGAGGCTTGAGTTTTAGAGTTTCAGCACCTTCAGGTCTTGCCCCATACTTAGCCAATTCTTTCTTCTTCTTTTCTTCCTTTGCCAAGTCTTCGGCCGAAATTACCTTCTTTCCTTTATCTTTGGGAGCTTTGCTCGATTGCTCCCCCTCAGATGATGCAATCACTTCCACGATCTTAGGGATTTTGTTTTTCGGTGAAGAAATGGATTCGGTGGTGCCTGTATGAATTGGTGAGTTTTGAGGTGATTTCGGTGGTGGCGATGCTTTCGGTGGAGAAGGGGTTTTCGGTGGAGGCTTGTTGCTGGTAGATTTCTTGAGAATGGGAAGTTTTCTTGGTGTAGTAGTGGTTTTCTCCCCCTCAGCAACAACCGGAAGCTTAAAACCCATCTCATAAAATACTTTATCGAATTTGGAGTGAAGAGAGGCCAAGCTTGTAGACATAGAATCGGGAACCAGAGAGAAATCATCCAAGCTCATTTCCCATTCAGATTTATCGGTGGTGGAGGCCTTTGTGAGGGATGCCACCTTTGAAGACAAAGTATCAAGGGATTCATTTATTGGTTTAAGGGCATCGGTGATGGTGTTGAAAATAATTTGAGGCAACTTAGTCTCAAGAGTTGAAATTCTAGAGTTGGCCTGGGAGATCAAAGAAATGGTAGATTGTAGAAAAGTAGAGTGTTGGCCATGGTGTGTGGAAACATAACCACCGATTTCTGGGAAAGAACATCGGTAGCGTAGGGGATCAGTTTCTGTAGGCCGATGTGGGAGGAAAACTGCTAACTCATCGGGATAGAGAATTCTCGGTGGTGGAGAATCCTTCAGAAATGGTGTTGGTGATCTTTGCGGGGTAGGCGATCGGTGTGGAGTAGGAGATCGCCGAGGAGAATCCTGATGTTCTGGTGAGGGAGTCTCGGTGGGATTTTCGTCGGAGGACGGGATGATTCGGGAAGAATCAGTGTCCTCCAAAAGAAAATCAAAGAAGTCTCTCGGGGGGGGATGTAATGGGGGGGAACCCTGATTGGGTTGTGCATCATCATCGATCATAAACTGACCGGGTGAAAGGCCGTGTAGTGTCAAATCTACTCCTTTGAGGGAAGAGGGCTCGAAGTCATCTCTTTTACCCGAAGAAGTGGGTGAAGAGGCAAATGTAGGGACTTCCTTTTCTACAACTGTGGTCTTTTGAGAGACCAGAAAGGAGTCGGTTGTGGGTTTAACAAATTCCCTAGAATGGGATGGTTCAGCCAAAGGTACCCGAGATCTTTTTAGAGAAGATTTCGGGGGGGATGAAGAGTGCCTCCGCTTAGAAGGTTTTTGAACCGGGGAAGCCGTCGAGGGTTCTCTCGTTGGCGTGGTTCTAGAAGAGGGTGCGGAGGTGTCGGTGGTATTTAGTTGTTTCTTTTTAGCGCCACCGGACTTTACTCGAGGACGGGGCGAAGGGGCCACGACATTTGGAGTGACCTCGGGAATTTCTAGGTGACGAAACCCGGGAATTTCCGCATCACCCCAATGTAGTTCGGGAGAGAGAGCAAAAGAAATCATACCTGGTCGTAAATGGCGATCGGTTGCGAGCGGTTTAACATTTAGAGTTTTGGTGCCAACGAGTGGAGACGAACAGTCATATGTGAATCGTGGAGTAGATGAGTTGCGATCGGTATCCAAAGCTTTAGCAAGTTTATGTTGAATGATCATCGAGATGAAACGAGGATATGCAACATAGCATTTCTTGGGATGTTGGATTACCTCGACAAGTTCAGAAAAGAAGTATTGAGCGAAGTCAACTTTCCTTTGAAAGATGAGGGCATGAGCGAGCTTCGTGATATATGACGGCGATTGATCGTGCCCACTAGTCTTGCGAGAGAGACAATGGATAATATGGGCAAAGAAAAAATTCCATATGCCGCCCATTCTGCTTCGAAGGAGAGTGTCGGGGCCCTTTTTAGATGAATCATCAATAACATAGCCAAGAGTTTGAACAACGTCTTCAAATATGTTATCGACATGTAAATCATCATATTGAGGAAAGGCTTGGATTTTGAGAGCTAGGCGAACATCATCGACCCCAAAGGTAAGGTCGTGATCACCTTCTTCATTGGAAAGAATGGAGGCGTGAATGGCTTCGTTTGAGGGATCGTACACACAGGTTAACCAAAACTGTCCAATGAGCATTTTGCTCATTTTAGGGTTGCAGGTGAAAGCATGGAGGAGAGGAGATCGGGTGAGAAACTTGGTTACCGTAGAGAACTCTGGATGAGATGAGTCGGAATCGAAGCGGGCAACGTGATTGCATGCATTGAACTTGAGGTCTTCGAATCGAGTGGGAACAGCAGATCTGGAGGATGCCATTGAAATGGGTATCGAAGGTTTTTAGAGAGAGGTAAGAGAGAAGAAGGGTTGCAGGTTTCGTGTGAAAGAAATGAGAGGGAAAAGTTTAGGGGTTATGAGTATATATAGAGGTGAGAGAAGGTAGATTTAAAAAGGAAAAAGGTAATGATGATTGTTTTTGGGGAGTTGGGACAAAAACGGCTGGAAGGGGAAAGGTCTCACATCACTGACATCTTTTAGGGATTTGTGGACTCAAGAAGGCATGGGGAAATGAATTGGATAAGAAGAAAAGAAATCGGTGATAATTCGGTGGACACAGTACCGAAGTCTCACCGATGATGGAGAGTCGGTGTGAGACTTGAATTTCGATGGAAGGGCTAGACGAAAGGATACCACCGAAATTTCCTTTGGTGGAAGAATGGAGAAGACCTTCGGTGTTGGAAGTTTCCACCGAATTTAGATTTCGGTAGAAGAGAAGAGAGTACCTTCGGTGTTGACTTGATTCCACCGAATCATGTGACAAGAGATTTCGGTGGAGGGGTGTGTCGGTGGAAATACTCTGGAATGTTTCCACCGAATTGATGTTTCGGTGGTAAGGGAAGAAAATGTGATATCGAGGTAAGGATTTCGGTAGAGATGAAATCGGTGTAGAAGCACAAAGAAGTTTGTCCACCGATGTGAGATCGGTGGAGAATAAAAACACATTTTATTCTTGTAGATTGCACATTCCAAGTTCACTTATCAGAAAGTTGAACCTGGTTTCATCAAGGGGTTTAGTAAATAAATCAGCAAGTTGCAAATCGGTGGGAATGAAGTGCAGCTCAATGTCACCTTTGGAAATGTGGTCCCTGATGAAGTGATACCTGATATCTATGTGTTTAGATCTGGAGTGAAGAACAGGATTGTTTGCAATAGCTATTGCACTGGAATTATCACACAGAATTGGGACTTTAGAAAAGAATTGATTGTAGTCCCTGAGTTGGTTTCTCATCCACAGGATCTGAGCACAACAGCTTCCAGCAGCTACATATTCAGCCTCAGCAGTAGAGGTTGACACAGAGTTTTGTTTCTTGCTGGACCAACTTACCAATTTACCACCAAGAAGTTGGCAGCTTCCTGTAGTACTCTTTCTATCAATCTGGGAACCTGCATAATCTGAATCTGAATACCCAATTAGTTCAAAACGTGAGTCTTTGGGATACCAAAGACCCAAGTGCAAGGTACCCTTGAGATACCGAAAAATCCGTTTTACAGCCTTTAAATGTGATTCTTTAGGATTGGCCTGATAACGTGCACATAGACAAGTAGCAAACATAATGTCCGGTCTGCTAGCAGTTAAGTACAGAAGAAAACCAATCATTCCTCGATAAAGGGTAATGTCCACAGATTCACCTTTAGGATCAGCATTGAGTTTCAAAGGTGGTGCCATGGGAGTTTTCATAGGAGAGCTATCTAGAAAAGTTGAATTTCTTCAGAAGGTCACGAATATATTTACTTTGGTTTATAAAAATTCCTTCTGAAGTTTGTTTGACCTGAAGGCCCAAAAAGAATGTAAGCTCTCCCATCATGCTCATCTCATATTCACTCATCATGAGAGAAGCAAACTCATCACAAAATGATTCATCAGTGGCACCAAAGATGATGTCATCAACATAGATTTGGACAAGAATGAGATTACCTGAGGTTTCCTTGATGAAGAGAGTGTTGTCGATTTTACCTCTGGAATATCCATGCTTTAGAAGGAAGTTGGCAAGAGTGTCATACCAAGCACGAGGAGCTTGCTTGAGACCATAAACAGCCTTGTCAAGTCTGTACACATAGTCTGGATGAGATGGGTCTTCAAAGCCAGGAGGTTGTTTTACATAGACTTCCTCTGCAAGTTCCCCATTGAGGAAGGCACTTTTAACATCCATTTGAAAGACCCTAAAATTTCGGTAGGCAGCATGAGCCAGAAAGATTCTTATAGCTTCAAGTCTTGCAACAGGGGCAAATGTTTCATCATAGTCAATGCCCTCTTCCTGTCTGTATCCTTGAGCTACTAGTCTGGCCTTGTTTCTGATAACTGTACCATCTTCATCCATTTTATTCCTGAAGATCCATTTGGTTCCAATGATTGTCTTCTTTCGGGGTCTGGGGACCAATCTCCAAACTTTGTTTCTCTCAAATTGAGAAAGCTCTTCTTGCATGGCAGTGATCCAACAGGGATCTGCTAGAGCTTCATCAATCTTTTTGGGTTCAATAAGAGAGAGGAAATTCACATAGAGACAAATATTTCCAATTCCTCTACGTGTTTGAACACCTGCTTGTTGATCACCGATGATTTGATCTATTGGGTGATCTTTGGTCCATTTGGTTGCAGGAGGTAAAGGTGGTGGAATGTTTTGTGTTTGGGGTGAAGAAGTAGTGGGATCAGAGATTCGGTGTGAGGCAATGGGATCGGTGGACGATATGGGATCGGTGGAGGGATGTGCGTCGGTGGGAAAAGGTACATCGGTGGCGACATGGTCAATTTCGGTGGGAGATATAGAGGATGACCCAACTTGATTATTTTTGGTAGAAGGAATTGGTGGGTTCAATGGAATGGGAGAAGCATCGGTGGAGTTGGTTTGGGGAGCATTACCGATGCATGAGGAGATCCATCTGTGTAGTTCATCATCATCATCATTTGGAAGAGATGAGGATCTCAAATCATCAAACTTGACATGAATAGATTCATCAATGCATTTTCTCCTTAGGTTGAACACACGATATGCTTTGGAGGAAAGAGAGTATCCAACAAAAATTCCTTCATCAGCTTTGGGATCAAACTTCCCAAGGTTGTCACGATCATTCAGAATAAAACACACACAGCCGAACACATGAAGAAAGCCAATATTTGGTTTTCTGCCATGGAAAACTTCATATGGGGTTTTATCATGCCTTTTAGAGATCACTGACCTATTTTGGGTAAAGCAAGCAGTATTAACAGCTTCAGCCCAAAAATAGGTAGGTAGATTTGATTCACTTAGCATGGATCTGGAAGCCTCACACAGAGTTCTATTTTTCCTTTCCACCACTCCATTTTGCTGTGGAGTTCGTACTGCAGAAAAGTTCTGAGAAATTCCTTTCTCAGTAAAGAAGTCTTCAAGAGCACTGTTTCTGAATTCAGTGCCATTATCACTTCTTACTGACCGAACAAGTTGGCCATTCAGAACTTCATTTTTCTTGACAAAATTGATGATTTCTTCTGTAGCATCACTTTTGTACCTGAGAAAAGAGACCCAAGTATATCTGGTAAATTCATCAACAATTACAAGAATGTACCTTTTTCCTCCTAGACTAGGAGTGTTGACAGGTCTACATAGGTCCATGTGCAGCATCTGCAGTGGAAGGGTGATGGAAGAGCATTGTTTTGTCTTGAAAGATGTTTTGGTGAGCTTCCCTTTTTCACATGCATCACACAGCTTTTCTTTGACAAGATTCAGCTTTGGCATACCAGTCACCAACTCTTTATTTGAAATTTTGTGGAGAGTTTTGAAATTAAGATGAGAGAGACGTTTATGCCACAACCAGTTCCTTTTGGATGAGTCATCTGACACAAAGCAGACATTGGATGAATTGTTGCTCAGTCCCATGTCAATGACATAGACATTTTCCATCCTTTTTTCAGATAACACCACGTTGAAGTTTTTGTCCACAACAGTACAGATACAAAGTTCAAAGATAACTTTATATCCAAGATCACACAGTTGGATAATGCTGAGAAGATTATGCATGAGACCTTCAACAAATGCCACTTTATTGAAAGTGACAGATCCATTTGTGAGAGTTCCATAACCTTTGGTGTAGCCTTTAGAGTTATCACCAAAAGTGACAGATGGACCCTTTCCAGACACATAGTTGATGAGAAGAGATTTGTTTCCCGTCATGTGGCGTGAGCACCCACTATCCAGATACCATATTTGATGGTGCTCAGAAACCTGCATGCACACACAGATTAGTTCTTTGGTACCCATTTTGTAATGGGTCCTTTGGGGTTAGAAGAAACTGAGTCCTTAGAATTGGTTCTATCTATTCTTTCCTTGGGACAATCCTTAGCCATGTGAAACGTGTCACCACAGTTATAGCATTTTCTATAGATAAAAATCTTTTTAACACTATGACCACTTTTCATGTTTTGGCTTTTAACATTAGGTTTTATGACTGTGTTAGAAGAGAACAAAGCAGAAGGTTTGGACCTAGGAATTCCTTTGTCAGAGTTGTGGATTGGAGAGTTAGATGATTCTTTGGAGTTTGACTTTTTCAAAAGAACAGATTTTGGAATAGGAAGAATAGAAGAGTTACCAGAAAAATTCTTTGGAGTAAATCTTTTGGGATGGGAATTGGCCACAGATTCGACCACCGATTTCCCTTTGTCAGAAGATGAAAACCCTTTTGTGGGAACTTGAGGTTCTCTTTTGGGAATCTTTGAGGGCTTAGGTTCAGAGTATTCATCTATGTGAATAGACTTTAATAACTCATGGAGAGGTATGGGAGGATCATCGGTGTTGACATCGGTGGGGTTTGATTTTTTCAGCAAGGTGACTTTTGAGGAGTTAGAGGAAGAGGCTTCATCAAAGGTTGATCTTTTTGAGAGATCAGGGATGAGTTTTGAAATTTCATCAGAGTCAAGTTCCTCAACGAATTGATTTGAGGAAGCCTCTTTTGCTTTTATAAACATTCCATATTTTCGAGCTTCACCCAGATCTAAAGAATTTAAGGAGATGGAATCACAAGAACTTGAATCAGAGGTATCATCCCACACACTGGAGATAGGAATAAGTGCATGGGAAGAAGCTTCAGGATGGACTTTGCCGAATCCTAGACCGAATTTGCTCTTTCCACTGATTTGACTTTGAAAGAGCTGTTCAAGATTTTTTGAAGAATCTGTCCATTTTCTTACAACCTCTTGCTCCTTTTTAAGTTTCTTAAAAAGCGAGTTCTTTTCTTTTGAAATCACATGATTTATAGTTTTCAAGTCCTCAAGCTCAGCTTTGATTTCCTCAAACTTTTTAAGCTTAGACATGCAAATATCAAGTTCAGATTTGAGTTCTTTCACTTGAGCAGATTTTCTATTCTTGCTATCTTTGACAGAATAAAAGTCTTTAGTTAAAGATTCATACGCATCTATCTTTTCACTATCAGTCATATCATTAAAAGGATGTACCTGAGCATAAGCTGTCGAGCACCCAGTCGACATAAGAGCCATTGGAGAGATAGCTTTTTCAGAATCCTCCATCTCTTCAGAAATGGCCATGAAGCACATATTGTGAGAATCACTGTCAGAGGTGTCTTCTTCATCCCAGTTATGAGTTTCTGCCATTAGACCTTTTCCTTTTCTTTCAAGACCCTCACTCCTTTCTTTCTCTTTCTTGTACTTGGCTTTATACTTCTCAGCGCGCTCCTGATGGTCTAAGGAAGAGGATTGGGAATCCTTTTTGGAAAGGGTTGATTTGAAAGGATTATTTCTGGGTTTCTCATTCTTTGAAGAATATTTGTCAGAGGATGGGTTCCTAGACTTAGTAACACGCTTACTCCTACACTCAGATGCAAAGTGTCCTTTCTTGCCACGGTTATAGCACTCTTCATTTGACTTATCAGATGAAGTCTTGGAAGAAGAAGATTTTCTAAAATTTCTGGATTTGATGAAAGGACGAAATTTGTTCTTAGAGCCAGCCATCATTGCCATTTCTTCAGACAATTGTTCAACCATAATTTCCTCACCTTCATCATCAGCATCACTAAGATATGCCTCCGTTTGGTGGGTAGAGTTATTTTGGCTGTCATTGTCAGAGTCTGATGACGGATAGGTGATTCTAGGAACATTTTGAGATTTCTTGGAGCTTTCACTGACAAGAGCTATAGAAGAGCTCTTTATCTCTTTGATGAAAGATTTCCTTTGTAACTTTGTTTGCTAAAAATTGAAGAGAGTTCCATAAAGGATAGTTAAGGGCATGAACTCAAGGTCCTTGGTAGTTTTAATGCAAGTACATATATTCTCCCAAAAATCTGGAAGACAATCCATGAACTTGCTTAAGACTTCCTCATTATCATAGACTCTGCCCAATAACTTCAGATCATTTAAGAGAGAGCTGAAACGATTATAGTAGCTAGGAAGAGATTCTCCTTTTTCAAAAGCAAAGAGTTCATAATTTCTAATGAGACCAATCTTTTTACATTTCTTTACTTCCACAGTACCTTCGTACAGTACACATAGTGTGGTCCACATCTCTTTAGCAGTTTCAAAGTTAACCAGAGAGTGATAGACCTCACCAGGAAGAGAGAGTGCAATAATTGCTCTTAGCTTAGAGTCGAGAGAGACCAAACGTTTTTCCTCATCAGTATATTTCTTAGGATTTTTGAGGATGTAACGACCAGTAGCACTGGATTTTTCTTCATCAGAATCACTAGAGATTTCTTTTTCCAAAGTTTCTTTACCAGGCCTCTGCGTTTCATAGCGAGCCCAAACTCTGGGGATGATAGGTCCCTCTTTGAGAATGGTTGGATATCTAGTATCCACTCCTTCCATGAATAGCATCATGCGGCTATTCCACAAAGAGAAGTTGTTAGCATTAAACTTAGGAGGTTTGGTTATGGAGCCATTCTCAGAAAAGTTGTTTTGAAAAGAGTTTTCAATTGTAGAAGAAGAAGAGGCAGCCATCGCAGATCAAGTTTATGGGATTAAACTTTCTGCTCTGATACCACTTGTTAGTCCCAGATGGCTTAACAAGTATTGTAGAAGGGGGGGGGTTGAATACAATACTCAAAATTTTCACAATTTTAATTCTTTTATTGAAAATCTTTCAACTAGAATTACACAAAGAAACTTAAAGACTGTTGCGGAAAAGAACAGATAAACTATTCTAACAATCTTTCACAAAGTATACTAAACAAAACAGCAGAGAACACTAAGAGCAAAGCTATAAGGTTATCAAGCAATATGAAAATCTTGCACTGAGAGAAATCTAGAAAACGTAATTTGCATGGAGTCTTCATCTTCCTTTTATAGTGAGGATAAGGTACTGAGCATTAAATGCATGGTACTATTATCCTCAAGTCACTTGCAACATACCAATGGTCTTTGGAAAAGTACCAGTGGACTTCTAAAAAGCTGATAAGTCACTATCACCTTTTTCTTGAAACCAGGAATAGAAGCCATGCTGAAAGGACATCTTCTAAAAAGATAATAAGACAAAATGTTACTTTGCCTTGTGTCAGATTTTGTCCCGAAATAAATGATCTTCTTTATGAGTATTCAAGACAATATCACCGAAAGAGTTCCACCGATAATATTGTCAAGAATATATAACCATCTGCAAAGAAGTACCATTTCTACAAAGTTCCTACCGAGTTTAAGAAGCATATCGGTGGAAGCTGTTCACCGAATCTGAAGGTATTTTCGGTGGAGGCAGTTCACCGAAAAATGAGAGCTACTTCGGTGGAGATGAAGGCCACCGAAATTGTGAAGACAATTCGGTGGTGATGATGGCCACCGAAATTGTGATGACAATTCGGTGGTGATGACTTGTTTGTTTGTTGAGAAGAGTCTTCTATTTTCCACAAGTAGAGAGTCTTCAAGCTTGGTTTCGGTTGATCTTCGACTTCACCGAACATTTGCTATTTTGTACAAGTCATTCAAAGAACCAAACTAAAATATTCTAAGTAGGATTTTTAGGGAAAACATCGGTGAGTCAATTTCAAATCCTTGGTGACCCAACAAATACTGATGGTAGAATGGAAGAAGTTTATGCTGGAAATAGAGTTGAAATAGCTCAAGTGGGAGAGAAAAGAAAGTGGGAGGATAGATCAAAACCTTGTCAGAAGTCGGAAACTTTTGCTAAGAATCATTGTATTGAATCCCGTCGAGAAACCAAATTATGTCTGAAATGTTTCAAGTGCGGAGAAACTGGCCACACGATTAAAAACTGTCATATACTCATATTCAAGGGTCAACCTGCTATGAATGCAAGAAGTCTGGTCATTACCGAAGGGACTGCCCGAAGCTGAAGAATAGTGGAAATCAAGAGAGAAAATCCAATACTCCAAAAACAACGGTTGAACATTTTATGTGACGGCGGAAGAAGCTAAGGAATCGACGGGTGTGCTTTTGATATTTTGTTAATCATATACATGCATGTGTATTATGTATTAGTGTGCTAGCTTGTTTTGTTGTACTTTAATCTTAGATTGAAGTTAACTATACCAGTTACTATTTTGGATGATGCTTTAATAAGTTGGTATAGTAAAGGAGAGTTTCCAACCCTTGAAAATTCCTGAGTAGAATCGGGATAATTTAGCAGTTATTGAATTGTTTATTTGACGAGCTCTTCAAGTTAAAGTTTTACTGCGGTGATGTGTCCTCGAAGATGAACTGGTAACAAGTAGCAGATAAGGTGGACAGTTGAATCCACTATTGGTCTAAAATCAAAAGGCTAGTCTCCAGTAGAGGTTATGACCCAACCCGATTAGGGACTACTATGTCTCCTGATAATCAAGTTTTAGAAATAAGTTTGTTGGAGAATTTCAATTTTAAATTTTGATCAAGGAATAGAGGTTGAACGAGTAAGAGCTTTGACTAATACCCAAAGGAGACCAATAGAAATTTTGTTGTCTCCAAGTTGGGGAGTGAGAAATGGAAAAAGAATCACCGTGGAAACATCATAGAAGTGTTAAGGTGGCTTAACTAAAAGAGGATATGTAGAACGAATATCTTCATCTAAATATTTAGCTTGATTTCGGGGACGAAATCATTTTGAAGTTGGGGAGATTTGTAACACCCCAAATTTCCATTATATTATAATTTAATATAAATGGGGTCTATTTGTAATTTAGTCTAAGTTGTGGACTATTTGTATTTATAAACTCCAGGGTTGATGTTGTAATTTGACCAAAGTTCAGATTAATATTGAAACTTAATTAGAGGGTTTGTTTGGTCATTTGTTGAAAGTTAAGATTACCTTAAGTGAAGGTAATCAGTATCTTATGGAGATAATATCTCAAAAGCTTTTGGAGTCGGTCACATAGCAGAGTAGAGAGAAAAGAAGAAGAAAGGTGAAGAAAGAATTGAATATGTGGTTCTTTTGGTAAGGGTTAAGCAATCCTCTTCTTTTATCTCTTAATCAGTTTGGAAATTTGTATTACCTTTCAATAGGCTGCTGAATCGATTTGGAAAAGGTTGGAATCAGTTCGAGTCAGAATTGTTTATCCAGGTGAGTTCATTCTTTCATTTTGAAATTTAACAGCTGAAATTAAAGCATGTTTAGTACCAAAACTGTCTGAATAAAATGATATGTCTGTATGGAAACGAATCGAGCAGTAAATTGTATTTTAGATAAGTTTTGGGAGTTAATTTGAGGAAAATTGAACGAGTCAGTATCGAAGTCCCAGTATTTTAGAAATTCCGGAACTGGGTATTGGAGTCCGGAACTGACTTTGGATCCGGAAATATGTGGTTCCGGAAATTGGGTTCCGGAAGTTGGGGAGATTGGATCCGGAATTTAGAAACCGGAATTGGGCCTTAAGATTAGGATCCGGAAGTAAACATTCGGAATGGGCCTTGAGATTGGGATCCGGTATCATTTTCCCGGAATTGGACTTAACTCCCGGAATTGGGCAGGTAATTGGGCTTCCGGTATTTGGTTGGTTCCGGAAATAGGATCCGTTACATGGGCCTCGTTTGTAGATCCGGAAATAAATTCTGGAATTGGCCTCACACCTAGATCCGGAATCACTTTAGTCATGTAATTGGGCTAAACCGGAAATGACTTTAATTCCGGAAAAACATGGACTGACCCGATATGAATTTTAGTTCCGGAATGGATTTTAAATCTGAAATTAATTGGACCGGATTAAGTTTATAATCCAGTTAAGGATTCGATTTTGAATTAGAACCCTTATTAGAATAATTCCATAAATTGATTTTGGAACACTTTTGATTATGATAATTGGAGGAGAAACCGACGGGATTAGAGATATGATAAATTGTTTAATATTCTTAGAAGTAAGAATATGTTACGAGATGTAGAGTGTTATGTTATTATACATATACATTAATAAGTGTAATGGATCCATAGACACTGATTATTATTTGTAACGTGGAATAGACCAGGTTCTCAATGGTAATTCCCGAGCCTATAATGTGGATTGTTAATCACATTTCGGGAGGCGATAGCCTATAATGTGGATTGGTAATCTCATTTCGGGAGGCGATAGCCTATAATGTGGATTGTTAATCCCATTTCGGGAGACGATATCCTATAATGTGGATTGTTAATCCCATTTCGAGAGGTGATAAGAAATGATTGAATAGGCAAAGTAGAATTGATGTTCATGTTCAATGATGGAATAAGCAAAGTAGAATTGCTATTCATATTGACTGTAGTAAATAGACAATGTATAGTTGCTATTCGTATTTGAGTTGTGGAAACGTAATTGATAAAGTTTGGATATATATAAAGTTTGGATGTTATTCCGTATTGTCTTGTTAAAAATTTGAGGTTCAAATTGGCCCTGATTTTAGGGTGTTACAAGTTAGTGATAGGGACCCCTCATGAAACGAAATGTAAACCACAAGAATGTCTGGTGTACTTATTTCAAAATATGGACCAACTCCAGATTCTGACCAAACCACAGGGACCTAGGATGTAATTTACTCTTATATTTATTTGCAAATTGCAACTAGAATGATTAAATTAAATAAAAAATCTGTAATTATAATTCTATAAGAATCCAATACAAATCATAAATCCAAGAATCTAGTATTAAAGAGTTGCAACTTGGAAGGAACATGAGTTGTAATGTGTTGGATACTCAATAAAACACGAGGGCCTGTTCCAAATTAAAATGTGTTTGCATACCTAGCATAATCAAATATTTGGACGGCATAATAAGTATAATTCACCATATTCTTTATGATTTTATTAAAACTAGAAGGGTACACGCGCAATGCAGCGTAATAGATCTTGATTTTAATGTTTTATTTTACTTTTTATCATTGTCGATTTTATAAACTGTTTTGTGTAGTTTTGAGAAAATTATAATGTTTTTTTTATAAATTTGTACTAAGAACGACGTTTTTTTAGGGGTTCATGATTTGAGGATTTGAAATGAGTTAAGAGATAAGGATTAATTAGGTAACTAATGGGGATTAAAGAATGATGCTTTCGCCATAGGGGTTTTACGGTTTGAGAATTTGTAGGGAGTTAAAGATAAGGATTAATTAACTAATTAGTATTAAAAGTGGTACATAAAGCTTCATTATTTTAAGAGATTTTAAGTAATCAGCATTAAATAGCAGTACATAAGTCTTTATGAATTGTTTTTAAGAGTTTTTCATAAATATTTTATAATATATAATAGATAAATAAGTAAAAGTTAAAATTTCTAAAAAATTAAAGTTAATTTAAAGTTTTTTTTTATGAAGATTCAACATCTATTATACTATTAAAAATACTCGATAAATATCATTCTAATACATATTTTAAAAAGAATTTATATAATAATAAATCGATTTCATTGGTGGAAAGTGGAAACAAATAAAAAAAGTTAATCTCTCTCTACACATTAAGTTTTGAAGAATTCTCTACGGTTGGAGTTTTCGCACATTTTTCTATTTTATAGAACAATATAGAAAATCTGTCGGAGCAACATACTGAACCAAGACCCAATTTTCTCTATTTTTTAAAGAATTTGTTGGAAAATGGAGATGCCTTAAATAATCTTTTTTTTACATAAATTGATTTAGGAATCGTAATTATTTGAAATCAACATGTTTTATTTTTATTAGGTTTTACTTTTTGTTAACTAAGTTTTTTTTTAAGTATAACATTTTATTTGGGAACTCTATTATGAGTATGTTATGAACTCGGAGCCCAGAGGATAGAGTGAACATTTGTAGTTCATGTGCTTAGACTTTTAGGTTTAGTTTATTTTCTTATAATTCTCAGTTGTGGAGATGTTTACCCAGAATAGACTATTGGGATGAATTTGGGTCGCTTTGGCGTTATAATATTTTATGAATTGCTATGGGTTGTGGGCTGTTACAAATATTATATTAATATATATATATATATATATATATATATATATATATATATATATGGGTGGGTTTAGGGGTGAGCAAAACCCGACCGACCCGAAAAACCCGACCGACCTGAAACCCGATAAACCCGAACTTGAGCCACCTGATTAACCGAAACCCGAACTTGCCGGAAACCCTAAACCCGATCAAGGTATTACGGTTCGGTTTGGGTTGGGTTTTCCCAAACCCGAACGAAACCCGAACTTTTTAAAAAATATATTTTTTTTTCAATAAATCGTAAATATATTATATATATTTATAATTTATAATTTCTGTTTCTATTTTTCTGTTTATAATTTATAATTTCTCGAAAAGATTGAGGTTAAAAAACACCAAAAAACATATATAGCATCAATTTGGGCTGAAAAACACCAAAAAACTAGGCTGAAAAAACTGGGCTTGGGATCGGCCAACCCGACCGAGGAACCCGAACCCGAAATGGCCCGAAACCCGAGCTACACTTTGGACGGGTTTCGGGGCCTCCTCCTTCCACCCGAAACCCGATCGGGTTAGGGTTTTTTGGGCACGACCCGACCCGACCGATGCACACCCTTAGGTGGGTTCAAATGAAAACTCATTTTCAATTGTGAACATGAGAACAAGTCACAACCATTGATCAAGATTTGGAAAATTAATCAAAGGTTAAAACTTTATGAAACTAATTGAAAAGTGATTAGGGACAAATCTGAAAATTTAAATTAGCGTCTACCATCTTTGACTTTTTATTTTCTTTTTTAATTAAAATTTTTTTACCCCCTTAAAGTTTAAAATAACTTATCTTAAAAGTTACTAGTATTTTAATCAAACAAATTACATCAAAAAACGAGAATTTCGTGCTCTTCGATATGACAACGATCTCGATATATGTATTTTAATTACACATGACGCACTCTCTTTTGTTTTCCGATTCACAATCGAAACTTGGTTTTATTCTTTATGAATATGTATGCACATCTCCAAGTGTCCACATTCAGTATGAATAACAAAGGTGAACGTTCATTCACTATTCATGATGAATAATACAATATTCAGGATGAATAATACAGTATTCAGGATGAATAATACAGTATTCAGGATGAATAATAAACGAATTCATAAATCGTGTATTATTCACCCTGAATGATGTATTATTCATACTGAATGATACATTATTCATGAAGAATAATACATGAGTGACCGTGAAGGTGTGAAGACGTGTCACACTTTCTTTTGTTCTTCGGTTCACAATCGAAACTCGATAGGTTCCCGATTCATCTCGATGGGTGTTGGGTTAAGGTAATAAAGAACACGATGCCTTAGGACGTTGAAGAAAGTGTTGTGGAAGGTGATGTCGAGTTACGAACTTACGGTGTCGAGATGTTGTACACACTTGAACGTACATAAATATTCATAATGAATATAACACATATATGACATTTTACGTAAAAACGGTTAAAACAAAAAAAAAACTATATCGAGATGAATGTCATATCGAAGAGCACGAAATTCTCGTTTTTTTGATGTAATTTGTTTGATTAAAATATTATTAATTTTTAAGATAATTTATTTTAAACTTTAAGGGGGTAAAAGTTTTTAATTAAAAAATAAAATAAAAAGTCAAACATGGTAGACGTGTGTTTAAATTATCTTCCCATTTTACCCCTAATCACCTTAATTAATAATTTAAATTAAAAACTCTATTTAATATGGGTCATTAGATCAATAGAGATGGAATGGCTAAGATTCGTCCTCATGTTCACAATTGAAAATGAGTTTTTATTTGAACTTATATATATATGGGTTAAATCATGTGAGAACCAAAAGAAGATTGAGAACCATGAAAACCGATATAAGCCGTAATTTGATTTTGATCCTATGGATTTAACTTAAAAGTTGTTTCACAACATGAAAAGGGCATAATTGTCATTTTGGTAACTGAGATTCACCATATGAAACATATACTATTTCATCTCATGAATAAAAACAAATATTTCATAACTATGATATTTCACCACATGAAACCAAACATTATATGTTATTTCACCACATGAAACCAAACAGTATGTATTATTTTACCACATGAAACCAAAAAGTATATGTTATTTCACTACATGAAACCAAACATTGTGTATTATTTCACCACATTAAACCAAACATTATATTTCAGCACATTAAACCAAAAAGTATATGTTATTTCACTACATGAAACCAAACATTATGTATTATTTCACCACATGAAACCAAACATTGTATGTTATTTCACCCCATGAATCAAACACTGTTTTAGAAAATAAGAAACCCTGGGGTATGGTTTCTCAAATTTTAAACAGAGTTAAATCCAACCAAATTTCAAACAGAGTAAAACCCCAATCGTTTTCCATGGATGGGTGATAAACTTAGCACCTCAAGTAAGTTTCACAAATGGCGGTGCCGAACAACCAAATTTTACAGTTCTTCACCGTGAATTTGACCGATAATTTCGACATTAATTAGCGGACCAATTAGCATAGGGTTTCTTGTTCGAAGAAGCTTGATGTCGCTTCCCTAACATGCGGATTGGCCAGATTCATCGATCGACGACGACTATAGGATAATCCCCATGAGAGAATAAGACATCTGCAAGTAGTAGCAAGAATAGGAACTGTAGTGATGAGCGCCATGAGAAAACGAGGAGTTTGGGTTTCTCAACTTTTAATTAAATCCATTAGGAACCCTAATCAGATATTAGCAAACCAATTAGCAGAGAGAAGGTTTTACCCAATATGCCCTTTCAATTTTAATTTCAACCCATAACAAACCATAAACTTCTATTTTATTTCAAAATTGCCATTAGTTTTAATACCCATGGATTAAAATCAACTAATGGTTTAGATCGATTTTCATGGTTCTCAACATATTTTTGGTTTGCATTTGATTATCGTCCTATATATATATATATATATATATATATGCATATATTCATACGCACACGACACGTATATGTATGTATATCTTCGGCACCCTCCTTCGACGACCATATCACCACCTTCGACACTCTCTAAGCCTTCCTGTGCCTTTCCCCTTTCTCTTTCCCACGAGCACACCGTCCCAACATGCAACTCCAATCAACTTGCAACTCCGACCACCCCAGCCCTCCCTATCCCCTTCCCCTCCCACTTTCTCTTCTCGGCGAGGACATCACCACCACAATGCCCATCACGAACACACATTGCACACACACTACAAGACGCCATCTTCGACAACACCCTCCATCGCCGACCAACATCGAGACATCAAGATCAGTGGTCATCTCCGTCCAGTACCCTCCATCCGACATCACCCTCTACTCCGGTGATCTTCTCCGACCCAATCTTTCTTCCCCAACCCAACTTCTAGACTTACAACATACATACACACACTACAGACACATACACCACATACATATATACACACACTATATGCACAAAATGGTTAGAAATACATGATTATCGATCTTTTTCTATAAATTCATACACACACATTGTATACACACAGAGGCCACAAAACATCACTATCAATCTCTCTTTAAATGCACCACCGTGATTCTTCTTTTCGATACAGAATGGATCTTTGAATTTTGTTTTGGTTTTCCTGGGTTGTACATGCTTTATTAATCAGTGGGTCGTGGGAGGGGGGACTTGAAAGTCGGAGAAGACCACCGGAGATGATATATTGGTTGGTGGGAGATGATAGCTATTTTACTTAATAATTATTTTACTTAATAATTATTTTACTTAAATTATTCAAAAGGTAAATGACAAAAGAGAAAAAGAGATGATTTAGTAAAAAAGCGATAATACCCTTCATTTAACGGATAATTTACATGGAGTTAGCGACCAAGGACGATTTTCAAAGCAAAATATAAACAGTTGGGACGTTCACTGTAGTTATTAAAGCCTAGGGATCATTTTCAAAACAAGTGTAAACCCCAGGGACCAAAATTGTAGTTTACCCTTATTATTATTATAATATATTTTCACGTGAGTATCCAAGTTGCATTAATTTTCAAACAAGTTGTAATTAAATAGCTATAAAGAAAACCTCGAGGAAGCTGTACCCAAAATAATTTTGCTTAGATGATTAAATTAAATAAACAATTTTATAAACTTTACAGATTGGATATTGTATTTAAAGAATTCGCCATTATAATTAATTTTTGTGATTGATTTTTAACAAGGTTGAAATAACAATATGTATAAAAAGGTTTATTCATTCTCGATGTATGTTTTGATGTGATTCTGATATAAAATTAGATACATATAATATCATCGGTTCTTAAAGTTTATATAAAAAATGGACCAATTGGTGGCAATGAGATTTGATAGACCGATGATATGCATTGTACTTGAATATTTATTAGGGGATGTTTGACAGTTGCTGAATGGTTTAGTGCAGAATGATTAAGTGGTCAGAATGATTAAGAGGCTTTTATGATATAGTGCAAAATAAAATATGGTTGTTTGGTAATTGTTTAGAATGAAATCAGGGTGCTGAATGGTTAAAGGAGACCCAGGATGCTACATCATTCAGAGGGTTTTAGAACCATTAAGAAGTAGCCATTTTTTTTACCAAACATGATTTACCTCTTAGCAATTCAAATGTTGTCTCTTAATGGAATCATTAAAAGGTAAACAAACAGCCCCTCAGTCATGTAAAATACTTATGTGTATTACTTAACACATTGGCTTTACATAAAAGAGAAGAATTATACACTGATATATATATATCTTATCAACATTTTTAATATTCTAACATCTATCAAGTTAAAATACTAAATATAGGTGACCTGTTTGTGCTTTCTAGAACTATAAGGGTTCTTTTTGTAATTTTGGCAAAGGTGACAATCATGTTGATAATTGTTAATTAAAATTTTAATCTTGATTAAGACAGGGTGGCCTACTTGCTCACCGTAACTATGGTTATCTACAATTTCAAAAAATTGAAGTAGAGTATACAATTAATGCAATTTTAACTTTGAATTGACCGTTACAACTTTTATCATAAAATAAAAGGCTTCAATTTAAACTTTTAACTCTTGCCATAAAATAAAAGACTTTAATTTAGATGAATTTGTATGATTTGATGAAAATCAAATGGATTTGTATTTTAAAATATTAATAATGCATAATTATGTACCGGAGGAAGGTTTGTAATCGTGAATATTCGGGTTAGGTAGCATCTTACCCTTATCCTTGCTAGAACCTTCTACAAGAGAACGTCTTGAAATTACAGTTAGAGTTGAAAACGAGGATTAGACCAAAAGGTCTAGTGAATTTCCTTAGTCCCAAAACTACATAAAATTCGCAAGATTTATATCAACGTTTCTGAGATGTAGATTCGCAAGTATGCACCCTTAAGGCCCTAAGGTAACTAGCCATGACACTCGTAATAATCATACCTTTTTCGGGTAATCATCCCGACATGATCGCAATCAATGTCGGCAATTACCCATCTGAAACAAATTCACGGAGTATCCCCTAACCCTCTATGCAGACCATCACAGTCACACATACACCACTCTTGTTGTGTAAGTTACCTTCGCTACATTTGATTCATGTGACAATCATACACATCCCAATAGACAATAAAGTTGGGTATAAGCAAAGTTTACAAGTGTAAAATAGTCATATTAGACGTAAATAGCATTTCATTTCGTAAAATTGTACAAGACAACTCACTTGAAAATTGTATTAGAGAATTCACTCGACATCCTGATATCTTAGATAACCGAAAAGCAGTTTGCGAGACACAAACACTACCTGGACCATCAATTACATAATTTAGCTCAAGGAAAGAGTTTAATTATACTCTTAAACTCCATTAGAACTGGTCCTAGGAATATCCCCAAAGATCCCTAACTTCTAGAGCTCCAAACATGCAAAAACGATAAAAACATGGGTTGGGAGGACAAGAATCCAACTTAAAGTCATGGTAGAAGTTATTGGTAGTTCACAACTTAAGACTTATAAATAGTTCTTAAATCTCATTTTCTATCCATATAGGATAAGTTGTTATAGAATGTATATATACGTGTATATATGTAGTGCTTTGAATTGTAAGAATTTCAATGATGTTGTAGGATAAATGTGTCATCGTCTAAAGGATATGTCGATAGAGATAGGGATAGAGATAGATTAGAATTGAAATATCTTGTAGGTATCTAATTGTAACTCATCCCTATATAAAGGGCTTATGATTAATGAGAATTACGATTCATTCTCTCTCTATTTACTGTGTTCAATTTCTCTTTTCCTTTAACACGTTATCAGCACGTTGCTCTGTTAATAAAATCAGTTTGTCGTTGTTGGATGACGTCCCTACTATCGTTCGCCGCTGCTAATAATGCTTCTACTCCCGGTAGAAAATCAAGTAAGCAACTTTACATGATACACATGTTAATGTCGTAATACAATATGTGAAACCTTCAAAATATAATTTTTCCTGCAACAGTAAAACTTGTGATTGTCAAAAAGTAAGTAATATAGTATTCTAGTTTTCTTATTTTTGCTATTAATATTATCAATCTTCATTGTTAGTTAGTATACATATTATGTTTATATGAGCACTTTAGGGAATCATATATCCATCAAATCTAGATCTGGCATGTACTCTTGTGTGTATTTTCCTTGTGTGTGGTATCATGTATATGGTAAATTTTGTTTAGTACGCACTAAATCAAGATCTTGAATATGCATCCAAAACAAAGACGATACCAAATAGAAATAGAATCTGTGATCTATTGCTTTGCAACCGAGAATCATGTTCATCATCCAAGTTTTGTATAGACATATTTATAAGCAGAAACGAATCAAAATATGAGGGCAATATGCAAACCCGCAGGTTCAACAACTTAAGTTTGAAGGTAGGGTAGATGAAAACTTTAGGTGTTGGGAAATCCGCCCTTTATCTAATGAAATAATGAGTAGATTGATTTTGTTTTATTTATTGTTTTAAATCAAACTCTAATTTATTTTTTCTCTCAATTAGTTTTCTTTTACATATATTTATTACGTTGGTATATTAAACTGTAAATTAAATTAATTTTGATTATGATAGTATAACTTTGTTGTTTTAGACGTATTACTGGTAGTTACTTAGCCTTGCTCAATTAATATATAATATGGATATATACAATCGGTTAATTATTTAAATCAATTACCGTTTAATTATGTATTCTTTGATTGATTTTATCATATAATATTTAAATGTTTATCTTAGTTTTTATATTTCAAATATTTATCTTAATCCAAAATAGTTATAATTAAAATCAAATGCTTATCTTGACATGAGTTCCTACTCATTTTTCTCAATCTTGTAATTAAATTTGGAAGTTACACTTCCACCCCCATATATTTTGGTATTTTACCAAAAGCTCTAAAAATAACATGAAAATGTTAAAATATTAATCAAATGTTTATCTTGATCATGAGTTCCTACTCATTAATTCCAATCTTATAAATAACTTTTGGATGTTACACTTCAAACCCCCTAATATTTGGTCTTTTACCAAAAGATCCATAAATACCAATAAGATGTTATAAGTTTGAATTTGACTTTATGTCAAAACTAATATTGATTTGTCTAATGGCAAAATCTCTAAACATACTATTAAGATATTGAAACATTGAAATTGGCTTCATATGCCAAACCCTTATTCTTTTCGGCCTCCTGCCAAAAGCTTTATAATTAACAATGTTATATTCAAATTAATTAAATCGCAAGATATCGATTTGGATTTTGTCGAACGAGTGTAAATAGCCCTAAGGTTTATAGGGACTTAAGTAATCCATGTGATTCCCCTACTATCTGGAGATCCAATAGATTGAGTGGTTTTTATTCGCAAATTGAAATATTGATGAAATATTATCAATAAAATGTAAGAGTACAAAAATCCAATACTATTATGATAATGAAATTTCATGCATAACATAATAAGTATAAACCATAATTCACTATTTTAGAAAATAATATGTTCTCCATTTTCTACGACATCTTTGAATCAAAAGTACTTGATTACCATAAGATAGGTTCGGAAAAACACAAGAAAATACGCAAAAGTCATCGAACCATTTTGACCCTAAAGAAAAAAACACTAGATGTTAAGATACAAGTAAATATTTTAAAACTTTTGAGACGATACATCAGTCACAACCTTCAGAGAGAATAACTAGAAACCCCCAAGAACCGTAGGTAGTCCCAAAAAAGAAAATTCGGGAATATTCAGTACCATATACTTCTCAAACTAATCATACAGTGGAAAGAAACCTACTTACTTGATTACAAGAAGGTAACTGATTTTGACAAAGAAATGTCATGTCTCAAAATGCATCTCAATCTTTGTGGCAAGGAACTCACAAAAGATTATGCGAATCATAACATCTTTTCATCTTTCCTATATTACCAATCATACTAATGAAACAGTATAAGCTGCAATATAACCTTTAACAAACTCATTAACTTAATGCAAGTGGTTAAGAATTGTAGCAATGTTTTTTTAACAACGCTAGACATACCCGGATAAAGAAAATTCTTGGGGTTAATAAGGCAAGCGTTGGAGGTGGAAAGAACTCCAAAGGATAGCGAGTTGAACATATTAATCCACACACATATGCTAAATATGTACCGTATGGACAAGGTTGTGGAAAGGGTCAAATTCATGGAAAGAGTCGGGAACGAACTCCCAATAGAAAATGGAACAAGTTATAAATGAACTATGTCATATCTAAGATTAGTTAAGTATAAGTTTATTTAAATATAATTTAACTATCAAATTAATTGCATTTGTGTATATATACACATGAGTTTATAACCATTAGAGATGTAAATGATCACATCAAAAACAAATGAAAAACTCTCAACGTTCTTCGTTCCATGTAGGAATGTATCGAGGAGAACTTGATTGTTTTTGTGGCATCTCATACAATCATAAGAAATAGATTGTTATTCATTGAATTAAGAATTTTTAATTCCTCCAAACACTTAGACGATGGACTGTCACTTGTTGCTTAATGACACAAGATCAATCACTAAAGCACTATATTAATAGAAACCTTGTTAAGATATTCGTACCAATGGAAAATCATATTATAAGAATGGAAATGGGTATATGTACATCAACTCTAATGATATGAAATCAACGTATATTAGAGAATTTAATGTATCAATTTAATGGATTATCTATGTCATTAAATCATATTTTGTCACCAATAAAGAACTTTGGGATAATGACACATATAAGTTTCGGCATGACCACGTGGGACACCATGGTCATGACATAGTGATCCATGTATTGAAAAATACACTTAGATACATTTTCTTTCGAGTGAAAGACAAAACGAGGGAATTAACCAAATCGCAACTGTTGACTTCTACTGCACAAGAAGCAACACCGCCATCATAACATGCCCTCTCTAATACCTAGAACTTTTATATACCCTGATCCTTAGCCAAATCAGGAATGAGACCATCCTAAAGCTAAGGACATAATATAAAAATATTGCATTCTTACAACGAATACAAGGTGATATTTATGGACATAAACATCCAGAATGCGGGCCATTAAAGTACTTTATGGTTCTGGTTTTGACACGATGAACACGTGCCGTATTATAGTCCACATGAAATGTTGCACCCATACATTAAGGACTCACCACCCTGGTTTTTTCTCATCAAGTCTACATGACTTAGAATGCTGGAGAATTTACATCATAAGGATTTGATGATTATTGCATTTGTACCGCATGTGTGTATATAAAATGGTCTCGTAAAATGATAAAAGTTGTCATTAAAAGAATATAGATGGTAGCTAGGGCATTGGTTATGCGCACCAATTTATCCACATCTGCATGGGGTAATGCAATATTACATGCAACTTTACTTATTCGTGTTTAGACCCACAACCAACCAACCAATCTTGTGCGTACCAGTTGGTAACTGGATATAAGCCTGATGTTTTACATTTACGTATGTTTGGTTGTGTTGTATATGTGCCAATTACGCCCCCACAGCGTACCAAAATGGGCCTTAAAAACGAGTCATCAAATGTTGGATATGAACCCCCAACAATTATCCGCTAATTAGAACCCTTGACGAGTGATCCATTTACCGCTAGATTTGCGGGTTGTCACTTTGATGAGACAACCTTCGTGTCGTTAGGGGGAGATAGGAAAAAGGATTTTCCATGGGAACGACAGGAAGTGCCATTGAATATTTCAATTGTGTCTCATTTTGATCCCCAAAAACTTCACAATGTAAAGTTGAAGTCAAACGAATCAGACTCGATACCTGATATGTTTAATATTATCTAGAGTGACAAGATCACATATACGAGCTGGAAACATACTCGCAAGGTCAAAAGTCCCCAAACAAGGGCACAACGTCGCTGGAAGTACGTTGCAATCACACATGGTGGAGGTGTGGTTGAGGTCGTAGCTCCCAAAAGGAAATGGGGGAAGCTACTTGGTTCGATAGATACTCATCTAAAGGAAGAGAAGAGTAAGGCACCACCATATATCATCAATACATGAGATTGTCTCTGATTAAATCTATGTCTATGAATCATTACTGGAGGACGCTCCGAAGTTATACTGATTCCAGAGATCAAAGAAAACTCAAATGAATATGAGTCGATGGACAGATCATAAATACTAAATGATGATATATTTGCATATATCGTTACTTATGAGATAATAGAGCACGATGTCAACGAACCATGCTCAGTTGAAGAATGTCAACAAAGAGAAAATTGGCCTAAATGAAAAGAAGCAATCCAGGATAATATTTGACAAATGAACAGGTATTTGGTTCGGTAGTGCTAACCGACCAAGTGTAAAGCCTGTAGGACATAGATAAATCATTTGTCAGGGAATCGTAATGAGAATAATTAAGTCATAATATATAAGGCTCTCCTTTGGCACAAGGTTTCTCACAACGCACTGGATTGACAACAATAAGACTTACTCTCTTGTGATGGACAGCGTTCTGCTAATTAAATTAGCCAAGTAGTTTCCGAAGGACTGGAAATTGCAGCTCAACGATGTAGTTACTACATATCTCTATGGGGATCTAAATTCAGAGATATAAAAGTGCTTGATGGCATTATACCAATATCAAATAACTTTAAAATGCGATTACAATAAATATGAAACACTCACTTTATAGATTAAAGCAATCTATGCGGATGTGGTATACCCGCCTGAGTGAATACTTGATTGGGAAACGATAAATAAGAACGATGAACTGTGCCCTTGCGTATTTATATAAGAAAACAAGTCCCGGATTTTCATAGTAGCTCTATATGTCGATGTTATAGACACTCTTGATGAAATAAGAGAAAACACAAGCTACTTGAAATCTGAATTTGAGATGAAAGATCGTGGGAAAACTTGGTTTTGTCTAGATACTTGAGCTACGACACCGAGTTTGTGGAATATTAATCCACCGATCTGTATATGTCTAGAAAATGATCAGGCGACCTAATATGGACAAAGTGCATCGATTAGCACTCCCATGATCGGTCAAAGTGTTGGATATAAGGAAAGATCCATTTCGACTAAAGAATGAGGACGAAGAGGTGTTAGGAGCTGGAATTCCATACCTAAGTACAATAGGCACATTATTGTACTCAACATAATACACTTGACCGTATATTGTACTTCTCACTGAACTTGTCAGCTAGATTTAGCTCAGCGCCAACGCAACGTCATTGGAATGATTTCAAATTAATCTTTTGCAACCATTGACGTGGACTTATAATTTCCCTACGGAGATAAATGGATTGATAATGAAACTTCAATACCTACTTAGATTGTGAGCGGCAAAAGTACTGGCTCTTATAGAAAAACACCAAACAATGCCTTGGTATATATTTGCTGATATTAGGTATATGTTTGACTGATATAAAGGTTGTTCCCAAACTGGATAAGGAATTATCATATGGAACATGTCGATTGCTTGGAAGTAAACTAAGCAAACCCTTAATAGCTATCCTCTTATATTATCAACAATCTTACTCTCCATGACACTATTCAAGAGTGTATATGGTTAAGGACTATCATTACACATATAAGAGGAGCTAGTAATTTTGAGTTTAACCACTATACAACTTGCATGTATAGAAATAATGCATCATGTATCAAAGAAATGAAAGTAAGATATATCAAGGGTTATAACACAAAGCATACTTTGCTTAAGTTTTCATATAATCAGTTATCCTCAAGATTCAATTGAACTGAATAAGATGCGAGGAAAATGTGACATGTTTGTTTACCAAATCAATACGTAAAACCATATTTGGGAAGCATGTAGAAAGTATTAAAACGGAAATGTTTTAAACCTCCTTTGATTAATGCACGAATCAGGGGGAGTGGTAGACAAAAGGGGGAGTCTACTATATATGTAATATTGGTATGTTGTGCTCTTTCCTTCAACCAAGGTTTTATTTTTCCCATTGGGTTTTGTTCCTTAGTGTAAGGTTTTAGTGAGGCAATGGTTTATATACCATCATGTTTTCTTAACTCTCATGATTAATGTACGAATCTAAGAGAGAATTAGACTAAAGTAAAAGTCTATGTATTGGAAATAAGCTAGTGCGTTGTACTCTTTCCTTCGTCATATTTTTATTTTTTCCCACTGGGTTTTTATTTTGGCGTAAGGTTTTAACGAGGCAACAATTGTGCACCT
Organism: Saussurea involucrata; assembly: GCA_033807775.1. NCBI lineage: Eukaryota > Viridiplantae > Streptophyta > Magnoliopsida > Asterales > Asteraceae > Saussurea > Saussurea involucrata. Next base: position 107,393,768 of record CM066321.1, on the reverse strand, counting down.
TCACTCCTTTGACTCGGCACAAGGGGGAGTGTTGTAGGATAAATGTGTCATCGTCTAAAGGATATGACGATAGAGATAGGGATAGAGATAGATTAGAATTGAAATATCTTGTAGGTATCTACTTGTAACTCATCCCTATATAAAGGGCTTATGATTAATGAGAATTACGATTCATTCTCTCTTTATTTACTGTGTTCAATTTCTCTTTTCCTTTAACAAATGATTACTTTTAGAACTGATTTAATCCTTTATTTTTGACATCTCATACAATCATATTTTCTTTTTCTTTTACGCATTTATGCTTTAAAGGAAAAGGTGATGTTTTTATTAGGGAATTTAATTAAAATACCCAAAGTTTGACTTTGACATACCAAAATACCCATTTTCTCTCTGATTTTATCAAAATACCCATTTTTTCGCGAAGGGGTCAGCGATCGCGGACAGGGACCATTTTTGAAAATTGCACACCCGCGATCGCGAAGAAATGTCCCGCGGTCATGTGATTTTGTGAGTTTTGATTTGCAATTTACACTTTCAACCCCTATACTTATTTACTTACTTTACTTTATACCTTTTACTTTCATAATTTTAATTTTACATTTAACACATATAATCGTTTATTAACTAAAATACTTTTAAAAAAATACGTTTTAATTTTAACAAGTTACACCATTATAATCGTCTCTTCGATACGTTCGAAATGAGCCCAATGGTGTAACTTGTTAAAATTAAAACGTATTTTTAACGTATTTTAGTTAATAAACGATTATATGTGTTAAATGTAAAATTAAAATTATGAAAGTAAAAGGTATAAAGTAAAGTAAGTAAATAAGTATAGGGGTTGAAAGTGTAAATTGCAATTGAAAAGTCACCAAAATTCCAAAATTAGGGGACACTCCCCCGCGATCGCGGGATGAAAAGTTTCAAAAATGGTCACTGTCCGCGATCGCGGACCCCTTTCGTGGAAAAAATGGGTACTTTGGTAAAAACATGAAAGAAATGGGTATTTTGACAAGTTAAAGTCAAATTTTGGGTATTTTAATTAATTTCCCTAAATTATAACATTAACCACCCATTAGTAACGCATTATTTTTCAAACTTCAAGTTTACTACTTGTACAAAATAATTTATATTTTTTATGCTCCAAAATAAATGTTGACATTTTTGTTTCGTTTGTCTTAAAAAAATAATAAATGCCATCTTTTAAAAGTAAGAGTGCGTTTGTTAGTAGTTTAATGAATTTAATGAAACTCACAGTTTATCCAGTCAATTATATACCACTGTTTGGTAGTAAGTTAGTAACTAAATAATATAGAAAATGATTTATTTAGTAAGCTTCTACGGGGAGCTTTATACAGAAAGTCAAATTTTTTTTTTCAAAATTGTCCTCTCTAATTAAAAAATTCGTTTATTCCATCTATGGAAAAAGCCTCTCAAACTATAATCTTCTCAATATATACAAATAAATTAATCGACACATATAACTTTATACATACATAACTTAATAGAAAACCAACCAAACAAGTCATAAAGATATATTTCCTGGTACTAGCTTAATCATAAGATAAATAAGTTATTATTCTATCTATCTATCTATATATATATATATTAAAGTAAAATTGTTATTTAATTAATTACAAACATAATAATTACGTATTTTTAATAGGGAAATTAATTAAAATGCCAAAAGTCAAACATCTTGTTACTGAAATGCCACAAATCTCTCCTATCTTACCAAAATGCCCCAAAAAGCCGCGGTGGGCCCCGCGATCGCGGGCCTTAGGCCCACGTGTCACCAAACTTCGCCCAAATAGCCCGCGTTGGTCCCTCAAGAATGCCCGCGGTCCGTCTTTTCCCCTTCAAGAATGCCCGTGTTGACAGTTTTAGTCCCTTCCTGCGTTGGGATCCCGCGATCGCGGGCTAACCCGCCACGTGTCGGCATGGGGTTAACCCTAAAAATTTTTGTGAGCCAAACCCTATCTCTTTCTCTTCTCTATCGCCGCACTATATAAGAGGGGTGGGGGGACCAAACCGGCCACACCCCATTTTTTTAATAACTCTCTCAATTTTTAATCAAACTCTCTCAATTTTCTCCCACTCTCTCAATTTTGTCGTGTGGAATACGCGTTCGGGGTTTGTGAAGATGTCTCGTATTACCTCTGTGGTATGTTTTCCTTATGTTTTTTGTTATTTTTTGTATGTTATTTTAAGTTAAGATATATGATTTGTATGTTGTTAGAGTGTTTATAACTTTTGTTATGTTTGAATATGTTCTATGTTTAACATTTTTAAGATATATGATATGTATGGTTTTATGTTTGAATGTGATATTTGTATGTTATAATGTGTATGTTGTTATTGGAGTATTTTTATTAAAAAAATGTTAAGAGTGTGCTTTTTTATAAAAAAAATGTTAAGAGTGTTTTTTTATAAAAAAATTTGTTAAGAATGTGTTTTTTTTATAAAAAAACATTGTTAAGAATGTTTTTTATAAAAAAATTGTTAAGAGATTGTTTTTATAAAAATAATTCTATAGAGTGTGTTTTTATAAAAAAATGTTAAGAATGTGTTTTTTTATAAAAAAATTGTTAAGAGTGTTTTTATACAAATAATTCTTAAAAGTGTGTTTTTATAAAAAAAATGTTAAGAATGTGTTTTTTTATAAAAAAATTGTTAAGGGTGTGTTTTTATAAAAAAATTGTTAAGAGTCTGTTTTTATAAAAAAATTTGTTAAGAATGTGTTTTTATAAAAAAATTGTTAAAAATGTGTTTTTTTATAAAAAATTGTTAAGGGTGTGTTTTTATAAAAATAATTCTTAAAAGCGTGTTTTTATAAAAAAATTGTTAACAATGTATTTTTATAAAAAAAAACATTGTTAAGAATGTTTTTTATAAAAAAATTGTTAAGAGATTGTTTTTATAAAAATAATTCTAAAGAGTGTGTTTTTATAAAAATAATTCTTAAAAGTGTGTTTTTATAAAAAAATGTTAAGAATGTGTTTTTTTATAAAAAAATTGTTAAGGGTGTGTTTTTATAAAAAAATTGTTAAGAGTGTGTTTTTATAAAAAAATTTGTTAAGAATGTATTTTTTATAAAAAAAAGTTGTTAAGAATGTGTTTTTATAAAAAAATGTTAAAAATGTGTTTTAAGAATGACAACTTAGGTCCCTACGGTTTTAAGAATGACAACTTGGGTCCCTAAACTTTTAAGAATGACAATTTAGGTCCCTAAACTTTTAAGAATGACAATTTAGGTCCCTAAACTTTTAAGAATGCCAATTAGGTCCCTAAACTTTTAAGAATGGCAGCTTAGGTCCCTACGGTTTTAAGAATGACAACTTAGGTCCCTAAACTTTTAAGAATGACAATTTAGGTCCCTAAACTTTTAAGAATGCCAATTAGGTCCTAAACTTTTAAGAATGACAACTAGGGTCCCTAAACCGCAACATCTATATATAACAATATGATACGTTGAAATAAAATAAACCGCAACATCTATATATAACAATATGATACGTTGAAAAAAAAACCGCAACATCTATATATAACAATATGATACGTTGAAATAAAATAAACCGCAACATCTATATATAACAATATTATACGTTGAAATAAAATAAACCGCAATATCTATATATAACAATATTATACGTTTAAATAAAATAAACCGCACTTTATCTATTTATAACACTATTATATGTTGAAATAAAATAAACCGCAACATATCTATTTGGATTTTGTCAAACGGGTGTAAATAGCCCTAAGGTATGTCGGGATTTAAGCAATCCTTGTGATTCCCCTGCTACCTGGAAGTCCAATAGATTGAGTGGTTTCTTTTCAAAAACTAAAACAAACGAATAATTATCAACACAATAAACCAAACAAGCTAAAGCATCTATATATAACACTAACTATAACATCTGTGAATGACTATGTAGAGGGATTTCTTTAACATCGACTTGACGCTAAAGTGCAAAGTTGCCTACATCGAGGAGTTAGGAGGGCGCTTTAGGAGATTAGGTGATCGCGCGGATACCCTGGAGGCCATCTTTAGAGGGACACCGTTCGGGCCATGGATGGATGTGTCTTACTCTGCTGGCGACCCTACGCTAGTACACATGTTTCTACAGTTGGAGATCGAGGACGCCAACGCTGAGCCGGAGGAGATGCATTTTGATTTCTTCGGCTCTCGATTGCATTTTGGGCATCGTGAGTTCTGTCTAATTACAGGACTACGTTTTGGAGAGGCTCCCCCCTTCCTCCCTTAGCAGACTGCTCCTTCGTTCCTAGGGTTTGGGGCATTTCAACATCTCGTTTGAAGTTGAAGGCAACCCGGGACATGATGAAAGAGGGCCTTAGTGCCCTAACCGACGACGATGCTGTACGTGTATGCTTGGTGGTGATCGTGGATATGAGCTTCATGGGCCGTGAGTATAGCCAGTATGCTTCCTCGACGGTCCTTAGGGCCGTCGAGGACCTTGAGCTGTTTAACAGCTACCCGTGGGGTAGCCATATCTGGACACATTGCTACTCAATCTTGTACCGAGCCATAAGCAGGCGCGACTCCGATCGACATGGAAAGATGAACCTTTGTGGTTTTACATACGCCTTCAAGGTTAGATACGTAGTATAACAATTGTTAATAATACATACAAACTGTTTGGCTTTTCTTTTTACGTACTTGCTCTTCTTGTCTAATTCCAGATATGGATCTTGGAGATGTTTCCCGCATCAATCCAATATTTCGTCAAGCGCGACAACCGAGTACTTAGGGGAACCTGTTGGGACAAGCGTGTTACCCTAAGTAGGTCGCTTTGGGTTCAGTTCTTCAATGAATCTAGAAATGTAAGTTCTTTTACTATGTTTACAATTTGCATACGTTAGTCCCGCTTATTAATTTTTTTATGTTTTATCATATATTTAGCGGCCACTCTTGCCTTTCGCTCGCCTTCAGCCTACTGCCGACGAGATGGACACGGATTGGTACAGAGACAGCGTGGCCTTTATTGACGCAGAGGCGGCAAGGGCTCGACGTCCCTCTCCTTCCACATCTCACGAAGATGAGGAAGACGACGACAGGCCCCCTTCCGGTGGATATCAGCATCCCCCTTCCTCCTCCTATCCGCGGCCCCCTTCCTCCTCATACCAGCCGCCCCCTTACGATCCATATCAGGCGGCCCCTTCCTACGGGCCACATCGTGGCTGTCATGAGTACCTGTGGGACTACGTCTACGGGCCACTAGAGTCACGTGTAGAGTTTCTGGAGGGAGTCTACAGACAGTTTAGCGCTTTCCATGTTAGTGTTTAACTTAATTTGTTGGCCACATTTATTTAGTTTGTATATTAATATTACGTTCTAAATTTGTTTTAGCTGTCGAGTACGACACCGATCCCCGCTCCGTTCGGACAGGGGGCACAGGCGACGTTTGCCACCACATCCTATCCGTCATTCCCTGAAAATGTAAGTGACACTGAGTAACCATTATAGTTATATGTTTGTTCCTAAGTTTGTAACTCTTATAATGATCAATGTCACGCAGGCCGGGATGTCGGGGGCCGGGATGTCCCAAACGACGTTCGCCACCACATCCTATTCTACTATCCCGGAGAGTGTAAGTGACACTGAGTAACCATTATAGTTATATGTTTGTTCCTAAGTTTGTAACTCTTATAATGATCAATGTCACGCAGGCCGGGATGTCGGGGGGCGGGATGTCCCAAACGACGTTCGCCACCACATCCTATTCTACTATCCCGGAGAGTGTAAGTGACACTGAGTAACCATTATAGTTATATGTTTGTTCCTAATTTTGTAACTATTTTAATGATCAATGTCACGCAGGCCGGGATGTCAGGGGCATACACCTCGCAGATGTCGCCGTTCGCCACCACAGCAATCACGGACATCTTTGGCGGTTCGGCCGGAGACTATTACAGGCCGGAAATGCATACTGTAAGTTATTTTGGTAGTTTTGGTTTAATTTTGAACATTTCCTAAATTGTACTTAAAACATCTAATAACTTAATTTTCAGACGATGGGGTCTCCTATTATCCAGGATCACTTCTCGGAGCCGGAAGATGACCCGATGGAGGTTGTAGATCCACCACCACAGGTGACCCCTCTCCCTCAAAAGCGGTCGCATAAAATTTCACAGTGGTTTCGTCACCCGTTTGGCCAACAAGGATCTACGACACCACCGGCCGCTAAAAAGCAAGCAAAGAAAGCGGGGGGAAAGAAGGGAGGAAAGAAAAAGGGAAAAGTGTCTTCACCGGAGCCTCAACCGGCATCGGAAATATTGAGGATGTGTCGGACTGGTCGCCTCCCCCCCTTGATCTTCATCCCTCACTTGAACTTGGAAATCACCCCCTCGTTTTTCAATGTATTGCTGGCCGTTGACCCTTTGGAGTCTGACTTACTGGATGTGGTTAGTATGAAGTTTAATTATAGTCATATAATCAAATATATTTATTTTACATGTCTAACCATCTATTTTTTATGTATAGCACATCGATTGTTGGGTCTCGCTGTTGCAAAGACATCGTGGAACAGACACGAGGTGGACCATGATGGTCAGTATGTTCTTTCATTACTTGTTGATTGAGCATCTAGGTCCCGCCTCCGTGGTTAGATCATGCAATGGCTTGGAAGGGACCTTTTGGGCTCTCCTCGATGTGGTATGTAAATCGTTTTACTCTTATTTTATTTAACTTGTTTTGTTGCTAACTAAGTTGTCTAATATTGTAATATTTCAGGTGTACATCCCTATATGCATTAATCCCCAACATTGGCTGCTTGGAGTGTTTGAACTTGACGCTATGACCATGACCATATATGATAGCGACAGTGCCAGTCTCTTCAGACAGCAATTGGAAGAGCATATGACAAAGTTTAAAGCTGCGCTATTTGACTTCTTTTGCCGGGTCAAGGATGATAGACGTCGCGATATGACAGGTGTCTTTCGCTATAAGTTCGCCAAGAATGTACCCCAGCAGGCCGGGATAAATGCGGATTGCGGTGTCTGGGTATGCCGTAATGCCCAAATGTTGATAAATAACAATGAGGTATGGGTACACCCTGACGAGGCCGGGGATGTTGCCAAAGATTTTCGCATACATATGGCGGAGTCCATTTATGAGCATTGTCAAATAGGGCCACGTTAGGTTGTTTATGTAACATTAAATAATTGTTATTTTTAGTATTAACTTATTTTGTTAAAGTATTGTGATTGACTTACTGTTTACTTCATTTGGTTTTTGTTAATTTAATCCATTTACTCAACTTTGAGTATCGATATCTCTTTCACACATACTCCATTTTGGACGCATTATATATCATTTCGAAGCTCTCATATAGGAGAACATAAACCTACTAAAAGTTAGTTATATATAACACATATATATAAATTTAAATGCGTCCAAAGTTTAGTAAAACCCATATTTCCAACACCTAGTAAGTAGGTTTATGAAACTTGCGATAATCCTAATACAGAGATTATTGGATGAAAAAGCATTTATTTCTTGATTATTGGTGTATTGGTTCTTGTTGTCTGGAAGTGATTCATATGATGCAAAAATTGGTATCATGTAATGTAGAACAGTATCTATATTATAGAAACTTGCATTTGACAGTACCATATAAATCTGATCTAAATTCTCATTAATTAGCTATGTTTGACTACTTAAAGACCTTTATTCAAGAGCAGACGAATATTGCAGTTACTTTTTCAGTCGAATCTTACAGGCTCTTTTCAAACGAATCTTGCAGTGAACTATTCAGACGAATCACAACTTCCTATTTATCTTTTATACAAACACACTCTCGCTTTTCTTAACACAATGGATGGAGGTTCAAGATCAAGGGGGAACAGGTCGGCGAATGTGGCTGGAACTTCACGTTCGGGAGCCTACCAACCACTGAACGACGGAGCTCGCCGGAGTACCTGGAAGGTACCGGAAACAGACAAGGAGTGGACAAACTGTCGGCGAACTGCAGCCGATTTTCCATTCACGCCTGAGGAGGAAGCATACTGGGAGATGGCATCCGACAATTACTACTTCGATAATGGCATGAGAACCCCACCAATGTATGATTTTATGCCGACGGGTCTTCGACAAAGTCAACGAATTACTCCCGCAGTGCAAAAAGCCATTGATGAGGCGAACGCCGATATCAAAAAGGTAAAGGGTATGTGGAACCATAACAAGGGGATTCAGCAGGGGAAAATGGAGTATCTAGCGGAGAAGAAACGAGAACTGGCCATGACTAGGGCTCACGTTCGGCAGCTGCAACGAGAGATTAAGGAAGCTGAAGAGGAACTAGAAGAACTCGAATCGGACTACATAGGAATGGAGGATGTGATCAAGGAAAAGGTTAACTTGATCACAGGACTCCAGGACGCCTTCCAGTGATAGATTTCTTTGTTTACATGCACTGTATCCGTTTTGGTTGGAAAGATGATTTGCAATAATTTTTATATGATGTTAATTAATTTCCTTGTTACATAACTTAAGTGAATTTCTATATTAAAAACATTAAAATGGAAAGGAAACAATACATTAAAAACCACATAAAATGATAACCTAAAAACTATAGGGACCATTAATATTTTTTTAAATTTGCAACAAACTTCATGGACCAAACTGTAAATTCGAAAAGTAGCGGGTTAGCCCGCGATCGCGGGGGCCCAACGCGGGCAGGGACCAAAACTGCCAACACGGGCATTCTTGAGGGGGGGGGGGGGGGAAAGCTGGACCACGGGCATTCTTGAGGGACCAACGCGGGCAAAGTGGGCAAAGTTTGGTGACACGTGGCCTGGGGCCCGCGATCGCGGGGCCCACCGCGGATTTTTGTGGCATTTTTGTAAGATGGGAGAGATTTGTGGCATTTTGGTAAGTGATGGTCAAACTTAGGGTATTTTAATTAATTTCCCTTTTTAATATAATGCGTTATGAGAATTTATTTTAAAAGAAAGAAAATAATAATCAACCGATAAACACAAAAAAAAAGAATCTATAACATAATTGTTAGGGCAGTTAATTGGTTGATTAGAAGTTCAATGGTCTATTTGTATTTGTTTAAACATGGTCTAGTTAGTGAATGGGCCGTTGACTTGTTAACCATGGGCCCGCATATATATTGTAATCTAGCTTCAGAAAAACAAGCTAGCTGTCTCATTTGCTTTCATTCATTTGTATTGTAATTCTCTCTAATATTGAAAGCTTAATTAGAGATGACCAGTTGAAATCATTATACTCTATTGTTTTATCTGTTTGATTTCATAATCGTTGCACGGATCTGGAACTAACAATTGGTATCAGAGCAGAATCGGTGATTTGAAGATATAGAAGAAATCGAACGAAAACGAGAAAAAGCAGAAAATTCGTATTGAATTTTCTGGAAAATCGCAGCGAGCCGTTTCGCCTATTCCCGAAGATTGAACCGTCGGATCCTCACGATTTTTGGACAGAAGCTTCACGACATCTCGTTTTACATTCTGAACGGTTGGATTAATAGTCTGAGGTCCAGAAGTCTCCCAGATTTTTATCGAAATACAGCAGATTTTCTTGAAGAAAAGTGATCTTCAATCGGGTTTGCAAAGTTCTTTCATCGATTAAATATTTTTCTGTTATATCTCGATTGTTTGATTGCTTTAATCTAGTCTTTATCTGCGTTTACAAGGACTCAACGGTATTAATTTTTCATGTTAAAAATCAAATCTTGAGTTTTTGGTGTTCTTAATTTTTTTTGTGATTGTTGAAAAATAAGATATATTTTGCTCAAAAATCGATTTGGGTGTGTTTGTTTTTGTGTTTTTGGTCAAAATCTAACCCTACAGGAGTGAAATCAAGCAACCCTATCGAAAACTGATCCGATTTTCTCAATCAGCCGCAGTGCCCGGAAGTTCCTAAAGTGTCCGGGTAAGTTTTCTAATTCTCTCCAGTATCCGGACGAATTATTTTTGGTTCCCGGATAAATTTGATCGGACACATCAATTTTGCCCGGAAACCTCAAACTTCCCGGATAGCTTTTTCTTTCCGGACAATCAATTGTTTTTCCCACTTTCCGGATGATGTTGTGTGTGAGCCGTACTTGTTGACCACGAATGCATAAGTCCTCCTACATGGATGCATGCGTCCATCAATTCTCACTTGCATGATTGCATGCTTTGATTCTTTCATTCTTGCATAACATACACATATATATTTAGTTAGAAGTTTTTTTTGCTGTGTTTTTTTTTAATTGGTTTGATTTTCATCCGGTAATCAAGTTAATTCGGTAAGCTCTCGTCGCATCCGGTAAACACCATTTATCCGGTAAGTGTTCGTTTGTGCGGAAAGTACATCTCATCCGGTAAGTCGCAAATAACTTCCACCCGGTAAGTCACATTCATCCGGTTATCTCATCGCATCCGGTAAGCTCCGCATCCGGGAACCAATCTTGTCTGGTAAGTTACAATCTTGTCCGGTAAATCACAACTTAATTGTCCGGTAAGTTTAAATCATTGTTGTTTTATTGACTGGTAAGTTGTGCTGTTTGGTAAGTTTGGTTGGTTAGTTCTCGTTGGTACCCGAGTTACCGCACGTCTCGTGATTAAAAGTTTTAACGAAAGTTGCAATTTTATTCTTAACGATCGATTTGCAATTTTTTGTGACGCTTGGGATTTTTTTTGTGACGATTTGATCTTATTCGCGACGCTAATTTTTTTTGTGATTCATTTTGTCGTCTTGATCTAACTTGGTTTGTTTTTTTGCAGATTTCAGTCTCGAAGATTGATTTTGTTCGTTCGAATTCGATAATCAAAATTTAATTTTTTGGAAACGAATTTATTTCTTAAATTTGCTTCGCAATTTTTAAATTTTCGATTTTTTCCCGCAAATTTTTCTTCAAAATAACACCGATTAACGATCATAATTTTTCAGGTAACAAATGTCTTATTCATCTCAGTATGAAGCAACTTGTCAGGACGAAGATGATCCTAGTGAATACACAGCCTTTATGAAAGCACTAGCTCAGCTCTCCAGTTCCTTCCAGCAGCATAGCCATGGTAAAAACGAAGGCAAGAAGAAGGTAGATGAGCACAAGGAGCCTGATGAGAAGGAGAAGACTGAAAAAGAGCAAACAAGACTATATGAAAAGAATATCAAGCAGATAGATGATTTGATCAGCAAGTACATCAAAGAACTGAAGGAACAGAAATTGCAAATATCTGAAAGTGTTGATAAGCTTGCTAAATTTGAAGAAAAGGCAATAGCCTTAGAGTCCGAAAACACGGAGCTGAAAAAGAAGCTTTCTGAATTGCCATCACCAGACGAGATAAAGGCACTGGAAAAGAAAGCACATCAAAGACTATGTGAAAAGAATATCAGGCAAGCAGATGATTTGTGCAGCAAGTACATCAAGGAGCTGAAGGAACTAAAATCTCAAATTTGGAACAGTTCTGAGAAGCTTGCTGAAGAAGAAGAAAAAGGTAAACTCCTGATCTGTGAAAACCTTGAGCTTAAAAGTAAACTATCTAGTTTTGAAAAGGTTTTTGAAAAGGAGAAAGAAAGTTTTGCAAAGGAAAGACAATTGCTTACACAAAAGCAATCTGTTCCTCAACCAAATCTCTTGAAGAGAAGAAGAGTCTTGAACTTAGATGTCTAAAACTTTCCACACAAATCTCCGACTTTGAAAAAGTCTTGATTTTAGAAAGAGAAAAGTTTGAAACTGAACGCAAATCTTTTTCTAAAAAGAATGGCGAACTCTCTTTAAAAATGACTGAGTTGGAGAAAGAACTAGACGTTCTAATCAAAGAGTCTGAAAAGATGAAAGTTGAAGGTTTTAGAGCAAAATGTTTAAAAGATGATTTTTCAAAAGAGAGAAAGATTTTTCAGTCCGAGATTTCTAAACTTTAACAGAGATTATCTGGATTAGCAACCGAGACTTTGAAGAAACAAATGGTTAAATCTGATTCAAAGAAATTTGTCAAATCAAATGATTTTTCAAAAAAATCAGATTCGACCTCCCAATCTTTTCTATAATTCTCGTGTTGATAATAAAGATAATCCATCTTTCAAGAAAGTAAACATAGTTTGGAGAGTTAAAGGATCCGCTCCTACTCCAAAACCATTTGTCCCTGTTAAGAGTGAAAAGAACAACACAGCTTTCCACGCTAAACCTTTTGTGAAAACTGAACGAGTTTACTATGTCAATAAACTGATCAGCTTATCAACACAAAAGTTGTGCTGCTCTTATTGTGGAACAAGTGAGTTTGTAAAGAAAGACCATGCTAAGTATTGGTATGGTACTTATAGTATCCCTGGTCCTCATAGGGCATCTAACCGACAAGGATCCATCCCAAGATGGATACCAAAATCCCTCTAATCTGTTTTGCAGGAACGTCGTGTGCATTTAAATTAGAAGATTCTTTTCACATGACGAGCATTCAAAGGTTAGGCCAATTTTGAGGGGGAGTACTATCGTATGCAAAGTATGTGAACTCTAACTGAATTCAAAAAACATGGCAATTCATTCTGAATAACTTACTTGCGTTTGTTATTATCTAAGTTTAACTTCCATGATTGCCATGATCAAAGCTTTCTGGACTTAGTTATTTCCATGTCTCACATTGTTGATTTTTCGATGGAACTACACTCGTTTGAATTTCTAGTTGTTTTTCAAAGTTCGCTATTTCTTGTAAGTGATTCCTTTCTTATCTGATAAAATAACTGTGACTTGTTCTTCACAATTAAACTTTCTGGTCATTGTTTCAATTCTTGCAAAATATTGTACTTACTGAGTCAATCTGTTTTGCACTTGATCTTGTTTCTTGAAATTCTGGTAATTTCAAAAATGACTTCTGAATAATTCAGTTCAGAACTCGTTTTTAAATGTTATGACTTCTGATTACCTCAGGTCAGAACTCGGACTTAATTTTTACGACTTCTGATTATCTCAGATCAGGACTCGGACTTAAATGTTTCGACTTCTAAACATTTCAGTTTAGAACTCGTACTTCACTGTTTACTTAACTGTTGTACTCGTTGAATGAAAGGAGTGTTAGGTCTTACATTGTTTCTATGGTCAAGCCAAAACCGGAAGGACCTACCCAAGAAACACATCCTTTATAGACCACAGTGAGGGGTCTAGCTTGATAGATGAGTTTGGAGAGAAAAGAATATGGTGAGGCTATGACAGGATTTAAAAGAATTATTGGTCCTTACCAAACCGAGTCAGTTATCCGGGTAACCACACAATCTATTTACTCTCGTTCTTTGGAGATGAATATTGAAACAGACATGGACCCAGTGTCGATAACTCGTGTCACCCCACCCAGCCACTCAAGTATCTCACAACAGATGCTTGTTTCATATATTCACGGAGAATTAGCACATAATCTATCTATTCTTCACTCGGAGGTCTTAGATATTGAAACAAGAAGACATCAGCTCCGGTCTCCGAACTTCATATTCTATTCACTGTGTCTATTGATTTTAACTTGAGTCCCAAGTTAAATCAATATTTTGAGCCAAATAGATAGACTTTATTTTCTTTCACACATGCACGAGTCTTTGTGATTCCATTTGCATATCTTCGTGATATTGCCGGAACAGTTTGAGAAGTTAATTTTTCAAATTTTCTTCAGTGATAACTGGAAGTCCTATCAGAGATACCCCATTGCCAACTCTGAACATAGGCCACACAATTTCTTAAAATTGTTGTGATAACAGTTACTAACGTGTTTCTGTGTTAGCTTTTTACCCCGTTCTGGTTACTTAATGTTTTTATCTGGTTCGTTTGCTACTCGTTACTATTGTCTTTGAACGTACATGATGCTCCGGATGCTCCTACTCATCATGAGGGGGAGAAAGGGTACAGATTCAAAGACACGGATTATCAAGTTGAGGGGGAGTTAGCAGCTGAGGGGGAGTAACTATTGCTTTAGCAGTTATGAATTTCATAAATTCCGATTCTAGAAGCAGTTCAAAGTGCCTACAAGTGGTAAATTCTTCTCATCCTTCATCAAGTGGTGTTCGCTACAAATCTCTATTTCCTCTATCAAGCATATTGGTTCTACAAGCTGAAGCTGAAAGCAAAGTCAACTCGCGGTTCAAAGACAAATTCGTTGTTCACTAGATCTGGTTACAAAGTTGAAGATATGAAGACCAAGAGCTTTATTCAAGGGGGAGCGCTGAAAAGACATGAAGACAAGCAACACCGAAGTTTTCAAAGATTCAAGAAGAAGAGAAGATCAAGACCTGAAAGTTTCAAGACCGATTTTTATTTATATATCTTTAGGGGGAGATTGTTAGGACCATAAATGTCCTACATATTAGAAAGATATATAAATAATTATATAGTGTTTAATTAGTTTAATTAATCTTTTGTAATAGCCTTTAATCATAAAAGGGCTTAGATTAGGTTAATGGGCCATGGGCCTTTGTGTTTAAAGCCTTGGTATATAAGGTTTAGGTAACCTTAGAATTAGGTTAAGCGATTTATTAGAGAGATTAGAGAGCTTATTGTTTAGAATCGTTTCCTTTACTTTGATTGTAATATTCTCTAAAGGATACTTTGATTTGAATACGAGAGGGATGACAAGTTGAAATCAACAATTGTTCGTGTTCATATCCATTGATTATATTGTTACCTGTCAAACTAGGACTAACAATAATATTATGTCATTATCTTCATCCATAAACATATTTAATTAGGGGCTGTTTGTTTACCTCTTAATGGTTAAATTAAGAGGTCACCTCTGAATCGGTCAGAGGTGAAAGCTATTTGGTAAAAAAAACCACCCTCTTAATGGTGACAAAAGCCTCTGAGCCATTTTGTGGTTAGGACACCCCTCAACCATTCAGAGTTTAATTTTTTCCACTCCTACCCTTCTCCTTCCAAAATCTTATTTTCTGTATCCTGCTCCAAACATCACACACACACACACGTTTGGAAACGAATCGAAGGTAATAGCAGCATCAGATAAAATCGATTTCTATATCCTGCTCCACGCCATCAGATAAAATCGATTTCTACAAAATCGATTTTTGTATCCTGCTCCAAAATCGATTTCTACAAAATCGATTTAGGTTGAAACCCTTTAAAATCGATTTCTACAAAATCGATTTCTGTATCCTGCTCCAAAATCGATTTCTACAAAATCGATTTCTATATCAGTTTCTGTTATGCTTATTTTGTAGAAATCGATTTCTGTATCCTGCTCCACGCCATCGATTTCTCAAGTAAACTCGTGTTCATCTCTGATTTCTTCTTCTTCTTCGTGTTCATCTATGATTTCCATCGATTTCTTCTTCTTCTTCGTGTTCATAAGGTACCGTCAATTTCTCAGGTAAAATCGATTTTACCTGAGATGGAACTTTGACTCCATTTTTAACTTTTCGAGTTCTGATAAAGATTTTGGTTGTGGGGTTCTAATTGTTGGATGTTTGAGAAAGCTTATGGATCTTTTTGGTTTCTTGATTTTGTTTTATTTCGGATTTAAGGTTTTGCAGTTTAGTGTGGTTAATGAAATTGTAAATAGGAAGAAAAGTGGTGGTTTTCATGAAGAAAATGATGAAGATAAGCAAGAACATTATGATGAAGATGAAGTGTTCGATGTAATGACTCTGAGAAAGTTGGTTAAATGATACAAGGGTTAAAATGGTAATTTGTTGTCAATCAAAGTTACCATTCAGAACAGTTATCAAACAACCAAATTTCATTCTACACTCAACCATACAGAGCTTCTCAACCATTCTAACCTCTCAACCATTCTGCACTAAACCATTCAGCAACTGCCAAACAGCCCCTTATTGTGATATTATACAAAAAACAAAAAAAAATCACCATCAAACTAAAATAAAGTACATCTTCATTTTTATAAGGAAATTAATTAAAATACCCAAAGTTTGACTTTGACTTACCAAAATACCCACTTTCTCGTTCATTTTGCAAAAATACCCATTTTTCCGCGGTGGGTCCCGCGATCGCGGGTCAGTGCCCACGTGGCCCGCGGTTTGGCCCTAATGTCCCACGAAGCCCCCCCAACTATTGCCACAGTGACAAGATTGGCCCCTGTCCGCGATGGGTCAAAAAATTACACTTTTGGTCCTTTTTTGCACGAATCTTGGCATGTTTTTACTGTTTTTTTCCACAATTATTGTACTTTGAAGACCAATTTGTGGTTGCCATTCATCTTCCTCAATGAGATTTCATCCATAAATATCCGTAAAATGCAATCCATAATTCTGTAACACCTCGAATTTCCGTTGTATTATTTTGTAAATTATAATTATGAACTTTGGGGTTAAGTTTGTAATTTGGTTAAAGTGTAAAGTTAAATGTGAAATTCAACTTGAGGGGTTAAAGGGTTATTGTTGGAAAGTTGAGTTTCGTAATACCGAGGTATCAAGAATAAGTCGGTCATTTTTAGAAAATCAGACAGAGAAATCGAGAGAGAAAGAGAGAACGAGAAGAAGAAGAAGAAAGAAAGAAATTGGCTTGAAATTGTGGTAAGGAACCTGATTTCTTTTACTGATTTCTTGTAAGGAAGGTAATTAATTGCATAATTATCTGTTTAGAACTGTTCTGGGAAGCTTATTTGAAGTTTTGAAGAACTGCGCAGTGTACAGAAATTGATCAGGTGAGTTTATTCAAACTCTTTAAAATTCAGCAATTAATGTTGAAATAGATGTGTATTATGTGTGTCTTAATGTGTTAGTAGAACTTAATTGATGAGTAGATTGAACTGATTTTATGTTTTAAATCGATTTGTGGACTTGTTGAAATAAACTGTACGTAGTCCCGGTACATGAAAGCCCGGTACTATTGAGTCCCGGTGCAGTCCCGGTAGTAGCAAGCCCCGGTACTAGCAAGTCCCGGTAGTAGCAAGTCCCGGTAGTGGCAAGTCCCGGTAGTTGGAAGTCCCGGTAGAGGCAAATCCCGGTACTTATGAGTTCCGGTGAAGTCCCGGTACATGTGTTGAATACCGGGAGTTAAGGATACCGGGAGATGGGAATACCGGGAGTTGGATAAAAAGAGTCAGCTTACAGATTTTGGTAATAGATCTTGGATATGAACTTAAGAATATGTTTTGGGATAAATAAATGGTATGTTATGCACATACGATAGTAAGAGTATAATACTTATGTATTATGTTGTGATTGCTAAAAATAGGCATCCGGTCATCGGGGGCACCTTAGTACGGTAAAATGGGAACCGATTACTAGCCATTGACCAAATGGATGTAATTTTTAGTGATTGAGTGTACCTTGAATCATCGGGGGTCCCGGTTGTGTATCGCGAAATATTAATCCCATTGGGACCATTGATTCTAAGGTGGGAAGGATGTGAAATGTGGAATAGGCAGATTTCGATTTGTAATTCCCATTTCGAATGGAAGATCGGAGATTTCCATTTTTAGGGAAGATCGGAGATTTCCCAGTGGTGAAAGGAAGATTTGAGATAGGCATAAAGTAATTTGTAATCTCTACTTCCGGATTAAGAAATAGGCAGGTTTTGACCTGTAATTCTTGGATAAGAGTATTGACTCTAAATCTGGGAGGATTTATGGTAAACTCTTAGTAGTATTATTATGGCTAGATGAATTAGTCATAAGTATAGGAGTGGGGTAGATTCCCAGTGTTGAAAGGAGTTGTTGTACGGTAAGATGGGCGAGAACAGGTTTGATTCATCTGTTGAGATTTTAATTGTTAATTTTTAATTTGATTTGAATATTCTCACTAGGCGAAAGCCTAATGTTTCAAGTTGAATTTTCTTACCAGGTACAAGCTCCGAGAAGTAAGCTGGGATGTGAGATGAGAAATTTTTGAAGGACTCAAACTTGGAGATGACAGAGGATCTAGTTATTCTTTTGTTATTTTGGGACAGATGATTAGATAACCTAGTTAATCTGATTATGATGTAATGATTAGATTAATAGGTTATTTGAGTAGATGTCTATTGTATATAAAAACCTTACTATTGATCCTCTTGTTATATAAGTTTGGCGTTATTTGATCTTAACTTGTGAAATTTTAAGGTTTAAATTAGCCCTGTTTTTAGGGTGTTACAATATGGTATCAGAGCAGTAGTTTAAGCGAACTAGGTATGATTTTGAGATACCTAGACTTAAGCTGTGATGAATTAAGTTATGATCTGTGAGATATGGGTAGAAGTACTAAGACTGGGTAGTCTTAGAGTCGACGTAAATACGCGAAGTTATTACTGTAACGATGGTAATAAGGATTCTCATGTATGATATGTTCGCAATTCCAATTAGCTACTGTTATTATGAATATATTATTACACAAGCATACTTGTTTCAAATTGTTACAGTGACTGATCTGCGGTAAAGTACGTATTGTATGTTTAGTTGTGTAGAAATCATTACTGATGAGTATTCTTTTGTGCTCGATCAGAACAATGGTGAATACACCTCCGAGGTCTCCAAATTCTTCTATGAATAGGACTTGGCTTGATGAGCCGGGTGAAAGACCATCTGGAGTAGGCGGAGTTCATGAGACGCCACCAGATTTTCTTTCCTTAGGAGGAGTGCGGAATCGGGTACATAGAGGGGGTACCAGTACTGCCGATCATACACCATCGAATTCGAGTATGGAAGGTCGTATAATGGACAATGTAACCAGATTGATGAATGCATCAATGGAAAGGAAAGCTGAAATGATGAACACCACTATGGGAAGACAAGCAGAGATGTTTATGAAAATGTTTAATGATCGGAGTGCGGAACCGAGGCGAACAGGGATTGATACCAGTGTGATAAACCCAACTGGTAACACAGGTCCATAGGTGGAAAGAAGGGTTGATAGGAATTGCTCCTATAAAACGTTTTTGAGCTGTAAGCCGCCTCAATTCAAAGGAGAAGATAGTCCTGTAGCCTGTATGAACTGGCTAAGAGAAATAGAACAAGCCTTTCGGGCTTGTGAGTGTAATGATGAAAAGTCGAAAGTTAGATTTGGGTCACAAATGTTACGCGGTAACGCATTATCTTGGTGGAATGTGCTGTCAACTTCTGTGTCAGCTACATTTCTGAATGCCATGACTTGGAAAATGTTTAAAGCAAAGATTCTGGAGGAATATTGCAATGAAACCGAAATGGACCGAATCGAGGAAGAGTTCAGAAACCTCAAGAAAGGCAATATGACTGTGAGAAAGTATACCGAATCCTTCATGGAGAAACTTAATCTGGTGGGGCATGTGGCTCCAGCTGAGAAAGACAAAATTAAAGCTCATTTGAAGGGTTTGTCGGCGGATATGATGACCAGGGTCCGAAGTTCGAAAGCTGCTACTTTAAGGGAAACAATCGAAGAAGCGAATGTAATAGAAGAGATGTACGCCAAAGATAAAGAAGAGAAAACGCATGTGGGAGAAAAGAGAAAGTGGGAAGGTCGTTCGGAATCTTCTCAGAAAACCAAATTATTTGGCAAGAATATTCGTTACGAATCTCGCCGGGAACCAAGCTGGTGTTCGAAATGTAAAAGCAAACATTTTGGTCAGTGTCGGGTGGTTGGAAATGAATGTTTCAAGTGCGGGAAGGCGGGGCATATAGCGGTGAACTGTCCAATGTCGGGATCAGTATGTTTTGAATGTAGGCAACCGGGTCATTTTCGGAGAGACTGTCCGAAGTTGAAGAAAGAAGGGGATCAGGGAAAGAAGTTGGTTATTCCTAAACCAACTGGCCGTGCATTTCAAATGACTGTCGAGGAAGCGAAAGGATCCAAAGATGTTGTATCGGGTACTTTCTTTATAAATTCCATTCCTGCACATGTATTATTTGATTGTAGGGCGAATTATTCTTTTGTATCCAAGTTGTTCTTTCGTAAGCTAGCTATGTCTGTCACTACTTTAGATGAGGCCTTAGTAGCAGAGATAGCTAATGGAGTTCAGTCTTTGGTTAGTGAAAGACTCGTTGATTGTAAAATTTTGATAGAGGGAACAGAATTTCCGATTGACTTGTTGTTAATGGAAATTGGGGGATTCGATATTATTGTTGGAATAGACTGGTTGAGCAATAACCAGGCAGAAATAATGTGTGCAAAAAAGCTGATTCGAATTCCGATGGTTGATAAAGATGATGTGTTTATTTTTGGAGAAAAGCAGAAGGGAAATATTCCGTTGATTTCAGTGGCAAAGGCGCGTAAATGTTTAGTGAAGGGATGTTGGTCCTATCTAGCTTATGTTATAGATATGAAGTTAGAAAAGAAACAAGTGCAAGATATCAAGGTGGTGCGTGAATTTCCGGATGTATTTTCGGATGATCTTCCAGGTCTACCAGCTGAAAGACAAGTAGAATTTCGCATCAGTCTTATTCCTGGAGCAGCACCGATAGCTCGTGCACCTTATCGTCTTGCGCCAGCTGAAATGACAGAAATGATGTCTCAACTGCAAGAGCTTTTAGATAAAGGTTTTGTTAGACCGAGTTCTTCGCCTTGGGGAGCTCCGGTATTGTTTGTCAAGAAGAAAGATGGCACTATGAGAATGTGCATAGATTATCGGGAGCTAAATAAGGTGACGATAAAGAATAAGTATCCGCTTCCAAGGATAGATGATTTGTTTGATCAACTCCATGGAGCGGGATGATTTTCCAAAATTGATCTAAGGTCGGGGTATCACCAAGTACGGGTAAGAGAGGAGGATGTTCCAAAGACGGCGTTTAGAACTAGATACGGGCATTATGAATTTCTCGTGATGCCATTTGGGTTGACTAATGCTCCAGCTATATTCATGGATCTGATGAATAGTGTATGTCGACCGTTTCTAGACAAGTCTGTTATCGTTTTCATTGATGACATACTTGTTTATTTGAAGAATGAGAACGGCCATGAACGCCATCTTCAGGAAATTTTAGAAGTGTTACGAAAAGAGAAATTGTATGCAAAATTCTCTAAATGTGAATTTTGGTTGAAAGAGGTACAATTTCTCGGGCATGTGATTTCTTCGGAAGGTGTGAAAGTAGATCCAGCAAAGGTAGAAGCAATGATGAATTGGGAGACTCCGAAAAGTGCGTCGGAAATAAGAAGTTTCTTGGGTTTAGCAGGTTATTACCGGAGATTTATTAAAGACTTCTCAAAGATTGCTTCTACTTTTACTATGTTAACTCGTAAGAATGTGAAGTTTGTTTGGACCGAAAAACAAGAGACAACTTTCAGAACCTTACGGCAGAAGTTGTGTGAAGCTCCTATTCTTGCACTGCCAGAAGGAACTGAAGATTTGGTAGTTTATAGTGACGCATCAAAGATGGGTTTAGGATGTGTATTGATGCAACGAGGCAAGGTGATTGCCTATGCATCAAGGCAACTGAAAGAGAATGAAAAGAACTATCCTACCCACGATTTGGAGTTAGCAGCAGTTGTGTTTGCTTTAAAGCTGTGGCGTCATTATCTCTATGGAACGAAGTGTACGCTCTTCACTGATCACAAGAGTTTGTAGCATGTTTTTGATCAGAAGGAGCTGAATATGAGGCAAAGGCGATGGATTGAATTTTTGAAGGACTACGATTGTGAATTGCATTACCACCCGGGTAAAGCAAATGTTGTAGCCGATGCCTTGAGCAGAAAAGAGTATAGTGGGTGTTTAAAAACGACAAACGCCAGAATTGATGTAATGTCGAGTCTGATTGAAAGAATAAAAGCCGCTCAAGTGGAAGCTTTGTTAGAGAACAACTTGAAAGAAGAAGTAATGAGCAAGCAACATCTTCAGCTGACTGAAGATAGCCGAGGGATTAAGTTATTCCAAGGCCGTGTTTGGGTACCAAAGATAGGTGGAAATCGGGAGTTGATTTTGGAAGATGCGCATAGATCTAAGTATTCTATACATTCGGGGAGTACTAAGATGTATAGAGATTTGAAGTTACAGTATTGGTGGCCAGCTATGAAAGTGGATGTGGCACGAATAGTAGAGAAATGCGGAACTTGTTCGTTCGTAAAAGCAGAACACCAAAGACCATACGGAAGTTTTCAATCTTTGGAAATTCCGGAGTGGAAATGGGATAAGATTACTATGGATTTTGTGACAAAGTTACCAAAGACGCAAAGAGGTAACGATACCATTTGGGTAATCATCGATCGTTTGACGAAGAGTGCTCATTTCTTAGCTATGAAAGAAGCATCACCAATAGATAAGTTAGCAAAGCTATACATTGATGAAGTAGTGTCATGACACGGTATACCGGTGTCTATTGTGTCTGATCGTGACAGTCGGTTTACTTCTAGGTTTTGGCAGTCGCTTCAAGAGGAATTGGGTACGAGGGTTAATCTAAGTACTGCTTATCACCCACAAACTGATGGCCAAAGTGAAAGAACAATACAGACTTTGGAAGATATGCTTAGATCGTGTGTGCTAGATTTTGGGGGTAACTGGGATTCGCATTTGCCATTAGTAGAGTTTGCTTATAACAACAGTTACCATTCCAGTATTGGAAGAGCACCTTTCGAGGCATTATATGGTAGGAAATGCAGAACTCCGGTGTGCTGGTTAGAAGCCGGAGAGAAACAGTTTGCTGGTCCGAAACTTGTGCAACAAACCGCGGACAAAGTGAAGGAAATTCGGCAACATATGAAAGCGGCTCAAGATAGACAGAAAAGCTATGCTGATCCGAAAAGAAGGCCAAAGGAATTTCAAGTTGGGGAGCGTGTAATGCTTAAAGTATCCCCATGGAAAGGTGTGATTCGGTTTGGAAAGCGTGGGAAATTGAGTCCTCGTTTTCTAGGACCTTTCACTATTACCAAAAGAGTTGGTCTACAAGCGTATCAATTGGATCTTCCAACCGATTTGGAAGGGATCCATAATACATTTCATGTGTGTTATCTTCGAAAATGCTTAGCTGAAGAACAAGATGTGATTCCCCTTACTGATGTTAGGGTGGATGAAGGAAGCCGATGTGTTGAAGAACCGGAGGCAATCTTGGAAAAGCCGGTTAAGAAGTTGCGAAGTGGTAAAGAAGTGTCTATGTTAAAAGTGCAATGGAAACACCATCGAGGTGCTAACGTAACGTTAGAAACGGAGGAAGACATGAGGAATAGATATCCCCATTTGTTTGATTAGATTTGATTTTGGGGACGAAATCCTTTTCAAGTTAGGGAGTATTGTAACACCTCGAATTTCCGTTGTATTATTTTGTAAATTATAATTATGAACTTTAGGGTTAAGTTTGTAATTTGGTTAAAGTGTAAAGTTAAATGTGAAATTCAACTTGAGGGGTTAAATGGTTATTGTTGGAAAGTTGAGTTTCTTAATACTGAGGTATCAAGAATAAGTCGGTCATTTTTAGAAAATCAGACAGAGAAAGAGAGAGAGAAAGAGAGAACGAGAAGAAGAAGAAGAAAGAAAGAAAGAAATTGGCTTGAAATTGTGGTAAGGAACCTGATTTCTTTTACTGATTTCTTGTAAGGAAGGTAATTAATTGCATAATTATCTGTTTAGAACTGTTCTGGGAAGCTTATTTAAAGTTTTGAAGAACTGCGCAGTGTACAGAAATTGATCAGGTGAGTTTATTCAAACTCTTTAAAATTCAGCAATTAATGTTGAAATAGATGTGTATTATGTGTGTCTTAATGTGTTAGTAGAACTTAATTGATGAGTAGATTGAACTGATTTTATGTTTTAAATCGATTTGTGGACTTGTTGAAATAAACTGTACGTAGTCCCGGTACATGAAAGCCCGGTACTATTGAGTCCCGGTGCAGTCCCGGTAGTAGCAAGCCCCGGTACTAGCAAGTCCCGGTAGTGGCAAGTCCCGGTAGTTGGAAGTCCCGGTAGAGGCAAATCCCGGTACTTATGAGTTACGGTGAAGTCCCGGTACATGTGTTGAATACCGGGAGTTAAGGATACCGGGAGTTGGGAATACTGGGAGTTGGATAAAAAGAGTCAGCTTACAGATTTTGGTAATAGATCTTAGATATGAACTTAAGAATATGTTTTGGGATAAATAAATGGTATGTTATGCACATACGATAGTAAGAGTATAATACTTATGTATTATGTTGTGATTGCTAAAAATAGGCATCCGGTCATCGGGGGCACCTTAGTACGGTAAAATGGGAACCGATTACTAGCCATTGACCAACGGGATGTAATTTTTAGTGATTGAGTGTACCTTGAATCATCGGGGGTCCCGGTTGTGTATCGCGAAATATTAATCCCATTGGGACCATTGATTCTGAGGTGGGAAGGATGTGAAATGTGGAATAGGCAGATTTCGATTTGTAATTCCCATTTCGAATGGAAGATCGGAGATTTCCATTTTTAGGGAAGATCGGAGATTTCCCAGTGGTGAAAGGAAGATTTGAGATAGGCATAAAGTAATTTGTAATCTCTACTTCCGGATTAAGAAATAGGCAGGTTTTGACTTGTAATTCTTGGATAAGAGTATTGACTCTAAATCTGGGAGGATTTATGGTAAACTCTTAGTAGTATTATTATGGCTAGATGAATTAGTCATAAGTAGGGGAGTGGGGTAGATTCCCAGTGTTGAAAGGAGTTGTTGTACGGTAAGATGGGCGAGAACAGGTTTGATTCATCTGTTGAGATTTTAATTGTTAATTTTTAATTTGATTTGAATATTCTCACTAGGCGAAAGCCTAATGTTTCAAGTTGAATTTTCTTACCACGTACAAGCTCCGAGAAGTAAGCTGGGATGTGAGATGAGAAATTTTTGAAGGACTCAAACTTGGAGATGACAGAGGATCTAGTTATTCTTTTGTTATTTTGGGACAGATGATTATATAACCTAGTTAATCTGATTATGATGTAATGATTAGATTAATAGGTTATTTGAGTAGATGTCTGTTGTATATAAAAACCTTACTGTTGATCCTCTTGTTATATAAGTTTGGCGTTATTTGATCTTAACTTGTGAAATTTTAAGGTTTAAATTAGCCCTGTTTTTAGGGTGTTACAAATTCACACCCATTCCATCCTTCTTTCTTGCTTTCTTTCTTCAGTAAACAAATGGCATCGTCATCTAACCATCGTCTACCCCTGAAAGAATGCCCGTGAAACTCCAGATCGCGATAGTAGAAAGGGAAAAAGAGATAGACCAACTGACACAAGAGTGGAAACAAATGATGGCCAGGAAGGAAGCCCACTTGAAAAGGATCGAAGTGGAAGAAAAGGAGATCAAAAGGATGAAAGGGGATATAAAAGATAGGGAGGCTCGTATTCGTCGCGAAAAAGAAGACATTCACCACATTATGCAAGACTTCGCAATTCTTCAAGCGAAGGTAAGCGACAAGCAAAGTTGGATTGATCAAACTAAGGCAATTTTTCAGTAGGTGGTGGTACGGGTGTTGCTTTAGTACTTTGTTGTTTATGTGTTGTTGTTTTGTACTTTTCCAGTTCGACATTGTTGTTTCGTTCCTTTCCTGTTTCTATGTTGTTGTTTCGTTCCTGAAGTTTTTATGTTGATGTTACATGTTGAAGTTTGCTCATGAATAAAGGTCTTTCATTAGGCTGAAAAGTAGTCTTTAAGTAGCCTGAAAAATAGTCTGAAAAGTGGTTCATATTAAAAATACAACTCCTAGATGTTATACAAGATTATTTCAGAACAAACACATACTAGTCAGTACAGTACAAAATTATCCAAATTTGAGACTACGGCTAGAGGATGGTTTGGTTTTTGACAATCTAGGTCGACTTCTTACATGCTCTGGCGAGACGAGTCTCAAAGTGTTAAGCTACACTTTCTCGATGTACACTTCAATCACAGTATGGCCGTCAACATACTGGCGTATGTTGGCTACATCTTCATCGGTACTCAATTCTACCAGTCCAGTCAAGAAGTCTGCATTCGGCCTCTTAAAATACAACCTATTATATTTTGGTTCTTCATAGTCCAGCTCTTTCATGATCTGTTCAAGCAGTTGCATAGAAATATCCTCCACATCTAACATGTCAACATAAATTTCTAGACCACGGAAATAATGTCTTCTGGGTGGTTCTGTGAAGTACCCACTGTTGGGAACTGAAGATATGCTAAGTATGGTTAGTACTGCTAAGTCTACATTACTACTGCCAGTTCTTCGTTACTACTGCTGGGCAAGGTTACTGCTGCTAGATGAAGTTAGTACTGCTAGACGAAGTTAGTGCTGCTAGACCAATTTACTACTGCAAGACATGGTTAGTACTGCTGAGCTGAGTTACTACTGCTTGAAGACTGTGAAGATTAATACTGCTGAAGGTTGTTAATGCTGCTGAGCCAAATCATCATTAATACTGCTGAGTTGATAATTCTGGGATGCGATGCTTTTGGAGACAAATAAGGAATTGATCAAGATATGTTTAACGAAGATTCAGAAGATCAATTTACTTTTGATAGTTATCTTGTAATTACTTTTGTATAAATAGTATTGATAGATAGCTATTAAAAAAGATGAATAATATACGAGTGAAATAGAATTTGATATTCATTCAAGAGTGAATTAACCTCAAGATCATAGATCCTATTTCTAGAGAAGTAGAAATCGTCTTGTTGAGCCTGTTCAACAAGATTGAGGTTTGGTGTAAAACTTGTGAGTAATAATTGTTTGATATATATACAGTTTATTGAATTTCTATTGATTGTTCTTTAATTGATTTAGAGTTCTATTCCGCAAGATTCTCTAAATTCTGTTTCTAAGAAGTTTAATTCTTGTTAAGAATCGATCCTGACAAGTGGTATCAGAGCATTGGTATCTTAGAAGCTATGGACAATTCAATGGATTCTCACAGTACTCTTGTTTCAAAGGTTCCCATGCTCAAACCCAATGAATTTGACATGTGGAAACTAAGAATCAAGCAGTACATTCTTCTTACTGATTATGCCATATGGGACATCATAGAAAATGGCCCATGTAATGAAGGAAAGATTGGAGCAGATGGAAAGAGACCTCCTCCCAAGACAGATGCTGAAAAGAAAGTAAGACAAACAGAGATGAAGGCCTTAAGCACTCTGCTTTTGGCTATTCCTAATGAGTACCAACATCAATTCCAACACTGCACAGATGCACAGATGTTGTGGAATGCTCTGGAGAAAAGATTTACTGGCACAAAGAGCACAAAGAGAAATCAAAAGGCTATTCTCAGGCAACAATATGAAAACTTTATGTCTGCAAAGAATGAGTCTATGACTCAAACTTTTGACAGATTTAACAAGTTAATTGGAGAATTAGCAACTGTGGGTGTACACATGGATGCAGATGATGTCAATAGAAAGTTCCTTAGATCATTGGGAGAAGAATGGACCATGTACACAGTCTCATTCAGACAGAATGACCAATTGGAGGACAAAGAGCTAGATGACCTCTACAATGATCTGAGAGTATTTGAGGCTGAAGTTGAAGCCAAGAAAAGGCCATCAGGATTTGTTTATAATGCTGCTTTATTATCTTCATCCTCTGGTACTGCTGCTAATCCTGATTCTGTTAATACTGCAGGTTCTGTTAATACTGCTAGTGGAACCAATCAAGAGAAGACCACAGATTCTGTACTAGAAGCATTCTTTTCTAGTCATGTCCACTCTTCTCTAATCAATGATGATTTAGAGCAGATCAATGCTGATGATCTGGAAGAGATGGACATCAAGTGGCAGATGGCTATGCTATCAATGAGGGTGAAGAAATTCATCAAAAGGACTGGGAGAAACAACTTTTCCCAAAGAAGAGAAGATGGTGCAGGCTTTGACAAGTCCAAGGTTGAATGTTATAAGTGTCACAAGATGGGACACTTTGCCAGAGAATGTAGAAGTGGAGGATCACAGACTCCAAATGGAAACCAAAACAGAAGCTCCTCTCAAGCCCTTGTTTCTCAACAAGGAATGGGATTTGATTGGAGTGATCAAGCTGAAGAAGCCTGTCAGAATCAAGCTCTTATGGCAGAAGTATCTGATATTCCCACTGAGGTACAATCTAAACTCTGTTCTCAAGCTTGCATTGATACTGTTAAAAGATATAGGGATCACAATCAGAGTATGTGTGATGACCTTAAGAGACTAGAGAAAGATGTGAAAGATTATGTTAGGATTGTAGAAAGGTTTGAGGAACAGATTAGAGCTTTTCAAGCTAATGAACTTCAACACCACTATGATACTAACTATTGGAAGTGGGAGAAGAATGAGTATGAGATTAAGCTGAAAGTGTCTGGGGAGGAGAGTGAGAAGTTAAAAGAAGAACTTAAAAAGGTTAAACTTGATGTTGAAAAGTTTACCTGTGCTTCTAAAACCATGGACACCATCATTAAAGCACAAATCCATGACAAGATGAAAGTAGGGATAGGATACAATACCACACCTCCACCCTACAATAACAACTACATACCTCCTAAGTCTGATTTGTTAGAGACCAAGGATAGAAAGGAACCTGAATTAAAGATTAATATAGATCCTCATGAAAAAGAAATAGTTGTTGAGGATGAGACTGACAAAGTAGACTCTGATGAGGAATGTGAGAGTCCATGTGTCAAGAACACTGAGATCAAAAGGACTGAAGAGAAAAAGGAAGTTCATCACACACAGCCCAAAGTTGTGAACTCCAATATCTGTAAACAGTGTTCCTGCAGGAAGTCTAAAGAGAACAAGCCCCAAAAACATGATAATCAGAGGGGAAATCAAAGGAACTGGAATAACCAGTGGGCTATGAGACAAGGAGTTGACCTGAACAGAATCAACAGGCCAAAACCTTGTTTCATCTGTGGTAAGCTAAATCACTTAGCCAAACACTGTTATTTCAATCCTGTTAACCAAAGGTTTAATGCTCAAATATCTTTTCAAAAACCTGGTGGTTACAGAAAGAATGGTGGATATAAAAAGTCTGCAAAGAAAAATGTGGCAAAGAAACAAGATAAACCCAAAAGCCACATAAAGAAAACGACTGAAAAGGAATGTGATACTATGTGGGTTCCAAAAAGCACTAAAAACAATACTGCTGCTAACAGTGTTAGTACTGCTAACACTGTTAGTACTGCTTCAAAAGTTAGTGCTGCTAGCAGTATTAATACTGCTAGTAATCATTCCAAAGTTAGTGCTGCTAGCAGTGTTAATACTGCTAGTAATCAGTCCAATGTTAGTGCTGCTAATACTCTTAGTGCTTCTTCTTCAGATAGTACTGCTGCTAGCAGTATTAACTCTGTTAATACTGCTTCTAGCAGTGTTAACTCTGTTAATACTGCTACCTCTGTTAGTACTTCTGAGGTTAATACTGCTAGCACTGTTAGTACTGCTAGCACTGTTAGTACTGCTGCAAGTGCTGCTACACCAATAATTTTGACAAAGTACTCCAGCACAGCAGTACCAAAATTTAAAAATCTCATCAAAACCAAGTGTAAGTACTTTGATGAGCAAGGGAGACCCAAGACCACTTCGGCTTGGGTTCCAAATAAAACTAACTGATTTATCTTGATGTGCAGGGCAACCAACAGCTCAAGGGGAAGAGCATTTGGCATGTTGATAGTGGTTGCTCCAGGCACATGACAGGTAACATGTCCTGCCTTAAGAATTTCAAAAAGGTTGATGGAGGACATGTTGCATTTGGGGATAATCCTGCTGGTGGAAAGATAAGTGGTAAGGGTGATGTTTCAAAGGGTAAGATGACCTTTGAAGATGTATACTATGTTGAACAATTGAGATACAACCTGTTAAGTGTATCACAGGTTTGTGACAAGAAGCATAGTATATTGTTTACTGATTCTGAATGTATTATCCTTGCTCCTGGATACAAAGTGGTTGATGAAAACATGATACTTCTGAGAACTCCTAGGAAGGATAATGTTTATTGTTTAGATTTGGAAAGTGTTTCATCTGATTCATCTCTAAATTGTTTAGTTTCAAAAGCTTCTTTAGATGAATCATCACTTTGGCACAGAAGGATGTGTCACATGAACTTTAAAACAATAAATAAACTTGTTAAGAATAACCTTGTAAGGGGTTTGCCATCCAAAGTATATTCATGTGATGATCATTGTGTTGCTTGTCTCAAAGGCAAACAACACAAAACTTCTCATAAGTCCAAAGAGATAAACACTATATCAAATCCTCTTCAACTGTTACATATGGATCTGTTTGGTCCTACCAATGTAATGAGTATTGGCAAGAAATCATACTGCTTAGTTATTGTTGATGATCATTCTAGATTTACTTGGGTATATTTTCTGAGAACTAAAGATGAGACAAGTGGACTGATCAAATCTTTTATTCTCAAAATTGAAAACCAATCAAATCAAAGAGTGAAAGTCATTAGATCAGATAATGGAACTGAGTTTAAAAATTTTGATCTAAACACCTTTTGTGAAGAAAAAGGAATTGAGAGACAATACAGTGCTCCTAGGACTCCACAACAAAATGGTGTTGCTGAGAGAAGGAATAGGACACTGATTGAGGCTGCTAGGTCTCTGTTAGCTGACTCAAAGTTACCAATTACTTTTTGGGCAGAAGCAGTTAATACTGCCTGCTATGTTCAAAACAGAGTTTTAGTTGTAAAGCCTAAAAACAAGACACCTTATGAGCTTTTCCATAAAAGGAAACCATATATTGGATTTTTCAAGCCATTTGGATGTCCTTGTACTATTCTCAATACCAAATCTCACTTAGGCAAGTTTGATAGCAAAGCAGATGATGGTTTTCTTGTTGGGTATTCATCTCAAAGTAAGGCCTACAGAGTTTTTAATACCTCTTCTAGAATAATTGAAGAAAGTGACAATGTCAAATGCAATGAGAACACACCAAATCCTATTGGTTCAGGTCCTAATTGGCTATTTGACATTGATTCACTCACTAATTCTTTGGGTTTCAGTGGTGATGTATATGCAGGACAAAGGGATACACCATCATCAGAACACAGAATTCAATCTGTGATATTTCCAATCCCTTCCATTGATCCTGTGGAATTCTGTGAACACCATGAGGAGACTGAACCTATTCAGAATGAAGAAGAGAGGAGAGCAGAGGAAAATCAGTCTTCAGGTTCAAATTCCAGAGAATCTGAGGTGACTGAAGAAGCAGAAACAAATCCAGAATTAAATGAGTCTAATCTGGATGAGGACTTACAAGAGGAAGCTGGTCATCCAACAAGAACTCAGAAAAATCATCCTCCTGAGTTGGTGATTGGAGATATTGCATCTCCCATGATGACTAGAAAGCAAAGCAGACTCCAAGAGTTGCAAGAGCAGCAAAATACAGTTAACACTGTTCTTACTTGCTTTCTGTCCCAGATTGAGCCCAAAAAGGCTTATGATGCCATGAAAGACCCAAGCTGGATAGAGGCAATGCAAGAGGAGCTGCTACAGTTCAAATTACAGGATGTTTGGGACTTGGTAGACCTTCCAAAAGGTCATAGAGCAATTGGCACCAAGTGGATTTTCAGGAACAAGAAGGATGACAGAGGGATTGTAATCAGAAACAAAGCTAGACTGGTTGCACAAGGTTACACTCAGGAAGAAGGAATAGATTATGAGGAAGTCTTTGCTCCTGTGGCAAGGATTGAAGCAATCAGGTTATTTCTAGCCTATGCCTCCTACATGAAGTTCAAAGTGTACCAAATGGATGTCAAGAGTGCATTTTTGTATGGAAGCATTGAGGAAGAAGTATATGTCTGTCAACCTCCTGGATTTGAGAATCCATTGCACCCTGACAGAGTATACAAGCTGAAGAAGGCTCTCTATGGTTTGCATCAGGCCCCAAGAGCATGGTATGACACTTTGTCTACCTATCTCTTGAAAAATGACTTTGAAAGAGGAGTAATTGACAAGACCCTGTTTATCAAGAGGAGAAAGAGAGGTACTTTACTTGTTCAGATCTATGTGGATGACATCATCTTTGGATCCACCAATGATCAAATGTGTAAAGAGTTTGAAGAATTGATGCACAAAAGCTTCAAGATGAGCTCCATGGGAGAACTTACATTCTTTCTTGGGCTTCAGGTAAAACAGAGGAAAGATGGAATTTTTATTAGCCAATCCAAGTATGTGAAAGACATTCTGGACAAGTTTGGTTTATCAGACTCAAAGCCAGCAAGCACTCCAATGGAAACACATAAACAGATCACTGCAGATCTTGAGGGGGAGGATGTGGATGTCCATCATTACAGATCAATGATTGGATCTCTCATGTATCTCACAGCCTCTAGACCTGACATTATGTTTTCAGTCTGTGTTTGTGCCAGATTTCAGGTTTCTCCTAAGCAATCACACCTTCATGCTGTCAAGAGAATATTCAGATACTTAAAAGGGCAACCTAGATTAGGTCTCTGGTATCCTCATGAATCCTCTTTTGACTTGCTTGCATATTCAGATAGTGATTTGGGAGGAGCCAACATGGATAGGAAGTCTACTTCAGGTGGATGTCAGTTTTTGGGTACAAGACTAGTATCTTGGCAGTGTAAGAAACAAACCACAGTGTCCTTATCTACCACAGAAGCTGAGTACATAGCTGCTGCAAGCTGCTGCTCTCAGGTTCTATGGATTCAGAATCAGATGTTAGACTATGGGGTAACATTTCTTCACACACCAATCTTCATTGATAACAACAGTGCTATTAGCATTGTTAATAATCCAGTCAAACACTCAAAAACAAAGCATATAGAGATAAGGTATCACTTTATAAGAGATTGCAATGAAAAGAAATTAATTCAGGTTGCTAAAGTTCATACAAATGACCAGTTTGCTGATCTATTCACAAAAGCTTTTGATGTGGGTAGATTCACCTTTTTGGTAACAAGTGTGGGCATGATCAACCTAGAATAAATTTATGACTTTCTGTTTTTATACCTGTATTTCTTCATATATTTGGTGCTACTAACTTTCTTTCTCAGGATCCTCTGTTTCCCTCAGATTACCAAGTGCAGAAAAGTGTAAGTGTGGTTACTACTGCCTGTGCAGCGTTACTACTGCCAGTACAGAAGTTACTACTGCCTGTGTTCTAGTAGTTAATACTGCTCAGTAGTTAATACTGCTCAGCAGTTAATACTGCTAATGCAGTTAATACTGCTGGTGCAGTTAATACTGCTAGGTAGTTAATACTGCTAGGTAGTTAATACTGCTTGGTAGTTAATACTGCTTGGTAGTTAATACTGCTCAGTAGTTAATACTGCTAGTGCAGTTAATACTGCTAGGTAGTTAATACTGCTAGGTAGTTAATACTGCTTGGTAGTTAATACTGCTCAGTAGTTAATACTGCTAGTGCAGTTAATACCGCTAGTGTAGTTAATACTGCTTGGTAGTTAATACTGCTTGGTAGTTAATACTGCTCAGTAGTTAATACTGCTAGTGCAGTTAATACTGCTAGTGTAGTTAATACTGCTTGGTCGTTAATACTGCTAGGTAGTTAATACTGCTTGGCAGTTAATACTGCTCGGTAGTTAATACTGCGAGGTAGTTAATACTGCTTCTGATAATCTAGGGCATATAAATACCCCTGTTTGCCCGCCCAAGTTCATAACGACTCTTCGCATTTACTTCTTCTCTCTCGCTCTAACCTAGTCTCCCAGAATCTCTGTGCTTTTCTTTCAAGAATCCTCAGGAATCATGGAGTTTGTGGATGAGCACAATGAAATAGCCATGCTTCAGAAGCCGAAACAAGCTGCGGGATTCCACGATATAGTCGATTTTCTCAAATCCTCGCACATCTCCTATGCCCTAACGGTGAGCCCAACAATCTACATCGAACATCAGTCACAATTTTGGGAGAATGCCACTGTTAGTGTCGAAGAAGGGCAGAAAACCATTCGAACAAGGGTCTGTGATAAACCCTTGAAAGTCACTGAAGAGGTTATTCGCATCTCTCTTCAGTTGAATGATGCTTCAGGTATATCTTCTATTCCTAATGAAGAACTCTTTTCTACTTTACAAAGTATGGGGTATGAAGGTCCCATTGGTGTTTTTAAATTCTACAAGTCAAAATTTTTCAACCAATGGAGATTTCTTGTTCATACCCTGATGCACTGTATTTCCAAGAAAACTACTGGATGGAGTGAGTTCAGCAGTCCCATTGCATATGCCTTGGTCTGCTTATCCACTGCCAGAAAGTACAATTTTTCAGCAATGATCTTTAATGATCTTGTATCAAACTTGGAATCCAAAAAGACCTTTTTCATGTATCCAAGGTTTGTGCAAGAAGTTCTTAACAAGGAATTGATGGACTTACCTCAGTTTACTGAGGTATATGTACCCAAATCCCCTAAAGGGAAGGTTTTTTCAAACATGAAAAGACTTCCTAGGGACTCGGAAGGAGTTGACACACCATTGTTCTCTACAATGATGGTTGTGTACCACCCCTCTGAAGGTATGGCATCAGGATCAAGGCCCTCATTAGATCAACCCACTGATGACCAATCCCAACCTTCCATCTCAAAAGACATCCCTCAGTCCATTCTTGAACAGCCCACTCCCACAATCACCAAAAGGTTTCAAAGAAGAAAGGTGCACAAGGCTCCTTCCCTTGATGTACCTACTCAAAGCCCTAAGCCTTTAAGCCCTCAATTGGAGCATTCTCCAATTGAGAATATCAACAGGGAAACCACAGGGGTGTCTCCCAACCCCAAGAAGGTGGTCTCTAAGGAGAAGGATGACCATATGGGTGCTAAGGCTGCCACTACTTCTGCTAGCACAGAGAAGGACAGTGGTAACATAAATAAGACCTTCCCCATGGCAACTCTAAATGAGAAATCATTAGGAGGACCCAGGTGCCAAGAAACCAAGGGGGCAGGTAGTGCTTCTGCTAGGCAGAAGGCTTCTGCTGAAACTTCCAAGGATCCTTTAAAGAAGGTAAATACTTCTAAACAAGGTGAGGATAGATATAACTATGAGGAATTGATGGAAACCTTAGGGAATATCAACTTGGATGTCATGACACAAAAGAAAGAGATTGAGCAACTTAAGACTGTGGTCACCTACCAACAGTCTCAAATTGAGAAGCTCAAAAAGATGGTCACCAAGTTGCTGAACAAAAAGAAAAAGGCAAGATTTGTGCTAAGAAGAAGAACTTCAACTGATGATGCTCCCAAAAAGGGGGAGTCAGAGTCAGAAGCAGAACTGAAACTGAAGGGTCCACAAATTGAGGGGGAGACTGCTCACATAGAGACTGAGATGGAAATGGACTATGCACAGTTTAAGGGGGAGTCCAGTGAGACAGAAAAGGGGGAAGAGTGTGTTAAAGCAGCAGAAACCACAGCAGCAGAAACCACAGCAGCAGAAACTGTTAATGCTGCTGAGTTTGAACAAGCAGCAGAAACAGTTAATGCTGCTGAAGGCCAAACAGTCAAAGCAGCAGAAACTGAGCAGGAAGCAGTAACTACAACTCAAGCTGAAATAGATGAAGAAATTTACTGGATTGTAAAGAACAGTATTGAAGCAGCATCACTACATGTACTAAGAGAAGCAGTAACAGCCATAGCAGCAGAAATGGTTATTGCTGCTGAAAAACTTAAAGCAGCTGAACCAACTCCTGAGGCTGTCAAAACTCTTAAAAGAACCAAGATGATGTCAAAGAAAAGACCAAGAACCCAGCCCATAACTTCAAAGAAGAAAAATGAAAAGAAGCCAAGGGTGGAGTCATCTGCAGAAGAGGCCCAGGAGGAAACTGTGAAAGAAAAATCTGATGGAAAAGTTGCTGAAGAAGAAGTGGCAACTCCATCAGGGCAATCAGGCAATGTGCAATCACAAACGGATGCCCAATGTGATTTGTACATTACTAGTGTTGACTCTAACCCAATTCCACTTCAGGCTGAACCAATATCATCTAAGGCTCCTGAAATCATCTTTTGGGACACTTTGAAAGATGGTAGAAAGGAGTTCATTAGGATAAAAAGAGCTGATGGAAAATTTGAAGTCTTTTCTACTTGGGGAAAAATTGTCAGAACTTGCTCAAGATCAGACTTAGAAGAGATGTTCAAAGTTGGGATGAAGATATATGGAAACATGCTGACTGAGCAAGGGATGTCTATTTCTAAAATGGTACTTGAATTCTTGTGCCAAATGTTCAAACCTGAAGCAGTTCAGCATAGGTTAAACACACAGTTTCAAGTCATTACCAACTGGATGCTCTATGAAAACTGTGGAGTATATGTCATCTCCCTTGACTCTGCAACTCAAGAATACTATCTGGTAGATGAAATATACAATCACAGCATGAAGAGGCTGCAAGGAATGTTACACACTAAGCTGACCTGCAACAAGGATTCAGCAATGGGTAGATTCTTGGTAAAGAGGATTCTAAATCAAAGTCTAGGTCTAAGTCCTAATCTGTGTGTACATGATGACTAAGTTTTGGAAGCATCATCTGAAGAACTTGACTTCTTTTCCTAAAAGTCAAGTTAGGGGGAGATTGTTGGGAACTGAAGATATGCTAAGTATGGTTAGTACTGCTAAGTCTACATTACTACTGCCAGTTCTTCGTTACTACTGCTGGGCAAGGTTACTGCTGCTAGATGAAGTTAGTACTGCTAGACGAAGTTAGTGCTGCTAGACCAATTTACTACTGCAAGACATGGTTAGTACTGCTGAGCTGAGTTACTACTGCTTGAAGACTGTGAAGATTAATACTGCTGAAGGTTGTTAATGCTGCTGAGCCAAATCATCATTAATACTGCTGAGTTGATAATTCTGGGATGCGATGCTTTTGGAGACAAATAAGGAATTGATCAAGATATGTTTAACGAAGATTCAGAAGATCAATTTACTTTTGATAGTTATCTTGTAATTACTTTTGTATAAATAGTATTGATAGATAGCTATTAAAAAAGATGAATAATATACGAGTGAAATAGAATTTGATATTCATTCAAGAGTGAATTAACCTCAAGATCATAGATCCTATTTCTAGAGAAGTAGAAATCGTCTTGTTGAGCATGTTCAACAAGATTGAGGTTTGGTGTAAAACTTGTGAGTAATAACTGTTTGATATATATACAGTTTATTGAATTTCTATTGATTGTTCTTTAATTGATTTAGAGTTCTATTCCGCAAGATTCTCTAAATTCTGTTTCTAAGAAGTTTAATTCTTGTTAAGAATCGATCCTGACACCCACCATGTGGACTTTCATGGTGAACAACTGTGGATATGCATCTGTTGATGAACATTAATTAATATAGTTAGGTCGTAGAACAACGGTAGTAACAAGCAAAACTCAATGAAACATGCACACTAACCATATAACTCTTTGCCAGTGTCTGAAAGCGATTCAGATAAACGCCTAAAGCACCAAACATGAAGGTTTGGGGATGCCATGTAAGAATACGTTAACGAATAATATGTTCCCGTATATGTGTTTTACGACTAATCTAGCGTGGGTTATTTATAGGCAAATGTGGATGCTTTTACTGCATGTTGGCTATTTTTGGTCCCTGTCTTTGCTCTAACACAACTTAGGTCTCTTTTGTTTGTTAAATTTCAACTTCGGTCCCTTGTTTTACTAAATTACAACGTACATAAGTTATGTTTAATAAATTACACGGGCCGATAAAGTAGATAAAATCATGTTATATATCAAAACAAGAGCACTAAACATACAATATTTATCGTCCTAAACAAGGGAAATCAATGTTCAGATCAACGCTATCATATGATATAGTTCCATGTGGTTCAAGCTCCGACGGCCCTGCGTGTTACTTAGTTGGCTGACTGAACGTCTACTCCTTGGCACGGTTGAAGGGGCGGGAGTTGGACACTCTCCACGAGTATGTCCTACGCATTGGCACCGGTACATTTTCGCTGTATCGAACCTTCACCACGTGATGGACGTCGATCGTTCTTTCTCGGTCTCCCAGCTCTGTTCTTAGTGTTTAACGGTGGATAGCATGGCGGAAGGGGGTCGAGTGGATACACCCATGCTTCAGGGGGTCCAACTGGATTTATTACCTCTGCGTATGTTGCCCGGTAAGTTTCGGACGTGAAGAAACTTACAGCCAAGTCGCTGCAATATCTACGACCCATATGTCTTGCCGCAACGATGGCATGGCCGCACGGTAACCCAGATTTTTGCCATTGGAAACATGAACAAACATGGTCGGTCATATTGACAATTGCGTCAAGTTGGTAACCCGATTTCGCTTACCCTCCATGTCGACGCGTGACCCACCCTGAGGAGAACTATCTCCTCCGCCGCTGGTGTGAGTCTATTACGCAGCTCAACTCCTTTTCGGCGTCGAAGTTGGTACCACTCTTGTTGAAATGCCCGAAAGTACTCCATAAGAGTAACAATCGAACATCTGCGCGCAAAACGGGAGAGTGCATTCACCGACTCTGCACTATTGAAGGTCAGAATGTCATACCGTTGTGCAGGAAAATGGGTCGCGGACCACCTCTCCGGTCCAACATCGTCCATAACTTTGGCTGCTTTGTTGGCACTAACTCGTAGAACATTCATGTACCGGTCAAACTCCTGAGCCGTATATGCTTTGCATGCCTTCCTGTAGACATCGTGGTAGGTGGTAATACGTTTGTCCTGACCTTTGGCGTTTATCTCCAAATGTCGACAACATAAGGCGTGAGGGCCGTTTGGGTACATGGCAGAGATTGCGGCGCTTATGGAAGGAGCCCTGTCGGACATAAACACCAACCCTTGTGGGTCTCCGATAGCTTGTCTCAACATGGACAGAAACCAAGTCCACTCTTCCCCGGTTTCGGACTTGCCTACTCTGAAAGCTACGGGAACGATGGAGTTATTCTCGTCCATGGCAACCGCCAGGAACATCATACCCAAGTAAGGGCCCTTTAAATGGGCAGCGTCTATTATCAGGACACGACGCAGATTTGCCACAAATGTGCGGATCTGCAAAAACGTAGGTGGTTTCCCTTTGTAAATGTTATAGTTTATAATGTGTAAACATATGACGTGTTAAAATACGTACCGCGGGTCCAAGGGCAACGAAGCACATCTCAAACCGTCCATTTGAATCGATCCTTATCTGGGTGACCGTACCTGGATTCTGAAGCTGCAATTTATATAAATACCTAGAACGACTCCTCGAACGTGCCTCTGACCATTAGCAGTGCCCTGCATCGCGCACGCCATCCTTGGTGGTAACCAATTGTGATCCCGTACTGCTGGTGTACATCGCTCACGATGTCCTTTGGACGCATTGACCTGCTAGCATCAAGAAATTTGTTTTTCAGTATCGCACCCAAAGTCCTTTTGGTGGCTTGTTTGTGGTTGGGATTCAGTTGCGTCCTCGAACAAGTGTGTTCGTCGTGCAACATTCTAATGACAAATATCCCACCTTTCTCGCCCACGGACCTCGCATACAGCCTCCAATTACAATTTTCTCTCCCACATATAACTTCGTATCTGGTTTTGTCGGATCTCGGCGTGTAACTTTCGAAACCCTGTTCTATGAACTAAATTCCGACCTATGTGGCCAAGTCATCCTTCGAATCAAATATCTGACCTACTTGTATCCTTAAACTGCGATTATAAGGTGTAGGTTCGTAGGTTTGTGTATGGGTATTCGGGTCTGGAAGAATATGGGGCATATCAAAAAAGTCATTTAACTGACTAAATGATTTATTACTAGGGGTATATTCTTCGTCCTCATCACTATCGGTATCTGATCTGTCTATATCAGAATTACTCATTGTGAAAACATGGGTTTTGTCGTCAGCAACTCCAGCAAAGCGTCCTTCTTGGTCTTCTTTTTCTTCTTCTTCTTGTGGTTGTTGTTGTTGCGTCTCCGGAACAAAATCAGGCTCCTCCATTTGAAAGTCTTCGTCATCACCGTCGTCATCACCTTCGTCATCGTCTTCGTCGCACACCGATTAATCGGCATACATAAAAAGTAATGGCGGTCTTTCTGATTCGGCTGCAAAGTGCATAAAACCAGAGATATCCCCATCGTTGGATAACTCCACAAATGACCCATCACCATTCTTAAACACTAACTTGCAAACA
Source organism: Saussurea involucrata (assembly GCA_033807775.1). Taxonomy (NCBI): domain Eukaryota; kingdom Viridiplantae; phylum Streptophyta; class Magnoliopsida; order Asterales; family Asteraceae; genus Saussurea; species Saussurea involucrata. The sequence goes on along the minus strand of CM066321.1, from coordinate 107,353,921 downwards.
GCTGAAGGGTCGATTCCACATTTTTGCATGGCGTATGCAAAAAACTTCTGATAAGTATAGTTTATTGACAATTTTACACCATGCTTAGATTTATAAGCAAAATTCCCCTCATTGTTGTCTTGCATCCATTCACCATCGAAACAGAAAAATAGTTTAGCTTTTGCAACAGATGAACTCATTTTTTCAGTAGTATCTCAAAAACAAAATACTGAAGAAAGAAAGCAAGAAAGAAGGATGGAATGGGTGTGAATTATGGATTGTATTTTACTGATATTTATGGATGAAATCTCATTGATGAAACAACCAACATTGATGAAACAACCAACATTGATGAAACAACCAACATGAATTGCAACCACAAATTGGTCTTCCAAGTACAATGATTCAACATTGATGAAACAAGTCAGTGAATTTCAACCACAAATTGGTCTTCCAAGTACAATAATTGTGGAAAAAACAGTAAAAACATGCAAAAATTCGTGCAAAAAGGACAAAAAGTGTAATGTTTTGGCCCATCGCGGACACGGGCCAATCTTGTCACCGCAACAATAGTTGGGGGGCTCCACGAGACATTTGGGCCAAACCGCGGGCCACGTGGGCACTGACCCGCGATCGTGGGACCTACCGCGGAAAAAAATGGGTATTTTTGCAAAATGAACGAGAAAGTGAGTATTTTGGTAAGTCAAAGTCAAACTTTGGGTATTTTAATTAATTTCCCTTAAATTAACAATACATATTTTTACTTATATTTTTATTGTCCTTAATACGTATTTTTAACAAGGTATGGGATCATGTGAGAAGTGTCATTTTTTGTAAGAAGTGCTTTTAAACCGTTAGATCATTTGTAATCAAATATCCTCTCATGAATTGCGGCTTAAAAGAGAACTGATCTGATGTATCTTGATGCATTTTATCTCGGTGTATCTTATCTAATGTTCGTCTTTTTCTCATCCAACGGGTTGATAACCACTTCTCACCAGATTTGACACTTCTCACCGGAACCCAACCCTATTTAACGATCATTTATAATTTTAGTTAATTCAAATAATAATTTCAAAATTTTAATAAAAAACTACATTAGTTTTTTTCCATAATAAAAAACCATGCATATGTCCTCAATTGCAAATAAATAACGTAGGAGAAAGGAAAATAATATTTTGGACTTGATTCATTGCACATGTAATTTCTCTTCGTATTCTTCATTATATAACCCAACTGGCCCCCCCTCCGACAATAACATATGCGTGCTTCAACCATCCCCAAATTTCTCTCCTTTTTGCCCTAAAATCATTAGGGTTTCCCCATGATCTATCAACAATTCTGATGCATTCATCGCTTACACATATATTCATCGTCTTATTGTTGCTGGTTGATTTCCTCTTTTTTGCTCTCGATCGAGGGTTTCTTGGGTTTTTTCGGCTCAGGTTTGCTGGGGATTTCCTTCAAGTATACTCATGCAGAAACTCGTCGGTTACAGTGGTATGGATCTATATGGCTGCTTAATTTTGATTTTCTGTTGTTTTCTTAGCTAGTTTGCTCAATCTGTTTACCAAAAAGTTTGGTAGGAAGACAATGCTGAATTTTTTATATGACAAGCATGCCCAAAATATTAACAATATGAAGTAAAAATCATTCAAAATGAAGCAATCCATAGAGACGCTTCTCGTAGCACTTGATCATAAAGACGATTAACATGATAATTTTATGTTATTGAGGGTACAATAAGGAGACCGGCATATTTGCTGTTTCTCTTCCATCTCCGGCGAAATGCAGTTCTTTTTGCCGGACGGTTGGAGTTTAGAGACAGACAAAATAGGGTTTTTAGCGTAAGATTGAAGATGCAGTGAGTAATTGTAAAAATGAATCAATGAAATCACCTTTTTTATAAGTAATTGGATCAGAATAATATGAATTGTATCTTTTTAATCATAGTTAGGTTTGCTTCATTCTTGAAACAATTTGAATTGTGTCTTTTTAATAATTGTAAAATGGAAAAGATTGTGAACTTCTTTTGTATAATTGGTTTTCAGGGGAGGGTGATTTTTCTCATCGGAAGTCAATGTACACATATCCGATGGATTTGGGTATTTTCTCTTCTCTTGGACATCATATTGAGGTGTATTCCTTACCTTGCAAGAGATCTAGAATCAGTGCTCCATTCGTATTCAGTGAACAAGTTTGTAAGAAACAGAAAACCACCATTGAAGTGCTTCCTGATGAATGCCTGTTTGAGATTTTCCGACGCCTCGGTGGAAACAAAGAAAGGAGCTCATGTGCTTCCGTTTCAAAGCACTGGCTTATGCTATTAAGCACCATCCACAGGGACGAGATTAGCCAAGCTTCAGAGAAAGAATCAATCCCCATTGATGGCCACCTCTCGAGGTGCCTAGAAGGGAAAAAGGCGACAGATGTCAGACTTGCAGCGATTGCTGTTGGAGCCGCTAGTCATGGAGGGCTCGGAAAACTTTCTATTCATGGAAACAATGAAGTTCGTGGGGTCACCAACTTTGGACTCAAAGCCATTGCCCGTGGTTGCCCTTCTCTTACAGATCTTTCCCTCTGGAATCTGTCATCCATTTCAGACGAAGGCCTTGTTGAAATCGCTAACGGGTGTCATCAGTTGGAAAAACTCGATCTTTGTCAAATCCCAACAATTTCCAGCAAATCTTTGATAGCTATTGCAAACAACTGCCCTAATCTCACAGAGCTATCGATAGAATCTTGCTCAAACATTGGCAACGAAGGCCTTCAAGCAATTGGTCGAAACTGCCACAACTTGAAGTCTATTTCGATAAAGAACTGCTCGCTAGTTGGAGATCAAGGAATTGCAAATTTGTTGTCATCAGCAACATATTCATTAACGAAAGTAAAGCTGCAAACTTTAAATATCAGTGATTTATCACTTGCTGTTATCGGACACTATGGGATTGCACTTACCGACTTAGTTCTCACTGGTCTTTTTAAGGTAACTGAGAAGGGATTCTGGGTTATGGGCAACGGTCAAGGTTTGCAGAAGTTGAGATCGTTAATAATTACCTCGTGCGTTGGAGTCACCGATCTAGGGGTTGAAGCATTGGGCAAAGGTTGTCCGAATCTTAAGCAAATTTCCCTTCGGAAATGCGCGTTCTTGTCTGACAACGGACTAGAGTCTTTTGCTAAATCAGCACTGTCACTCGAGAGCGTGTTGCTAGAAGAATGCAACAGGGTCACACAATGTGGTGTCTTTAATATTCTCGTAAACTGCACTAGCAGCTTGAAAAGTCTTGCTTTAGAAAACTGTTTCGGGATTAAGGATTTGGCTCCGCGAATTCCTTTCTCTCGTTGCAACTCTTTCAGATCTTTATCCGTTCGTAACTGCCCCGGATTCGGAAATAACAGCTTGGTGTTGTTTGGTAATCTTTGCCCTCAACTTCAACACGTGGAATTCACTGGGCTTCACGGAATTACTGACGAGGGGTTGACCCCACTCATCCGTTGCTGTGAGGCCGGTTTAGTCAAAGTCAACCTTAGTGGGTCCGTGAATCTGACCGATAACATGGTTTCCGAAATCACCAAGGTGCATGGCGGAACACTCAAGATTCTAAATCTTGATGGCTGCAGATTTTTAACCGATGCAAGCTTGGTGGCCATTGCATCCAACTGCTTAAAGCTTGATGAACTTGATGTTTCTGGTTGCACGATCACTGATTCAGCCATTGCAGCGTTGGCATGTGCGATACAACTGAATCTACAGATTCTTTCGATCTCAAGATGCCGTTTAGTATCAGACAAAAGCTTGCCTTACTTTGTGAAACTAGGGCTTGTTGGTTTGAATCTCCAAAATTGTGACGGAATCAGCAGTCGTGCAGTTGGTCGTTTAATCGACCGCCTCTGGCACTGCAATATCCTTTCTTAAAACTCCAAAACCCGTAGTTTTTTTTATAGGTCGAGCGATGGGCCTGTCTTCATTCAGCAATTGGTTCTCAAGGGATTTGGCTGATCCTCTTTTTTTTTGCAGTTAAACTGCTGCAAGAGTTTTTTTGGCCTCTTAAACAAGGTCTTATTTTGTTCAGCCATATTTCCTTGAAGCTTTCTTGTGGTTCTTGGAGACGCCCTTTCGCGATGATCCTAGTTGTGTTTTAGCTCGTATGATCCGTTTTCATGTTATTGTTGGGTTGGTTTTGATTCCTTTGTTACGACGATTGAAGAGAGTAATGGGTTGTTTTTGGTGGGCTTTGTGCATGGCAGCAAATTATTAAGTCTGCCATGACAACTCTCCCTATGGCCATGGAGGGTTGTTTTTCATTTTTTCAAGGCTTCACTTGTTTGTAACCTGTTGGTATGTAATGGGTAATGGGAATCAATATATGTCTTAGTTGTATTGTATTGTATTGTATTTTATGGTTTGTGTTATAACAATCAATAAATTTGTAGTTTGTTTCATACCGTCTTTGCGTTGCTTGAGTTGGACTTTATGGACCATCTTTCATTTTTAATGACACAAAGCCCCGGCCGACCTGACCCCCCGTGCTATCGGTGTCTAATCAAGTTGTAAAATCCTTAAATTATAGGTATTGGGTTGGAACTGGGTTAAGGTTGTTTGAACCCAGTAACTTCTATTCCTTGGATTCTCTTGTTAATATGTCATTAGACCATTACACTATCACCCTCTTCACATACACACATACATACATATACTTTAGATCTCTTTTTCGTCTATATATGTTTAGCATATGATCATATATATGCAAATTAAGAAGAGAAAATTGAATGTGATCTACTTAAGAAAGAGCAAGGATAAGTTGGAATATTTTGATGTACCAAAGTTTTAACCTGATTAACCGAATCCAAACCGTACGGTTTGGGTTGAATTTGTTGTATTTTATGTTTGGACTGAGATTTTTCAAACTGCAAACATTGAATTAGGGTTTGGTTGTTCAAATGTCTTCGACCCTTATTCATCCCTAACACCAATTACAACAATTGATGACGAGGATTGCAATCTTTGTGAAAGGATGGTTAGTTTGCAAGAAACAAAACATCATGATTTAACGAGTCAATCACTTGGTTTTGCCAAATTGTATCTAAAGCCTTACATCCCGTTTGCTTTGCAGGATTCCTACGAAATTTGAAGAAATTGGAATGGTTAATTCCGTTGATAAAATTCTAGTAAGTTGTTTGGTTTTTATATGAAATGAAACTGAATTACATAGATTCTACCGTTCACTGATTTCATCATTCTATTGTATATGTAATGAAATTAAAATACATTCCTATTTTTCTCCTCAAAAAGATAAAACTACCTTAGAAACCTTTGACATACATATATTATATATGTCTGTTTGTTTGTTGCGTTTGGACTCTCGATCCTTCACTACCTCTGCCACCTCCACCCCTACCATCGCAACCACCACCACCAAATAATGTTATCATTAATTATATAATAATATTGTATTTATAATTTAAGCAAGAAAGTATGAAAATGTGATAAAGGAGTATTTTGGTCATTTATTATTATTCCTCCATTCAAATTCTAAAGTTATACCAACCAAACATGTAAATTCTAATTCCTCCTCTTAACCAAATACATGGTCAAATTTCGATTGGATTTCATTCTAATTCCTTCCAATTTCAATTTCAATTCCAATTCCACTAAAAGAATTCTTGGTTTGCGGAATCCAAAAAATTGAAATCGTCAATTTCATTGATCAAAATGCAAATGGAATTGGAATTTGATGCATTTCTCCAAATTCCATGGTTAAGGGAAATTGATCATTACTTGCCATTATGCTAAGATTTTGAAGAATTGAATGCTATTTTATAACATGACAAAACTAATCTCTAACTCCGCTATTAATTCATTGCCAATCATATCATTATTCATACGCTACCTCCACTGCACCCGTCACCGTCACCACAACTAGGGTTGCAATGGATGAGGATAAACCCGTTATCGTTATGTTTCGACCCGTTGGATAAGGGTAAGGATAAATAAAAATTTATCCATTTATCCACTTATCCATTACCCGGGATAAACGGTTTTTTCGTTATCCATTACCCGTTATCCGTTACGATATAATATATATATATACATATATATAATTAAATATTAGTGTGTATTATATATATACATAATTATATATTATTAATATTCTTTATAATGTTGTCGTATATTAATATGTACTTTAATTTATTTTTTATATTTATCGAGTAAAAGATTTCATGATGATTAAACGAGAAACAAGACGGGTTGAAGAAAATAAATACAATGAAAAGTGTTAGTCTTGTAATTTTTATATATTTTTTAATATTATACTATGATTATTCTTTGAAAATAATAAAATGTTTAGTATACATATTAGATATAAAATAGTAAATATATTTATAAGTTTATGTTTTACTTATATATTTGAGATTTAACGATATCAATTATAGTTTAAAATAAAATTTTGTTTTACCATTTGTTCATTACCCGTTTCGTTACCCGGTATTTTTAATGGGTATGTAGAATATGGATAAGGGTTTTATGAGATGGATAATTACCCGTTTTGTTATCCGCTATTTTAAATGGATTGGATAACGGATTAACCCTTACCCTACCTACCCGTTGCCAGCCCTAACCACTACCACCACTATGGTGTGGTGGTGATGATGGGTGGGATGGAGTGGATAGGGGGTGGCGGTGGTGGAATGATAATATTAATTGATTGTGATGATGATGGCGACAATGGTGGCATATGTTGGTGGCAGTAGCGATCAAATTAGGTTGCATTTGTCACGAAATTGAATTCAATCCTTCACATATGCCAAGGAATAAATTAAATCCCTCAATTACGGAATTCAGTTGAATACAATCAATTCATTCCATGAACCAAACATCATCAAGAAATCTGTCCTCTCAATTCCATCAAATTACTTTGAATTCCACGAACCAAATAAGTTTTATGTTAGATGGTTGAATGTTGATACAAGTATATATAGTTAAGTTGATGGGCATGAGTTTTCTTTTTTTAATTGTTGGCATGAACATTTAGATTGTTTGATTGGTTAACTAATTGTTGTTATGACCTTTTTACCCATGATATGAGTATTAAAACAAGTAGTAATATGATGAAATTGTTAAATACATGCAAAAATTGAGAATAACTAAACCAGCCAGCTTTAGTATAAGGCCATCCGTACCCCATTCGGGATGGGGCTCGGGATGGCTGCGGGATGGCTCGGGATGGGCTACGGCCCTTGCGGGGTTGGCGGGGCGGGATGGATTCCGGGGATGGGGTCCCGATTCATCCCGAAGCTTTATTAAAAAAAAAATTATTTAATTTTTAAAAATAATGCCGTTGAACGGCTCTTTGTAAAAAAAAATTCTCAATTTAATCTCACTATATATTTAACCCTCAACCTCTTATTTCTCACACCTCTCAAACTCTCTAAAATTCTCTCAACCTCTTATTTTTCACATCTCTCAAACTCTCTCAAATTCTCTCAACCTCTTATTTTTCACACCTCTCTCATCATGAATCCAAACAGAACACCTACATCCCGTCGTAACCGACCGAATACACCACAATCGCAAGAAGATCAAGAGCTTGGTTTCCAAGCGTTTACACAACAAGGTTATCATCCGCAATTTCCGCCACAATTTCCGCTACAATTTCCGCAACAATTTCCGCCACAATTTTCGCAACAATTTCCCCAACAATTTCACCAACAATTTTCGCAACAATTTCCTTACCAATTTACACGCCCCGGTTTGATTGAACAAGGTTTTACTCCGGCCAACTACAATCTTCCTTCACCCGCAATCAATCTCGACGACGACATTGTTCCGGAAACCCAACCTTCTACCCCGAACACACTACAATCTATCCCGACACAACAATCTAACCCGGAACCATCAAATCCGAGACCAACGAAAGCCGCCAAACAAACGTGGAGTAAAGCCGAGGAACTCGCGTTAGTGTCGGCGTGGGTTGACGTTTCGGAGGACCCCGTTATCGGTAACGCACAAAGCGGTGGTAATTATTTTTATTGTTATTATTATTATTATTATTATTATACTTAATTTTACATAAATGTAGGAAGTTTTTGGGGCCGAATCGGGCATGTGTTCTTTACTCGCATGGGTCGTGAACCAGGTTATAGATCAACCCATCAACTCAATAGCAAGTTCAACGACCTCAATAAAAGAATTAATTGGTTTGGCGGCATCTACAACAACTTGCTCAATAATAGATCAAGCGGGATGAGTGAGGCCGATATATCCCGAACGGCACACGAACGGTATCTAGCACGCCATAAAGTTGCTTTCACTCACGAACAAGCTTGGGACGTCCTAAAAAAATGTCCAAAATGGGGAGTCGTTCCAACGATGACGACAACTTCATCGCGGGGTTCAAAACGTACCCAACCTTCCGATGATGACGATGACGAGCAAATTCAACGACCCATCGGGAGAAACAAGGCAAAAAAACATCAACGAGTAATACGTCCGGGGCGAATACGGACGAAAGTGTTACTCAGTTGTTGACGACGTTCAACGACAAGATTGATGATACAATGGAATACAAAATGAAAAAACTCGATCTCGAACTTCAAAAGTTGGAACACGAACGAGAAATCGAACGAGAAAAACGATTTGAGAAAGACTTCGAGTTTTTCATAACCCCGCATGATCACCTTACGGGAAACGCTTTGAGGGTTACTTTAGCGAGAAAAGAGCAAATTCAAAAATTTCATAATTGGTAGTGTTTTGTATTTTGTAAATTTTATTTTTAATGAATGGTATGAATTTTTATTTTTATTATTTATCTTATTTTTATTTATTAAAAAATATATAAATATTGTTATTTTGTTAAATAATTAAATGTATAAATAAAAGAATTAAAATAAATGAGGTGGCAAAGGGGTTTGAGGGAATGGGGTAAGGGTGTTTAGGGATTGAGTGAGGGATTGAGAAAAGCTGATGTGGCGCTGATGTGGAGATGAAATCTTTGAAAGATAGAGGGATGGGGTACTGATGGCCTAACCAGGTTTCTCATTGGTCCACATGGGTCTGATTTGTAACTAATAACAGGCCTTGGGCCTATCACCTCTTGCTGGACCAAGGCTCAAGTGGTTGGTGGGTCGGTTTTAATCATATTTAAAAGCATTCTTTATTATATATTTTGTTATAAAAATATCTATTCTTATTTTGATATTCAACATAGAGAAATTAATTAAAATGCCTTAAGTTTGACTTTGACTTACTAAAATGCTCAAACTCTCTTCAATTTAACCAAAATACCTAAAAAATCCATGAAAATACCCCGTGATCGCGGACTCCAACTTGGGACATTTCAATATATTATATCAACCGAAAATGATGAAATTTTACAACAGACGAATTTAGAAATGCTTTAGATTAATTTCACTTCAAATTCGGTCTCATGGATTTTAATTATTTCCATCAGTTTCTCTATCTCTTTCATCTAATCTGTCATAATCTCTTCATCGCCTCCGCATCCTACCGAAACAAACAAATTATTTGTAAAACAAACAGATATTTTCAAAAAATTCAATTCCATCTCAAATCATATAAAACAAACAAAATCAAATTCCTCCCAGTTTCAAATCCTTCAACGAAATCCAAATCCTTCAAAAACATCCAATCAATTGATCAAACCAAACAGAACGTAGGTTAATCTATAATTGGTTTCATTGCTTCATATGCTTGGCTTCTGTCATTTGGGGTGCTGAAAAAGTTTATAATTCTCAATTTCTCATGTATCCCATGCATCAACTGTTGTACTTTGTGCAGCAATAGTTGTACCAAGAACTTACAGTGGTGGTAAACACTGCCTATAGATTCCAAATGGCCATATCCAGCAAGTATATAACACATATATCAAGCGCCGAATCGCAGAAATTAACGATCTCAATCAAGCCGAACTTGAACAAGAGGGACGAACTTGAACAAGAGGGATGAACGCAGCTCAAAGATCCAAAATGGCATACACGTCAAGAAAGAAAATAACAATCTGATTTCAAGGGTTTTTGTGAAATTTAAGATCTGAAACAAACAGACAGAATTTTTCTCCCACCCACCAGTTTCTTGAAATTAGTAGTAGTAAACTAAAGCACATTCGATTACAGTTCAGGAATCTCTAGTGTTCAACAAGCATCCAATGCTCGAATAAGGGCAAAATGGTCACACCACTATTCTCAAAAAAGAACCACAAAAACACTTACCAGATTTCGCAGGCAGCTGAGACTATGAACAACAATGGCACCACAAGATTTAAACAAACCCTTTAACAGAAGAAGAAAGTGTTCCCACCTTCAGTTTTCAATTCATGCTTCCGTTTATATACTACTGAGGGCGAAAATGGAACCGACAGCTCTATCAAATACACCCATCTCATTATTTCACTTATCCGCTATCTCCTCACCTACCTCCTGCTCCTGCGATGAATCTTGTTTTGCTTCACTTTCATGCTCGTTTGTTTTCGTGGACGATATTGTAATTTCACGGCTATCTTTTGAGTCCGAGGGCAATTTGGTCTTTTCAGAAGGTAGTTTAGGAAGTGATTTCCTTGTCGGTTTCTTCGTTGGAACAGCAGAAACACCTTTAGCCACCGGTTTGTTGCTTAAAGACTTCCTAGCATCCAAACTTAACCGAGCTGGTTGAAAAGTATTATCACCGTTTGCTGCTTCCATCTCTGCTGCGGCTGAATCCTTTTTCCGTCCAAGCTTTGGAGATTTTGCTCGTGTTGTCGGTATCTACACCAATATCAACCCACCCTTTATGTTACTTAACCAAAAGAGACGAATGTAATATAAGTCATCCTCCGATTTAACAATATTATAACAAATATATACATATATACCTTCTTTAACTCCATCTTAGGAGGAGTTTCGTGATAAAAACTCGGCATAGGCGTTGCTTTGAACATAAGGCTCTTTCGTAGCATTTTAATCTCGGCTTCTTGATGTTCCTATTACAAAAAACCAATCTGTAACCTTAAACAAACCAAATCGAAAGGTGGGGTCCAGGGGTAGGATGTATACAGACTTGTCATCTACCCAACGAATAGAACAGTTGTTTCTATGAATACGTTAACTAAAAATTAGCTATACCTTGGTTTTCGCTTGCAATGAATTCTTTTCCTCTTCTTTTGCATGGATTTTCTCTTCGAGCTTAGAATAGAACTGCCAAAAAAAGTAATTTTCAAGTTTCCGGGGGAGAATTATGCTGAAAATGCCCTAAAAGGTCACAAGTCAATAAAAAGAAAAGAGGAAGCCGAACCACCAACCTCTTTCCGTTTTTCAGCTCTTTCGTTACACCTAAAACTAAAACCATAGGCTGGCAGTGTGCCCAGTCTTTGTGGCTTCTCGTCCCCTGTTGTGGAGCTTCTGTTCAAGTAATTAAGGACAACTGAACATCAAGATATTTATACAATTCCCTCTCTGCCCTCTGCTTGTTGACTTTGACTTTGAATGTCAAAGGAACTACTTTCAATTTCAAACCTAAAAAGTTACAGATGTGACCTCAAAAGTTTTGGAAATGTGGGAGTAAACTAAAAGGAATGTGATAGTGAAATGCATGCAATAGGAGCCAAGACAAAAAGGATACTCAGAAGAATGTGTTATTCCTTCAGTCGTACTTCCTTGAACTCCTTTCACTGACTTCGCTTTTTTCTTCTCCCTGTAATAAGATATTAACTTCACAAACCTCGAAATACGATCCACTATGTGGACAAAAAGTCGAAGTGATAATATAGAGGTTCAAGAGAGAACCCCTGAAAAGGAAATAAACCGTTGGATTAAAAATAGATGGCTGAGATTCGAACATAAACACCCATATAATCCTGGATTAGTTTTGGCAAAATGTAACCATGTAACCACCCTTATTATTCACAACCGTTGGATTAAAATAGATGGATGGTTCAGATGGGTTCCTTGTTCTCCGTTTTTTTAGTGATCACTCTTGAACCCACCCCTATAATAAAGGTATCACCACTAAGAACCAACTAAAAATCTAAAACTATAAACAAGAAAGCCAAAATTTCAATGAAACAAGGCTCACACAGACAGAGCTTAGTAGAATGGTTTATGAACATACTTGACATCTTCAGATTGCACCGCGTTCGCAGTAGACGTTAAAGAATCCAACTTTCCGGGTTCCTGAGGTAAACAAATCAACTTTCTGAAAAAAGGTTGACCAATTGACCAAACCCACGAGGCTAAAGGTGCATAAAGATAATCTTTAAAAAAACGAACAAAGGTATGTAGTGAAGCAAATGTACCTTAGAAAGACGGGCCTTAACTTGAACAATTGCAGGTTTTGAATTGGTGCTCTTCTTCTCAATAGGAACGGATTGTTTCGGGTGTACATCTGAAGCAACTGGTCCACTTCTAACCGAAGAAGTTTTCTTTGCATCGTTACCGTCTTTTTTGTGTTTCGTATATTTTTTAAGGCCTAAACTGTTGCCAGTAGCGTTTTGACATTTGGGTTGAGCTGATAAAGTAGTATCTTTCACTTCAAGTTCCTGATAGTAAAGTGATGTTTACTCTTTAACAATAAAAAATAAACAAGAATGTAATGAATCAAGAAAAAATGGTCGATTTTTAGCATGGTTGATGACCAAAAGGCAAAGCATACTATGTCACTCCCCAATTCAAGAAAAGCCGACAAATATTTGTTTCAAAATTGACTCAAAAACATTGCAACGCAAATTGCTATCTGTGATGCGTACAAACTTTCCGCAAGATCTTTTACCAAAATCGTTAACAAGTGATCAAAGACAAATATATTTGTCAAATTGACTAAAGTTAGATCGGCAAATGATGTAGTCATTGGTCTTTTTGGGAATAAACCGTTTTTAGTACCTTAAAAGCATCAAGATCGTTACTTTCTTCATCAAAGGACTCCATAGAATTCCCATTTCCTTCTTTGCCTTCAGAATTATAATTGGGAATCCGGGCTATTATTTCCACAGAGTTATCTTCCTCTTCTTCATAGTTGGAAAACTGTTCATGATCTACATCATGAGTAGACCCATTTCCAGAAACAACCATGATTTCGTCAACTTCCACCATATCTACAATATTCAAAGTTTTAGTTTCACTAGAAAAGATGGAGAACATGATGATTCTTCAAAAGAAATTATGGTTGCATTCTACTAAAAAATACATTAATCACACACATCGTCCTAATTCAAATCAAAACTATAAATCCCTAAAAGATTACAATTAAGAATCCCCAAATGGCTCATCTACATTCAAACTCACCATTTGAAATACAGCATAAACATACCACATTATTCTACAAAGCAATGTGAGTAGGCAATGACCGTTCTTTTTTCTAATTATAATGTGGAGCATTTATACAAACAGTTTATAGGCATATGTCCTTTTCTGCTTGATCCAATAGAAGCCTTAACAACACTATCAGATTCAATCAAAGAAACGAGCAACAAAGTTGAATCACAAAACCTAGTTTACATTTCTCTATTTCCCCCCAAATTTCAAGCAATCTAACTAAAGATTAAAACTTAGGGCATCAACCAATCACTTCAAAAACTAAATCTGAACTAACACAAAAAGAATCACATAAAACCACGTGTTTTCATTCAAAAATTAAAATACATCTACACACAACTAGATCTCCAACCCTATGAACAGATCCACTGTTCTATCTCTAAGATTCAAACCAAATCCAAAGATTCCCCACATCAAATTACACATAAACCGTACAAATTAGACAAGAACACACTAAAGCCAGTATTACAAATCGCACATTTTAATAAATGAACTACTGAAAAAGGACCAAAAAATGCTCACCTAGAGTAGCAGATAAAGATCAAAAGTCCATGAGCAGAAAAAGGGGGGTTTTGTAAAGAACCCTAGAGATGGATCTTTGGAAGAACGATTGAAGAAATTTTCAATCTTTTTGTTTAAAATGCAAAAGGGTTTGTGTGTATTGTGTGACAGCGCCTCTCAAATGTTTTCCAGGTCACTTTGAGAGAATGTATGAATGAGGATATATACACAGTACAAAATACAGTAAATATAGAGTAGATAGAAAAGATTGAATTGATGGAAACAAATCTGGTGGAGCGTCGGTGATTAATGTTAGTTGCAACCTGTAAATTACATTATGCCATGTGGCCCTATCACTTCCCATCTAAGTCATCTACCAAATCCAACGGCTCACAAAATCTCTTCAAAATGGTTAAAGGATATTCCTTTTCCTTTCATGGTTAATTTTAAAATTAACCTTCCTCTTTTTAACATTTATTTTCTACATATTTTAAGAATGTTGGAATCTAAACATATTTAGGCTATGTTTGGCAAACTAGCTTATAAGTTAGCTGGTAGCTGATAAGCTAACAGATGAAAAAGTCATATTTGGCAAAAGTAGCTTATAAACATGTAAAATGACCAAAAATAACATCTTTAAAAAAATTATCAATTATGATATTTAATTATATAATTAAAACAAAATTATAAAAATATAATATGTTAATTAATACAACCAATGTAGTAAAGAAAAATTAAATAATACAACATGTTAATTAAAATAATTTAAAATTTATTATTACATATACACCATAAATTTTTAATTTGTTAAAACAAGTTTTAGAAAAAAATATATATTAACTTATGATTTTAAATAACCGTTACATATAATATGAAAAAAATAATCAAATAATACTCAAAAGGATAATAGTAGTTGGTAATTAAAATATATTAATTAAGATTATAAAATATATAAAAATAATTTATATGATTAACAATAACTCTAAATAATTAAAAATTAATATCAATATATAATTAAAATTTAATTTAATAATTTTCAGTTAATATTAATTAATTTTTATTAATTAATAATAATTCAATTTAAAAATTAATATTCATAATAATAATAGTTAGTAAATAATAATAAGTGGCAATATTGGAATATTCACAAAAAAACTATTGAAACGCTACTCCAAGTAGCGTTTCAAAAGGCTAGTTTATGGCCATCCAAACATGTACACAAAAAAAAAAGCTAGCTTATTTTTGCCAAACAATGCCTTAGTAATTTATTAATGATCATTACAAAAATATTAAGGTGATGAGAAGAATTCTCAATAGACTTTTCACTGTTTTTTTATCTGTTGTTTTTACGGTTTTACCTATGAATGAAGTGGTAGTCGAATGTAACAACAGTGTTAGAAGATACGTTTGAATCATAAACATGCTATACAACTCTAGGAAGGTGATAATTAGTTAAACCAATATTCATAAATATTTGTCTCTTGATCGACTTTATTCACAGGGTAATTTAAATGGGAGTTTTTACATATATGAAACTGTGATCAAAGTCTGTGTACAAATACAAACTTACATTGTATGAAAAAACATGTTTTTATTTTAGTGGTAATTACTTTGGAATTCCTCGATCCTTTTAAGACTTGGGTCGTGGATTTTTTTTTGTTGACTCCTAAAAAGTATCATAATGAGAACATTTTTGTTGTAATAAAAACATTGTTTGAGCCAGAGGCGTAGCTCGTAGGCGCTAGGATGTGCTTAACCTCCTCTAATTCACGCGTCATGCATGGAATTCTTGTCATATTGACCCGTGTGATTTATGAAGCCATCGTTCTGCCATCTCATATTGAGGTTTCAAGGTTTATAAAAATAGGTCCTTGTTTTTTTTATTGAAATTTCAAGTTTTAGCGTTTTACAATGATCTTTTTATCTATCCTTTCGATACCCAAGTGATACATTTAATGCGTAGAGTACCTATGTTGGTTAATCACTTTGTTCATCCAAATACATGAAAAAATCCATATAAATAATTATATTCATCATACGTAACTTAAAAACAGAATTTATGAATTCCTCTATATTGTTTTTCAAAATTTATGCTAAAAAAATAAATCAAGATATAATAAAACAAAACATAAAAGTACAACTAGTTAACAAAGATGAGATCATATCACATAATTGAAAGCCTTAGACAATATGTGTACGCAAGTTGTAAGACCTGGAAAAGAAAATTTTGGTTAATTAATTTTGGCTTGGTGGGATTTTATGAGTATCTGGGGTTAGAAAATTATGCTTTCGATAACAGGACTCCTAGCTTTCAACCTTGGGCTCAAACCGGACAAAGAGGGACAAAAAATTGGAAGAACAAACAGTAGGCGGTACAGAGGGCGCGACTATGCCACGCGACTGTGCCATGGGGCACAGTCGTTGGTCACTATCGCGGGCCTTGTACCGTAGGTGGTGAGACACGGGCGACTATGCCCGCGACTGTGACACAGTGCCAATGTCGCGGGGCACTCTCGGGTATAAAATGCAGTGCAACTCGTTTTTAGGTCATTATTTTCTGTTTTGGAAGCTTGGGTGGCGATTTTTCTCTGCAGAAGTGTAAGTTCTTCATCCCCATTCATCTCACTTCATTTAATGTGGTGCCAAGATCATTAATGAAATCCATTAGTCTTTTAGATAGTGGTTTGTAAGAAACTCTCAAGTGTTCTAGGCTCCAGGTACTCATCCTCTCCTACCTAGGGTTTGGGCTTTCTACAAAACCTATCAAGGTGAGTTTACTTCCATCTTTCAAACTACATATATATACTTATGTTGTGGGTTTGACAACTCATCATCTTCCTACTCAACATATCTTGATTTCTCACTTTTTTGACCTAGAAATGGGTTTTGAGGGATTTAGGGTTTTGTTGAATAAAATGGTTTGTAAAAAAATAAAATATGTGATATTCTTTGATTACCTAGGCTTATTATCTTTGATCTACAACTTTGAGGAATAAAATGATTTTGACCATTTTAGGTCAAAATCTAGGGTTTTGGAGTATTTGGGGATTTTGAAGTAATAACTATGAAAAAA
Organism: Saussurea involucrata; assembly: GCA_033807775.1. Lineage (NCBI taxonomy): Eukaryota > Viridiplantae > Streptophyta > Magnoliopsida > Asterales > Asteraceae > Saussurea > Saussurea involucrata. The sequence continues at coordinate 107,337,066 of CM066321.1, read as the reverse complement.
GAGGGTTTTGTGATGAAATGAGGTCCCAACCTTAACTCTAGAAATTATGGTATTTATAACTCATGGATGAAGTCTCATGTTGGTATTTCTAAAGTAGAGGAACATGCCTTAATGTTTATTGTTGTACTTAATCTTATGACATTATCATTGTTGGACTATATAAGAGTAACGGTTTAGTAAGTTTGAGTGTAATGAATCCATAGGCACTAGAGTCTTTGTACACGATGTGGGACGCTAGTTTTCCACATCGTAGCACAGAATAGGCATCGGGATTCATGATAAGTAAGATGTGGGCCTATATGGTCGGCATCGTCTCATGAGCAATAAGGTGTAATTCTAATGTGCTTGTTTGTTTTGTGAACTTGGGTGACCCAATGTATAGACCTAGAGGGGTTGAAATTGGGAACTCAATATCAATAGACTCTTCGAGCTTGCGCTTGCTTCCATACTTATTATTATGTGATTGATGTTACTAATGGACATGTAGTCACTTTGTCTATGTCATTGCTTTTGGCTAACAAGCCTTCCCCATCAACACTTGAGGTATCGTGTATCTAATGATTTCCACCCAAGGGATTCTTTATGTTCTTGTACTGTACTTCAGTTCCAATCTATTATTACTTACTAAGCTCTTAATCTCCTTTGAGTATATTCTACCATTTTTCTGAATGGGTGTGTCGTTTAGGACTTTCAAAGGTAGGGCTCATCGGGCTTGAGCGAAGAGTTGTGAAAGTAAATAGCATTTTTGGAAGCACCTAGAGGCGTATATGCTAGACTTTTGGAAACTATTTTAGGTAGCGATATGGCAACACCCGATTATAATCTAAGGCTTGATAGATTAGATTATTAGGTTGTTGGGTTTTATTCCGCTTATTATTTTGTAATGTAAACGTCATACTTTTATTCCCCTTTATTGGGTGACTTGTCTATGTTAGCTCGTACTTTTCTGGTTTTCCACATGTTTTATTTTACCCGGTTTTTAGGGTGTTACACAAGTGATAGCACCATTTTCGGCATTATTCTTATAACACTTTCAGGGTTGTTTCGCTTGGTTTCCAAGCAAACAAAGTGTTACTTTAGCGGTTGATGACAAGTTTGTACCGTAATCGGCCTTTCAATAGAAATGGAAGAAATATGAGTTTTTGATCTTAATTGCAAGATTTTATAGTCTTTCTGAAGAGATGACTCAAAGAGGAGTCCAACGATACATTCTAGAGGAAAATCATAGCCAAAGTGAATAAGTTATGATCAAAACAGTGTTAGAGGTGACTTGGCTCGTAGGTTACAAGGTCACGCAACTTTTATGGATCAGGGTGATTTTTCATGTGACGTAAGTGGCATGGAGAGTGTCTGAGGGTCTGTTTGACGTTTTTTTATCATATAATTAGCTAGGGTTTTAGATATACAACACACCTTACGACAAAATAGACTTTTGGGGAGATTTTGGGAATTCTTGGACAATTCTGGAGCAACATAGAGTAAATATTATCAGCGTGATTGAAGATCTGAAGCCATAGTCAGATTACTTGTAGAGATTCATCATAAAAAAGGGATTTTTTGTTTTGTTTTAGACTTTCATTGAGAAACCATGTCTAGACTTGTGAACCATTTCCTTTTTTTAATATTGTTTTCTACCATCCCCGACATTAACTAATCTTTAGATGTTGGAGGTTGAATGATTTTTGGTTTGTAATCATATGAACACGTAAAGTTGGGATTTTTTTTAGATTTTCCAATACAATGAAGCAAATGCTTTTGTGTTTAATGCTTTTATTGGGTTGATCAACTATCAATTGATTTTACGTGTTAGTATAAATTAGCTTTGAGAAAAGTAAATTCTAATTAGATTGTGATTCATGTGCTTAAGGTGAGAACTTGAATAGAGATATACTAATTAAGCCTTAATGTATTGTTACAATATGACCTTATGACTTTATGAATTCGTATGTTGAGATCAAGAGATAATACTTCCATTTTCAAGGGTTAAACATTTTATAGAGAGAGAGAGAGAG